>OX578141.1:55931986-56271986 GCA_951213105.1 Amaurobius ferox
AAATGCCAATATATATGTACTACTTATATTCTCTTAGATTAGAAGATATACCCGTGCATTTGTAGAAGATTACTCGTACAACGTACAATATATGAGTTTCAACAATTTTTGCCGCAATAAAACAATGCCATAAGAAATTGAACATATCAATAATCTCTGAATCAATATTCCCCGAAAACATCAATAATAATAATGTTTAAACATGAAGATCGTAATTGATATTATCCAGTCAAAAATACGATGGCAAGGAAATTTATTTTATATACATATCTTCATCATTAAAATCGGAAAAGATTTAATAAAAATCTTCTTCCTCATAAACACATTAAATTTAAATCCGTTGTTAAGCGACATGTTATGATTTGCTTCAAATAAATTGGTGGTCAAAATATCGTCTGAATATCTCTAATGAAAGTTTGGCGACATTTTAAAAAATCGCCAAATTTATCGCCAAGTGGGACTGTAGGACTGACAGTCCCACTTGGCGATAAAATGACGGAATATCATCAAAATATTATCCCCTAAAAAAACACAATTTCGTTTATTTAGGGCAATTTATCAATTTCAAAATATTTTTATGGATTTATAAATATTTTTATCAATTTGGTGACATTTTAAAAAAATCGCCAAATTTATCGCCAAGTGGGACTGTAGAACTGACAGTCCTACTTGGCGATAAATTGACGAACCATCATCAAAATATTATCCCCTAAAAAAACACAATTTCGTTTATTTAGGGCAATTTATCAATTTCAAAATATGTTTATGGATTTATAAATATTTTTATCAATTTGGTGACATTTTAAAAATTCGCTAAATGTGTCACTAAGTAGGGCGGTTGGACTGACAGACAAATGCTAACGAAACACCATTTCAGTACTTTCTTTTAACAAAACAAATTAAATTTCATTGATTTACGTCATTTTTATCAATTTGGGGACATTTCAATCATTTTGGTAATTTAAAATGAAATTTACCAATGAAATTTTTAATGAAATTTACCAAGTTAGCGATATCCGGCCAAATTCGTAGCTCTAAATTCGCAGATCTGAATAAAATATCGTGATCCAGTTTGTATATACTAAATGAAAACACTAAAATATTGTTAGAAGATATACCCATTCTACTCTTTTTCTGTTTAAACAATTGGATAAATGAATTTATTGGGTAAACAAAATATGAGTTTATTAGCTAAACACAATATATAAGCTTAAAACCTCTTTGCTGAAATAAATGAAAGTGGTGTATGCAGTTCGCAATTAATATAATTAAAAAAAATCAAACCGTTCATTTATAAGATATATTTTAATATCCATTTATTTAATATTCAAATCGAAAAAATAATAATAATCATTAGCAAACATATTTAATTTCATTCCTTGGCCGAGCAACACGATATAAAATAGAATCCTCCTCATAAAATTCGAAATTAAATAACCATTTTAATATCTTTATACTTCTAATCGTTGAGTAAAAGCTTGTGAAATACAAAACATGGGGGTAGATTTTTCCATTTAAATTCATGTTTCAAACAATTCATGCTTTCAGATAGTGACTATTTAATGCAAAAATCCTGCATCAAACTCAAAAATAAAGTTTTAATTCCCTTTGACGTTTTAAACAAACGATTTTTATCCTTTGCGTTTGGATAAACCACGGAGTTGGAGAGTAGAACTCCTATAAAAAAGTTCCGTTTTTCATTAATATATCGACAACCCCTGGCCTTAGAAACTCGAAACTTGGGCAAAATTTATGGGGGGCTATTTCAGGGCTATTCACAAAATTTCATTAAATTCGGTTCAGCCGTTTTTCCGTGATGATGAGACAAACGAAAATTTCGTTTTTTACTAATATCTCGAGAACCACTGGTCGTAAAAACTCAAAATACGGACTAAATTTTAAGTGGGGCTATTTCTAGGCTACCCACAAAATTTCATCAAATTCGGGTCAGCCGTTCTCCCGTGATGATGGGACAAACAGACAGACAGACAGACAGACAGATTTTCAATTTTATTTATATAGATACATATCTTCATTATTCAAATCGGAAAGGATTTAATAAAAATCGTCTGCCGCATAAACACATTGGATTTAAATCCGTTGCTAAGCGACATGATATCATTTGCTTCAAATAAATTGGTAGAAAAAATATCGTCTAAATAGTTATATTTCTATGGAACATTTGGCGACAGTTTCGTCAAATTAGCGACATTTTAAAAAATCGCCAAATTTATCGCCAAGTGGGACTGTAGAACTGACAGTTCCACTTTGCGACAAATTGACGAAATATCATCACAATACTATCCCCTAACAAAAAACAATTAATATCATTTATGTAGCGCAATTTTATCAATTTCAAGATATTTTTATAGATTTGAAAACATTTTTATCAATTTGGTGACATTTTAAAATTTCGCTAAATGTATTACTAAGTAGGATGGTTGGTCTGACAGATAAATGCTAACCAAACATCATTTCAGTACTCTCTTCTAACAAAAAAAAAAATTCATTGATATGTAGAAGACCCAAGCCACACGACCAACCCGAAGGTTTATGGCAGCTGTCTGTGTGTCGTTTATATCAATTTGGCGACATTTCCGTCAATTTGGCAAAGTTTAAGAAAAGTTGTCGAATTAGCGATATCCCTCCAAATTCGTAGCTTTGAATTTGCAGATCTGAATGAAACATTCTTATCCCGTTTCAATATACTAAATGAAAACACTACAATTGTATTAGAAGATATACCCGCTCTACTCTTTTTCTGTTTCAACAATCGGCTATATGAATTTATTGGCTAAACACAATATATGAGTTTAGTAGCTAAATACGATATAAGCTTGAAAACTCTTTGCCAAAATAAATGAAATTGATGTACGCAGTCAGCAATTAATATAATTAAAAGAAAAATCAAACCGTCCATTCATAAGATATACTTTTATATCCATTTATCCATTTATTTATTATTTAAATCGAAAAAAAATAATAAAAACATTAACAAACACATTTAATTTAATTGCGATGCCGAGCAACATGATATATCCTCCTAAAATGTTAAAATTTATTAACCACTAACAGCACACCCATTATTCGTACGGAGTGTATAATTTAAAGAAACTTAAATTTCGCAATCATGTGCGAATTCTGTTAAAATATTAAATTTATTGCTCCTAAGGAGAAGTTTAAGAATATATGTTCACACTATGCAAAATTATCTTCACGATCAGATCTGAAGAATAAAACATCCTGCCCCCTTTTGTAAGCAAATTTACAGAAGAAAAAATAGGAATTGAATGAATATATGCAACCCCGTACTAATTATATTGTCGCAGATCAGAAAATATGCCAATGTGTTAGTAGAAGATTACCCGTATTACAATATGCGTCTCAAAAATATTTGCCAAAATAAAAGAGATGACGTAATAAATTGAAAACATCAATAATATTCGTACTCTTTATACCAGAAGGTCGTAATTGATTCCAATATATGCCAATATATATCAAAACATATGTCAATATACCTGTACTACTTATATTCTCGTAGATTAAAAGATATACACTTGTATTTGTAGAAGAATCGTACAACATACAATATATGAGTTTAAACGATTTTTGTCATAATAAAATAATTGCATAATAACTTGAAAATATCAATAATCCTTGAATCAATAATCCCCGAAAATATAAATAATAATAATTTTTAAACCTGAAGACCGTAGTTGATATTATCCAGTCAAAAATACTATAAGAAAAATCAAATCGTTCTTTTCTAAAATATATTTTTATATCCATTTATTTATTATCCAAATCGAAAAAATAATTATTAAAATTAACAGACAGATTTAATTTAATTGCGTTTCTGAGTAACATGATATAAGATAGAATCTTATAACATGTTAAATATGTCATGTCTTATAACATAAACTGCGAAATTAAATAACGATTTTGATTTCTCTATACTTCTCATTGTTCCGTAAAAGCTTGTTTTAAATAAACCATGAACCATGGAGATAGATTTCCCCTTTAAATCATGTTTCAAACAATTCATGTTTTCAGAAAGTGACTAATTAACGCAAAAAATCTCCCATCAAACTCAGAGATTAAATTTTAATTCACTTTCAAACGATTTTCAAGCTTTTCGTTTGGATAAACCACGGAGTTAGGGAGTAGAACTCCTAGGAAAAAGTTCCGTTTTTCATTAATATCTCGACAACCCCAGGTCTTAGAAACTCGAAACTTGGACAAAATTTATGGGGGGATATTTCAAGGCCATTCACCAAATTTCATTAAATTCGGTTTAGCCGTTTTTCCGTGATGATGGGACAAACGAAAATTTCGTTTTTTACTAATATCTCGAGAACCACTGGTCGTAGAAACTCAAAACACGGATATAATTTTAAGTGGGGCTATTTCTGGGCTACCCACAAAATTTCATCAAATTCGGTTCAGCCGTTCTCCCGTGATGGTGTGACAAACAGACAGACAGACAGACAGACAGACAGATTTTCATTTTTATTTATATAGACTAGCAGCATACCCGTTCTTCGTACGGAGTATATAATATAAAGAAACTTGAAATTCATAATCATGCCCAAATTCTTATAGTATACTAAATGACATGTTTAATCAAAATATTCTGTTAAAATATTTAATATAATGCTCCTAAAAAGAAGTTTAAGAATCTCTGTTCTCGCTATATAAAATTATCTTCATGGACATATCTGAAGAATAAAACATCTTGGACCCCTTATGTAAGCAAATATAAAAAAAAATATGGAATTGAATCAATATATGCAAAATGAAAGCGTTAAAATTGTATGGGACCCGTACTAATTATATACGCGAATATTAGAAAATATAACCTGTATTAGTAGATTACATGTATAAATTGAAAATATCAATAAACCCGTAATCTTTAAATCTGAAGACAGTCATTTATTCCAATATATGTCAAAATTAAAGTGCTAAAATTATATGGGAAGATATACACGTACTACTTATAATATCCGATTATTAGTAGAAGATTTCCCGTTTTGCAATATGAGTCACAAATGTTTTTTGGTAAAATACAACAGACGACGTAATAAATTGAATATATAATTAATCCCCTTAATCTTCATACCAGAAGACTGTACTTGATTCCAATATATATGCCAATATATGTCAAAATATATGCCAATATACCTGTACTACTTATTATCTCGTAGGTTAGAAGATATACCCGTGCATTCCTAGAAGATTACTCGTACAACGTACAATATGCGTGTGTCAGCAATTTTTGCCGCAATAAAACAATGGCGTAATAACTTAAAAATATCAATAATCCCTGAATCAATAATTCCGGAAAATATCAATAATAATAATGTTTAAACCTGAAGAGTATAATTGATATTATCCAGTCCAAAATGAAATGGCAATGAAATTTATTTTATATACATATCTTCATTATTCAAATCGGAAAGGATTTAATAAAAATCGTCTGCCGCATAAACACATTGGATTTAAATCCGTTGCTAAGAGACATGATATCATTTGCTTCAAATAAATTGGTAGAAAAAATATCGTCTAAATAGTTATATTTCTATGGAACATTTATCGACAGTTTCGTCAAATTAGCGACATTTTAAAAAATCGCCAAATTTATCGCCAAGTGGGACTGTAGAACTGACAGTTCCACTTTGCGACAAATTGACGAAATATCATCACAATACTATCCCCTAACAAAAAACAATTAATATCATTTATATAGCGCAATTTTATCAATTTCAAGATATTTTTATAGATTTGAAAACATTTTTATCAATTTGGTGACATTTTAAAAATTCGCTAAATGTATTACTAAGTAGGATGGTTGGTCTGACAGATAAATGCTAACCAAACATCATTTCAGTACTCTCTTCTAACAAAACAAAAAAAAATTTCATTGATATGTAGAAGACCCAAGCCACACGACCAACCCGAAGGTTTATGGCAGCTGTTTGTGTGTCGTTTATATCAATTTGGCGACATTTCCGTCAATTTGGCAGAGTTTAAGAAAAGTTGTCAAATTAGCGATATCCCTCCAAATTCGTAGCTTTGAATTTGCAGATCTGAATGAAACATTCTTATCCCGTTTCAATATACTAAATGAAAACACTACAATTGTATTAGAAGATATACCCGCTCTACTCTTTTTCTGTTTCAACAATCGGCTATATGAATTTATTGGCTAAACACGATATATGAGTTTAGTAGCTAAATACGATATAAGCTTGATAACTCTTTGCCAAAATAAATTAAATTGATGTACGCAGTCAGCAATTAATATAATTAAAAGAAAAATCAAACCGTCCATTCATAAGATATAATTTTATATCCATTTATCCATTTATTTATTATTTAAATCGAAAAAAAATAATAAAAACATTAACAAACACATTTAATTTAATTGCGATGCCGAGCAACATGATATATCTTCCTAAAATGTTAAAATTTATTAACCACTAACAGCACACCCGTTATTCGTACGGAATGTATAATTTAAAGAAACTTAAAGTTCGCAATCATGTGCAAATTCTGTTAAAATATTAAATTTATTGCTCCTAAAGAGAAGTTTAAGAATATATGTTCTCACTATGCAAAATTATCTTCACGATCAGATCTGAAGAATAAAACATCCTGCCCCCTTTTGTAAGCAAATTTACAG
Source organism: Amaurobius ferox (assembly GCA_951213105.1). Classification (NCBI taxonomy): domain Eukaryota; kingdom Metazoa; phylum Arthropoda; class Arachnida; order Araneae; family Amaurobiidae; genus Amaurobius; species Amaurobius ferox. The sequence goes on from OX578141.1 coordinate 55,938,669, forward strand.
AAGAAAAAATAGGAATTGAATGAATATATGCAACCCCGTACTAATTATATTGTCGCAGATCAGAAAATATGCCAATGTGTTAGTAGAAGATTACCCGTTTTACAATATGCGTCTCAAAAATATTTGCCAAAATAAAAGAGATGACGTAATAAATTGAAAACATCAATAATATCCGTACTCTTTATACCAGAAGGTCGTAATTGATTCCAATATATGCCAATATATATCAAAACATATGTCAATATACCTGTACTACTTATATTCTCGTAGATTAAAAGATATACACGTGTATTTGTAGAAGATTCGTACAACATACAATATATGAGTTTAAACGATTTTTGTCATAATAAAATAATTGCATAATAACTTGAAAATATCAATAATCCTTGAATCAATAATCCTCGAAAATATAAATAATAATAATTTTTAAACCTGAAGACCGTAATTGATATTATCCAGTCAAAAATGCTATAAGAAAAATCAAATCGTTCTTTTCTAAAATATATTTTTATATCCATTTATTTATTATTCAAATCGAAAAAATAATTATTAAAATTAACAGACAGATTTAATTTAATTGCGTTTCTGAGTAACATGATATAAGATAGAATCTTATAACATGTTAAATATGTCATGTCTTATAACATAAACTGCGAAAATAAATAACGATTTTGATTTCTCTATACTTCTCATTGTTCCGTAAAAGCTTGTTTTAAATAAACCATGAACCATGGAGATAGATTTCCCCTTTAAATCGTGCTTCAAACAATTCATGTTTTCAGAAAGTGACTAATTAAAGCAAAAAATCTCCCATCAAACTCATAGATTAAATTTTAATTCACTTTCAAACGATTTTCAAGCTTTTCCTTTGGATAAACCACGGAGTTGGAGAGTAGAACTCCTATAAAAAAGTTCCGTTTTTCATTAATATATCGACAACCCCTGGCCTTAGAAACTCGAAACTTGGGCAAAATTTATGGGGGGCTATTTCAGGGCTATTCACAAAATTTCATTAAATTCGGTTCAGCCGTTTTTCCGTGATGATGAGACAAACGAAAATTTCGTTTTTTACTAATATCTCGAGAACCACTGGTCGTAAAAACTCAAAATACGGACTAAATTTTAAGTGGGGCTATTTCTAGGCTACCCACAAAATTTCATCAAATTCGGGTCAGCCGTTCTCCCGTGATGATGGGACAAACAGACAGACAGACAGACAGACAGTTTTCAATTTTATTTATATAGATACATATCTTCATTATTCAAATCGGAAAGGATTTAATAAAAATCGTCTGCCGCATAAACACATTGGATTTAAATCCGTTGCTAAGCGACATGATATCATTTGCTTCAAATAAATTGGTAGAAAATATATCGTCTAAATAGTTATATTTCTATGGAACATTTGGCGACAGTTTCGTCAAATTAGCGACATTTTAAAAAATCGCCAAATTTATCGCCAAGTGGGACTGTAGAACTGACGGTTCCACTTTGCGACAAATTGACGAAATATCATCACAATACTATCCCCTAACAAAAAACAATTAATATCATTTATGTAGCGCAATTTTATCAATTTCAAGATATTTTTATAGATTTGAAAACATTTTTATCAATTTGGTGACATTTTAAAATTTCGCTAAATGTATTACTAAGTAGGATGGTTGGTCTGACAGATAAATGCTAACCAAACATCATTTCAGTACTCTCTTCTAACAAAAAAAAAAATTCATTGATATGTAGAAGACCCAAGCCACACGACCAACCCGAAGGTTTATGGCAGCTGTCTGTGTGTCGTTTATATCAATTTGGCGACATTTCCGTCAATTTGGCAAAGTTTAAGAAAAGTTGTCGAATTAGCGATATCCCTCCAAATTCGTAGCTTTGAATTTGCAGATCTGAATGAAACATTCTTATCCCGTTTCAATATACTAAATGAAAACACTACAATTGTATTAGAAGATATACCCGCTCTACTCTTTTTCTGTTTCAACAATCGGCTATATGAATTTATTGGCTAAACACAATATATGAGTTTAGTAGCTAAATACGATATAAGCTTGAAAACTCTTTGCCAAAATAAATGAAATTGATGTACGCAGTCAGCAATTAATATAATTAAAAGAAAAATCAAACCGTCCATTCATAAGATATACTTTTATATCCATTTATCCATTTATTTATTATTTAAATCGAAAAAAAATAATAAAAACATTAACAAACACATTTAATTTAATTGCGATGCCGAGCAACATGATATATCCTCCTAAAATGTTAAAATTTATTAACCACTAACAGCACACCCATTATTCGTACGGAGTGTATAATTTAAAGAAACTTAAATTTCGCAATCATGTGCGAATTCTGTTAAAATATTAAATTTATTGCTCCTAAGGAGAAGTTTAAGAATATATGTTCACACTATGCAAAATTATCTTCACGATCAGATCTGAAGAATAAAACATCCTGCCCCCTTTTGTAAGCAAATTTACAGAAGAAAAAATAGGAATTGAATGAATATATGCAACCCCGTACTAATTATATTGTCGCAGATCAGAAAATATGCCAATGTGTTAGTAGAAGATTACCCGTATTACAATATGCGTCTCAAAAATATTTGCCAAAATAAAAGAGATGACGTAATAAATTGAAAACATCAATAATATTCGTACTCTTTATACCAGAAGGTCGTAATTGATTCCAATATATGCCAATATATATCAAAACATATGTCAATATACCTGTACTACTTATATTCTCGTAGATTAAAAGATATACACTTGTATTTGTAGAAGAATCGTACAACATACAATATATGAGTTTAAACGATTTTTGTCATAATAAAATAATTGCATAATAACTTGAAAATATCAATAATCCTTGAATCAATAATCCCCGAAAATATAAATAATAATAATTTTTAAACCTGAAGACCGTAGTTGATATTATCCAGTCAAAAATACTATAAGAAAAATCAAATCGTTCTTTTCTAAAATATATTTTTATATCCATTTATTTATTATCCAAATCGAAAAAATAATTATTAAAATTAACAGACAGATTTAATTTAATTGCGTTTCTGAGTAACATGATATAAGATAGAATCTTATAACATGTTAAATATGTCATGTCTTATAACATAAACTGCGAAATTAAATAACGATTTTGATTTCTCTATACTTCTCATTGTTCCGTAAAAGCTTGTTTTAAATAAACCATGAACCATGGAGATAGATTTCCCCTTTAAATCATGTTTCAAACAATTCATGTTTTCAGAAAGTGACTAATTAACGCAAAAAATCTCCCATCAAACTCAGAGATTAAATTTTAATTCACTTTCAAACGATTTTCAAGCTTTTCGTTTGGATAAACCACGGAGTTAGGGAGTAGAACTCCTAGGAAAAAGTTCCGTTTTTCATTAATATATCGACAACCCCTGGCCTTAGAAACTCGAAACTTGGGCAAAATTTATGGGGGGCTATTTCAGGGCTATTCACAAAATTTCATTAAATTCGGTTCAGCCGTTTTTCCGTGATGATGAGACAAACGAAAATTTCGTTTTTTACTAATATCTCGAGAACCACTGGTCGTAAAAACTCAAAATACGGACTAAATTTTAAGTGGGGCTATTTCTAGGCTACCCACAAAATTTCATCAAATTCGGGTCAGCCGTTCTCCCGTGATGATGGGACAAACAGACAGACAGACAGACAGACAGTTTTCAATTTTATTTATATAGATACATATCTTCATTATTCAAATCGGAAAGGATTTAATAAAAATCGTCTGCCGCATAAACACATTGGATTTAAATCCGTTGCTAAGCGACATGATATCATTTGCTTCAAATAAATTGGTAGAAAATATATCGTCTAAATAGTTATATTTCTATGGAACATTTGGCGACAGTTTCGTCAAATTAGCGACATTTTAAAAAATCGCCAAATTTATCGCCAAGTGGGACTGTAGAACTGACGGTTCCACTTTGCGACAAATTGACGAAATATCATCACAATACTATCCCCTAACAAAAAACAATTAATATCATTTATGTAGCGCAATTTTATCAATTTCAAGATATTTTTATAGATTTGAAAACATTTTTATCAATTTGGTGACATTTTAAAATTTCGCTAAATGTATTACTAAGTAGGATGGTTGGTCTGACAGATAAATGCTAACCAAACATCATTTCAGTACTCTCTTCTAACAAAAAAAAAAATTCATTGATATGTAGAAGACCCAAGCCACACGACCAACCCGAAGGTTTATGGCAGCTGTCTGTGTGTCGTTTATATCAATTTGGCGACATTTCCGTCAATTTGGCAAAGTTTAAGAAAAGTTGTCGAATTAGCGATATCCCTCCAAATTCGTAGCTTTGAATTTGCAGATCTGAATGAAACATTCTTATCCCGTTTCAATATACTAAATGAAAACACTACAATTGTATTAGAAGATATACCCGCTCTACTCTTTTTCTGTTTCAACAATCGGCTATATGAATTTATTGGCTAAACACAATATATGAGTTTAGTAGCTAAATACGATATAAGCTTGAAAACTCTTTGCCAAAATAAATGAAATTGATGTACGCAGTCAGCAATTAATATAATTAAAAGAAAAATCAAACCGTCCATTCATAAGATATACTTTTATATCCATTTATCCATTTATTTATTATTTAAATCGAAAAAAAATAATAAAAACATTAACAAACACATTTAATTTAATTGCGATGCCGAGCAACATGATATATCCTCCTAAAATGTTAAAATTTATTAACCACTAACAGCACACCCATTATTCGTACGGAGTGTATAATTTAAAGAAACTTAAATTTCGCAATCATGTGCGAATTCTGTTAAAATATTAAATTTATTGCTCCTAAGGAGAAGTTTAAGAATATATGTTCACACTATGCAAAATTATCTTCACGATCAGATCTGAAGAATAAAACATCCTGCCCCCTTTTGTAAGCAAATTTACAGAAGAAAAAATAGGAATTGAATGAATATATGCAACCCCGTACTAATTATATTGTCGCAGATCAGAAAATATGCCAATGTGTTAGTAGAAGATTACCCGTATTACAATATGCGTCTCAAAAATATTTGCCAAAATAAAAGAGATGACGTAATAAATTGAAAACATCAATAATATTCGTACTCTTTATACCAGAAGGTCGTAATTGATTCCAATATATGCCAATATATATCAAAACATATGTCAATATACCTGTACTACTTATATTCTCGTAGATTAAAAGATATACACTTGTATTTGTAGAAGAATCGTACAACATACAATATATGAGTTTAAACGATTTTTGTCATAATAAAATAATTGCATAATAACTTGAAAATATCAATAATCCTTGAATCAATAATCCCCGAAAATATAAATAATAATAATTTTTAAACCTGAAGACCGTAGTTGATATTATCCAGTCAAAAATACTATAAGAAAAATCAAATCGTTCTTTTCTAAAATATATTTTTATATCCATTTATTTATTATCCAAATCGAAAAAATAATTATTAAAATTAACAGACAGATTTAATTTAATTGCGTTTCTGAGTAACATGATATAAGATAGAATCTTATAACATGTTAAATATGTCATGTCTTATAACATAAACTGCGAAATTAAATAACGATTTTGATTTCTCTATACTTCTCATTGTTCCGTAAAAGCTTGTTTTAAATAAACCATGAACCATGGAGATAGATTTCCCCTTTAAATCATGTTTCAAACAATTCATGTTTTCAGAAAGTGACTAATTAACGCAAAAAATCTCCCATCAAACTCAGAGATTAAATTTTAATTCACTTTCAAACGATTTTCAAGCTTTTCGTTTGGATAAACCACGGAGTTAGGGAGTAGAACTCCTAGGAAAAAGTTCCGTTTTTCATTAATATCTCGACAACCCCAGGTCTTAGAAACTCGAAACTTGGACGAAATTTATGGGGGGATATTTCAAGGCCATTCACCAAATTTCATTAAATTCGGTTTAGCCGTTTTTCCGTGATGATGGGACAAACGAAAATTTCGTTTTTTACTAATATCTCGAGAACCACTGGTCGTAGAAACTCAAAACACGGATATAATTTTAAGTGGGGCTATTTCTGGGCTACCCACAAAATTTCATCAAATTCGGTTCAGCCGTTCTCCCGTGATGGTGTGACAAACAGACAGACAGACAGACAGACAGACAGATTTTCATTTTTATTTATATAGACTAGCAGCATACCCGTTCTTCGTACGGAGTATATAATATAAAGAAACTTGAAATTCATAATCATGCCCAAATTCTTATAGTATACTAAATGACATGTTTAATCAAAATATTCTGTTAAAATATTTAATATAATGCTCCTAAAAAGAAGTTTAAGAATCTCTGTTCTCGCTATATAAAATTATCTTCATGGACATATCTGAAGAATAAAACATCTTGGACCCCTTATGTAAGCAAATATAAAAAAAAATATGGAATTGAATCAATATATGCAAAATGAAAGCGTTAAAATTGTATGGGACCCGTACTAATTATATACGCGAATATTAGAAAATATAACCTGTATTAGTAGATTACATGTATAAATTGAAAATATCAATAAACCCGTAATCTTTAAATCTGAAGACAGTCATTTATTCCAATATATGTCAAAATTAAAGTGCTAAAATTATATGGGAAGATATACACGTACTACTTATAATATCCGATTATTAGTAGAAGATTTCCCGTTTTGCAATATGAGTCACAAATGTTTTTTGGTAAAATACAACAGACGACGTAATAAATTGAATATATAATTAATCCCCTTAATCTTCATACCAGAAGACTGTACTTGATTCCAATATATATGCCAATATATGTCAAAATATATGCCAATATACCTGTACTACTTATTATCTCGTAGGTTAGAAGATATACCCGTGCATTCCTAGAAGATTACTCGTACAACGTACAATATGCGTGTGTCAGCAATTTTTGCCGCAATAAAACAATGGCGTAATAACTTAAAAATATCAATAATCCCTGAATCAATAATTCCGGAAAATATCAATAATAATAATGTTTAAACCTGAAGAGTATAATTGATATTATCCAGTCCAAAATGAAATGGCAATGAAATTTATTTTATATACATATCTTCATTATTCAAATCGGAAAGGATTTAATAAAAATCGTCTGCCGCATAAACACATTGGATTTAAATCCGTTGCTAAGAGACATGATATCATTTGCTTCAAATAAATTGGTAGAAAAAATATCGTCTAAATAGTTATATTTCTATGGAACATTTATCGACAGTTTCGTCAAATTAGCGACATTTTAAAAAATCGCCAAATTTATCGCCAAGTGGGACTGTAGAACTGACAGTTCCACTTTGCGACAAATTGACGAAATATCATCACAATACTATCCCCTAACAAAAAACAATTAATATCATTTATATAGCGCAATTTTATCAATTTCAAGATATTTTTATAGATTTGAAAACATTTTTATCAATTTGGTGACATTTTAAAAATTCGCTAAATGTATTACTAAGTAGGATGGTTGGTCTGACAGATAAATGCTAACCAAACATCATTTCAGTACTCTCTTCTAACAAAACAAAAAAAAATTTCATTGATATGTAGAAGACCCAAGCCACACGACCAACCCGAAGGTTTATGGCAGCTGTTTGTGTGTCGTTTATATCAATTTGGCGACATTTCCGTCAATTTGGCAGAGTTTAAGAAAAGTTGTCAAATTAGCGATATCCCTCCAAATTCGTAGCTTTGAATTTGCAGATCTGAATGAAACATTCTTATCCCGTTTCAATATACTAAATGAAAACACTACAATTGTATTAGAAGATATACCCGCTCTACTCTTTTTCTGTTTCAACAATCGGCTATATGAATTTATTGGCTAAACACGATATATGAGTTTAGTAGCTAAATACGATATAAGCTTGATAACTCTTTGCCAAAATAAATTAAATTGATGTACGCAGTCAGCAATTAATATAATTAAAAGAAAAATCAAACCGTCCATTCATAAGATATAATTTTATATCCATTTATCCATTTATTTATTATTTAAATCGAAAAAAAATAATAAAAACATTAACAAACACATTTAATTTAATTGCGATGCCGAGCAACATGATATATCTTCCTAAAATGTTAAAATTTATTAACCACTAACAGCACACCCGTTATTCGTACGGAATGTATAATTTAAAGAAACTTAAAGTTCGCAATCATGTGCAAATTCTGTTAAAATATTAAATTTATTGCTCCTAAAGAGAAGTTTAAGAATATATGTTCTCACTATGCAAAATTATCTTCACGATCAGATCTGAAGAATAAAACATCCTGCCCCCTTTTGTAAGCAAATTTACAGAAGAAAAAATAGGAATTGAATGAATATATGCAACCCCGTACTAATTATATTGTCGCAGATCAGAAAATATGCCAATGTGTTAGTAGAAGATTACCCGTTTTACAATATGCGTCTCAAAAATATTTGCCAAAATAAAAGAGATGACGTAATAAATTGAAAACATCAATAATATCCGTACTCTTTATACCAGAAGGTCGTAATTGATTCCAATATATGCCAATATATATCAAAACATATGTCAATATACCTGTACTACTTATATTCTCGTAGATTAAAAGATATACACGTGTATTTGTAGAAGATTCGTACAACATACAATATATGAGTTTAAACGATTTTTGTCATAATAAAATAATTGCATAATAACTTGAAAATATCAATAATCCTTGAATCAATAATCCTCGAAAATATAAATAATAATAATTTTTAAACCTGAAGACCGTAATTGATATTATCCAGTCAAAAATGCTATAAGAAAAATCAAATCGTTCTTTTCTAAAATATATTTTTATATCCATTTATTTATTATTCAAATCGAAAAAATAATTATTAAAATTAACAGACAGATTTAATTTAATTGCGTTTCTGAGTAACATGATATAAGATAGAATCTTATAACATGTTAAATATGTCATGTCTTATAACATAAACTGCGAAAATAAATAACGATTTTGATTTCTCTATACTTCTCATTGTTCCGTAAAAGCTTGTTTTAAATAAACCATGAACCATGGAGATAGATTTCCCCTTTAAATCGTGCTTCAAACAATTCATGTTTTCAGAAAGTGACTAATTAAAGCAAAAAATCTCCCATCAAACTCATAGATTAAATTTTAATTCACTTTCAAACGATTTTCAAGCTTTTCCTTTGGATAAACCACGGAGTTGGAGAGTAGAACTCCTATAAAAAAGTTCCGTTTTTCATTAATATATCGACAACCCCTGGCCTTAGAAACTCGAAACTTGGGCAAAATTTATGGGGGGCTATTTCAGGGCTATTCACAAAATTTCATTAAATTCGGTTCAGCCGTTTTTCCGTGATGATGAGACAAACGAAAATTTCGTTTTTTACTAATATCTCGAGAACCACTGGTCGTAAAAACTCAAAATACGGACTAAATTTTAAGTGGGGCTATTTCTAGGCTACCCACAAAATTTCATCAAATTCGGGTCAGCCGTTCTCCCGTGATGATGGGACAAACAGACAGACAGACAGACAGACAGTTTTCAATTTTATTTATATAGATACATATCTTCATTATTCAAATCGGAAAGGATTTAATAAAAATCGTCTGCCGCATAAACACATTGGATTTAAATCCGTTGCTAAGCGACATGATATCATTTGCTTCAAATAAATTGGTAGAAAATATATCGTCTAAATAGTTATATTTCTATGGAACATTTGGCGACAGTTTCGTCAAATTAGCGACATTTTAAAAAATCGCCAAATTTATCGCCAAGTGGGACTGTAGAACTGACGGTTCCACTTTGCGACAAATTGACGAAATATCATCACAATACTATCCCCTAACAAAAAACAATTAATATCATTTATGTAGCGCAATTTTATCAATTTCAAGATATTTTTATAGATTTGAAAACATTTTTATCAATTTGGTGACATTTTAAAATTTCGCTAAATGTATTACTAAGTAGGATGGTTGGTCTGACAGATAAATGCTAACCAAACATCATTTCAGTACTCTCTTCTAACAAAAAAAAAAATTCATTGATATGTAGAAGACCCAAGCCACACGACCAACCCGAAGGTTTATGGCAGCTGTCTGTGTGTCGTTTATATCAATTTGGCGACATTTCCGTCAATTTGGCAAAGTTTAAGAAAAGTTGTCGAATTAGCGATATCCCTCCAAATTCGTAGCTTTGAATTTGCAGATCTGAATGAAACATTCTTATCCCGTTTCAATATACTAAATGAAAACACTACAATTGTATTAGAAGATATACCCGCTCTACTCTTTTTCTGTTTCAACAATCGGCTATATGAATTTATTGGCTAAACACAATATATGAGTTTAGTAGCTAAATACGATATAAGCTTGAAAACTCTTTGCCAAAATAAATGAAATTGATGTACGCAGTCAGCAATTAATATAATTAAAAGAAAAATCAAACCGTCCATTCATAAGATATACTTTTATATCCATTTATCCATTTATTTATTATTTAAATCGAAAAAAAATAATAAAAACATTAACAAACACATTTAATTTAATTGCGATGCCGAGCAACATGATATATCCTCCTAAAATGTTAAAATTTATTAACCACTAACAGCACACCCATTATTCGTACGGAGTGTATAATTTAAAGAAACTTAAATTTCGCAATCATGTGCGAATTCTGTTAAAATATTAAATTTATTGCTCCTAAGGAGAAGTTTAAGAATATATGTTCACACTATGCAAAATTATCTTCACGATCAGATCTGAAGAATAAAACATCCTGCCCCCTTTTGTAAGCAAATTTACAGAAGAAAAAATAGGAATTGAATGAATATATGCAACCCCGTACTAATTATATTGTCGCAGATCAGAAAATATGCCAATGTGTTAGTAGAAGATTACCCGTATTACAATATGCGTCTCAAAAATATTTGCCAAAATAAAAGAGATGACGTAATAAATTGAAAACATCAATAATATTCGTACTCTTTATACCAGAAGGTCGTAATTGATTCCAATATATGCCAATATATATCAAAACATATGTCAATATACCTGTACTACTTATATTCTCGTAGATTAAAAGATATACACTTGTATTTGTAGAAGAATCGTACAACATACAATATATGAGTTTAAACGATTTTTGTCATAATAAAATAATTGCATAATAACTTGAAAATATCAATAATCCTTGAATCAATAATCCCCGAAAATATAAATAATAATAATTTTTAAACCTGAAGACCGTAGTTGATATTATCCAGTCAAAAATACTATAAGAAAAATCAAATCGTTCTTTTCTAAAATATATTTTTATATCCATTTATTTATTATCCAAATCGAAAAAATAATTATTAAAATTAACAGACAGATTTAATTTAATTGCGTTTCTGAGTAACATGATATAAGATAGAATCTTATAACATGTTAAATATGTCATGTCTTATAACATAAACTGCGAAATTAAATAACGATTTTGATTTCTCTATACTTCTCATTGTTCCGTAAAAGCTTGTTTTAAATAAACCATGAACCATGGAGATAGATTTCCCCTTTAAATCATGTTTCAAACAATTCATGTTTTCAGAAAGTGACTAATTAACGCAAAAAATCTCCCATCAAACTCAGAGATTAAATTTTAATTCACTTTCAAACGATTTTCAAGCTTTTCGTTTGGATAAACCACGGAGTTAGGGAGTAGAACTCCTAGGAAAAAGTTCCGTTTTTCATTAATATATCGACAACCCCTGGCCTTAGAAACTCGAAACTTGGGCAAAATTTATGGGGGGCTATTTCAGGGCTATTCACAAAATTTCATTAAATTCGGTTCAGCCGTTTTTCCGTGATGATGAGACAAACGAAAATTTCGTTTTTTACTAATATCTCGAGAACCACTGGTCGTAAAAACTCAAAATACGGACTAAATTTTAAGTGGGGCTATTTCTAGGCTACCCACAAAATTTCATCAAATTCGGGTCAGCCGTTCTCCCGTGATGATGGGACAAACAGACAGACAGACAGACAGACAGTTTTCAATTTTATTTATATAGATACATATCTTCATTATTCAAATCGGAAAGGATTTAATAAAAATCGTCTGCCGCATAAACACATTGGATTTAAATCCGTTGCTAAGCGACATGATATCATTTGCTTCAAATAAATTGGTAGAAAATATATCGTCTAAATAGTTATATTTCTATGGAACATTTGGCGACAGTTTCGTCAAATTAGCGACATTTTAAAAAATCGCCAAATTTATCGCCAAGTGGGACTGTAGAACTGACGGTTCCACTTTGCGACAAATTGACGAAATATCATCACAATACTATCCCCTAACAAAAAACAATTAATATCATTTATGTAGCGCAATTTTATCAATTTCAAGATATTTTTATAGATTTGAAAACATTTTTATCAATTTGGTGACATTTTAAAATTTCGCTAAATGTATTACTAAGTAGGATGGTTGGTCTGACAGATAAATGCTAACCAAACATCATTTCAGTACTCTCTTCTAACAAAAAAAAAAATTCATTGATATGTAGAAGACCCAAGCCACACGACCAACCCGAAGGTTTATGGCAGCTGTCTGTGTGTCGTTTATATCAATTTGGCGACATTTCCGTCAATTTGGCAAAGTTTAAGAAAAGTTGTCGAATTAGCGATATCCCTCCAAATTCGTAGCTTTGAATTTGCAGATCTGAATGAAACATTCTTATCCCGTTTCAATATACTAAATGAAAACACTACAATTGTATTAGAAGATATACCCGCTCTACTCTTTTTCTGTTTCAACAATCGGCTATATGAATTTATTGGCTAAACACAATATATGAGTTTAGTAGCTAAATACGATATAAGCTTGAAAACTCTTTGCCAAAATAAATGAAATTGATGTACGCAGTCAGCAATTAATATAATTAAAAGAAAAATCAAACCGTCCATTCATAAGATATACTTTTATATCCATTTATCCATTTATTTATTATTTAAATCGAAAAAAAATAATAAAAACATTAACAAACACATTTAATTTAATTGCGATGCCGAGCAACATGATATATCCTCCTAAAATGTTAAAATTTATTAACCACTAACAGCACACCCATTATTCGTACGGAGTGTATAATTTAAAGAAACTTAAATTTCGCAATCATGTGCGAATTCTGTTAAAATATTAAATTTATTGCTCCTAAGGAGAAGTTTAAGAATATATGTTCACACTATGCAAAATTATCTTCACGATCAGATCTGAAGAATAAAACATCCTGCCCCCTTTTGTAAGCAAATTTACAGAAGAAAAAATAGGAATTGAATGAATATATGCAACCCCGTACTAATTATATTGTCGCAGATCAGAAAATATGCCAATGTGTTAGTAGAAGATTACCCGTATTACAATATGCGTCTCAAAAATATTTGCCAAAATAAAAGAGATGACGTAATAAATTGAAAACATCAATAATATTCGTACTCTTTATACCAGAAGGTCGTAATTGATTCCAATATATGCCAATATATATCAAAACATATGTCAATATACCTGTACTACTTATATTCTCGTAGATTAAAAGATATACACTTGTATTTGTAGAAGAATCGTACAACATACAATATATGAGTTTAAACGATTTTTGTCATAATAAAATAATTGCATAATAACTTGAAAATATCAATAATCCTTGAATCAATAATCCCCGAAAATATAAATAATAATAATTTTTAAACCTGAAGACCGTAGTTGATATTATCCAGTCAAAAATACTATAAGAAAAATCAAATCGTTCTTTTCTAAAATATATTTTTATATCCATTTATTTATTATCCAAATCGAAAAAATAATTATTAAAATTAACAGACAGATTTAATTTAATTGCGTTTCTGAGTAACATGATATAAGATAGAATCTTATAACATGTTAAATATGTCATGTCTTATAACATAAACTGCGAAATTAAATAACGATTTTGATTTCTCTATACTTCTCATTGTTCCGTAAAAGCTTGTTTTAAATAAACCATGAACCATGGAGATAGATTTCCCCTTTAAATCATGTTTCAAACAATTCATGTTTTCAGAAAGTGACTAATTAACGCAAAAAATCTCCCATCAAACTCAGAGATTAAATTTTAATTCACTTTCAAACGATTTTCAAGCTTTTCGTTTGGATAAACCACGGAGTTAGGGAGTAGAACTCCTAGGAAAAAGTTCCGTTTTTCATTAATATCTCGACAACCCCAGGTCTTAGAAACTCGAAACTTGGACGAAATTTATGGGGGGATATTTCAAGGCCATTCACCAAATTTCATTAAATTCGGTTTAGCCGTTTTTCCGTGATGATGGGACAAACGAAAATTTCGTTTTTTACTAATATCTCGAGAACCACTGGTCGTAGAAACTCAAAACACGGATATAATTTTAAGTGGGGCTATTTCTGGGCTACCCACAAAATTTCATCAAATTCGGTTCAGCCGTTCTCCCGTGATGGTGTGACAAACAGACAGACAGACAGACAGACAGACAGATTTTCATTTTTATTTATATAGACTAGCAGCATACCCGTTCTTCGTACGGAGTATATAATATAAAGAAACTTGAAATTCATAATCATGCCCAAATTCTTATAGTATACTAAATGACATGTTTAATCAAAATATTCTGTTAAAATATTTAATATAATGCTCCTAAAAAGAAGTTTAAGAATCTCTGTTCTCGCTATATAAAATTATCTTCATGGACATATCTGAAGAATAAAACATCTTGGACCCCTTATGTAAGCAAATATAAAAAAAAATATGGAATTGAATCAATATATGCAAAATGAAAGCGTTAAAATTGTATGGGACCCGTACTAATTATATACGCGAATATTAGAAAATATAACCTGTATTAGTAGATTACATGTATAAATTGAAAATATCAATAAACCCGTAATCTTTAAATCTGAAGACAGTCATTTATTCCAATATATGTCAAAATTAAAGTGCTAAAATTATATGGGAAGATATACACGTACTACTTATAATATCCGATTATTAGTAGAAGATTTCCCGTTTTGCAATATGAGTCACAAATGTTTTTTGGTAAAATACAACAGACGACGTAATAAATTGAATATATAATTAATCCCCTTAATCTTCATACCAGAAGACTGTACTTGATTCCAATATATATGCCAATATATGTCAAAATATATGCCAATATACCTGTACTACTTATTATCTCGTAGGTTAGAAGATATACCCGTGCATTCCTAGAAGATTACTCGTACAACGTACAATATGCGTGTGTCAGCAATTTTTGCCGCAATAAAACAATGGCGTAATAACTTAAAAATATCAATAATCCCTGAATCAATAATTCCGGAAAATATCAATAATAATAATGTTTAAACCTGAAGAGTATAATTGATATTATCCAGTCCAAAATGAAATGGCAATGAAATTTATTTTATATACATATCTTCATTATTCAAATCGGAAAGGATTTAATAAAAATCGTCTGCCGCATAAACACATTGGATTTAAATCCGTTGCTAAGAGACATGATATCATTTGCTTCAAATAAATTGGTAGAAAAAATATCGTCTAAATAGTTATATTTCTATGGAACATTTATCGACAGTTTCGTCAAATTAGCGACGTTTTAAAAAATCGCCAAATTTATCGCCAAGTGGGACTGTAGAACTGACAGTTCCACTTTGCGACAAATTGACGAAATATCATCACAATACTATCCCCTAACAAAAAACAATTAATATCATTTATGTAGCGCAATTTTATCAATTTCAAGATATTTTTATAGATTTGAAAACATTTTTATCAATTTGGTGACATTTTAAAAATTCGCTAAATGTATTACTAAGTAGGATGGTTGGTCTGACAGATAAATGCTAACCAAACATCATTTCAGTACTCTCTTCTAACAAAACAAAAAAAAATTTCATTGATATGTAGAAGACCCAAGCCACACGACCAACCCGAAGGTTTATGGCAGCTGTTTGTGTGTCGTTTATATCAATTTGGCGACATTTCCGTCAATTTGGCAGAGTTTAAGAAAAGTTGTCAAATTAGCGATATCCCTCCAAATTCGTAGCTTTGAATTTGCAGATCTGAATGAAACATTCTTATCCCGTTTCAATATACTAAATGAAAACACTACAATTGTATTAGAAGATATACCCGCTCTACTCTTTTTCTGTTTCAACAATCGGCTATATGAATTTATTGGCTAAACACGATATATGAGTTTAGTAGCTAAATACGATATAAGCTTAAAAACTCTTTGCCAAAATAAATGAAATTGATGTACGCAGTCAGCAATTAATATAATTAAAAGAAAAATCAAACCGTCCATTCATAAGATATACTTTTATATCCATTTATACATTTATTTATAATTTAAATCGAAAAAAAAATAATAAAAACATTAACAAACACATTTAATTTAATTGCGATGCCGAGCAACATGATATATCCTCCTAAAATGTTAAAATTTATTAACCACTAACAGCACACCCGTTATTCGTACGGAGTGTATAATTTAAAGAAACTTATAGTTCGCAATCATGTGCAAATTCTGTTAAAATATTAAATTTATTGCTCCTAAAGAGAAGTTTAAGAATATATGTTCTCACTATGCAAAATTATCTTCACGATCAGATCTGAAGAATAAAACATCCTGCCCCCTTTTGTAAGCAAATTTACAGAAGAAAAAATAGGAATTGAATGAATATATGCAACCCCGTACTAATTATATTGTCGCAGATCAGAAATATGCCAATGTGTTAGTAGAAGATTACCCGTATTACAATATGCGTCTCAAAAATATTTGCCAAAATAAAAGATATGACATAATAAATTGAAAACATCAATAATATCCGTACTCTTTATACCAGAAGGTCGTAATTGATTCCAATATATGCCAATATATATCAAAACATATGTCAATATACCTGTACTACTTATATTCTCGTAGATTAAAAGATATACACGTGTATTTGTAGAAGATTCGTACAACATACAATATATGAGTTTAAAAAATTTTTGTCATAATAAAATAATTGCATAATAACTTGAAAATATCAATAATCCTTGAACCAATAATCCCCGAAAATATAAATAATAATAATTTTTAAACCTGAAGACCGTAATTGATATTATCCAGTCAAAAATGCTATAAGAAAAATCAAATCGTTCTTTTCTAAAATATATTTTTATATCCATTTATTTATTATTCAAATCGAAAAAATAATTATTAAAATTAACAGACAGATTTACTTTAATTGCGTTTCTGAGTAACATGATATAAGATAGAATCTTATAACATGTTAAATATGTCATGTCTTATAACATAAACTGCGAAATTAAATAACGATTTTGATTTCTCTATACTTCTCATTGTTCCGTAAAAGCTTGTTTTAAATAAACCATAAACCATGGAGATAGATTTCCCCTTTAAATCGTGTTTCAAACAATTCATTTTTTCAGAAAGTGACTAATTAACGCAACAAATCTCCCATCAAACTCAGAGATTAAATTTTTATTCACTTTCAAACGATTTTCAAGCTTTTCGTTTGGATAAACCACGGAGTTAGGGAGTAGAACTCCTAGGAAAAAGTTCCGTTTTTCATTAATATCTCGACAACCCCAGGACTTAGAAACTCGAAACTTGGACAAAATTTATGGGGGGATATTTCAAGGCTATTCACCAAATTTCATTAAATTCGGTTCTGCCGTTTTTCCGTGATGATGAGACAAACGAAAATTTTGTTTTTTACTAATATCTCGAGAACCACTGGTCGTAGAAACTCAAAACACGGATATGATTTTAAGTGGGACTATTTCTGGGCTACCCACAAAATTTCATCAAATTCGGTTCAGCCGTTCTCCCGTGATGGTGTGACAAACAGACAGACAGACAGACAGACAGACAGACAGACAGACAGACAGACAGACAGACAGATTTTCATTTTTATTTATATAGATTTGCCATTCTATATTTAACATAAGTTGTAACAAAACTTTGATGAACTTTTCGCTGTGGTCTTCATTCCGTATCTTCTTTTAGATGCGAAAATAAATCGCGGTTCATCCGGAGATCGCAAATATTTCATTAATCTATATAAATAAAAATGAAAATCTGTCTGTCTGTCTGTCTGTCTGTCTGTCTGTCTGTCTGTTTGTTACACCATCACGGGAGAACGGCTGAACCGAATTTGATGAAATTTTGTGGGTAGCCCAGAAATAGCCCCACTTAAAATTATATCCGTGTTTTGAGTTTCTACGACCAGTGGTTCTCGAGATATTAGTAAAAAACGAAATTTTCGTTTGTCTCATCATCACGGAAAAACGGCTGAACCGAATTTAATGAAATTTGGTGAATAGCCTTGAAATATCCCCCCATAAATTTTGTCCAAGTTTCGAGTTTCTAAGATCTGGGGTTGTCGAGATATTAATGAAAAACGGAACTTTTTCCTAGGAGTTCTACTCCCTAACTCCGTGGTTTATCCAAACGAAAAGCTTGAAAATCGTTTGAAAGTGAATTAAAATTTAATCTCTGAGTTTGATGGGAGATTTTTTGCGTTAATCAGTTACTTTCTGAAAACATGAATTGTTTGAAACATGATTTAAAGGGGAAATCTATCTCCATGGTTCATGGTTTATTTAAAACAAGCTTTTACGGAACAATGAGAAGTATTGAGAAATCAAAATCGTTATTTAATTTCGCAGTTTATGCTATAAGACATGACATATTTAACATGTTATAAGATTCTATCTTATATCATGTTACTCAGAAACGCAATTAAATTAAATCTGTCTGTTAATTTCAATAATTATTTTTTCGATTTGAGTAATAAATAAATGGATATAAAAATATATTTTAGAAAAGAACGATTTGATTTTTCTTATAGCATTTTTGACTGGATAATATCAATTACGGTCTTCAGGTTTAAAAATTATTATTATTGATATTTTCGGGGATTATTAATTCAGGGATTATTGATATTTTCAAGTTATTATGCAATTATTTTATTATGACAAAAATTGTTTAAACTCATATATTGTATGTTGTACGAGTAATCTTCTACAAATACACGTGTATATCTTTTAATCTACGAGAACATAAGTAGTACAGGTATATTGACATATGTTTTGATATATATTGGCATATATTGGAATCAATTACGACCTTCTGGTATAAAGAGTACGGATATTATTGATGTTTTCATTTTATTACGTCATCTCTTTTATTTTGGCAAATATTTTTGAGACGCATATTGTAATACGGGTAATCTTCTACTAACACATTGGCATATTTTCTGATCTGCGACAATATAATTAGTACGGGGTTGCATATATTCATTCAATTCCTATTTTTTCTTCTGTAAATTTGCTTACAAAAGGGGGCAGAATGTTTTATTCTTCAGATCTGATCGTGAAGATAATTTTGCATAGTGTGAACATATACTCTTAAACTTCTCCTTAGGAGCAATAAATTTAATATTTTAACAGAATTTGCACATGATTGCGAACTTTAACTTTCTTTAAATTATACACTCCGTACGAATAACGGGTGTGCTGTTAGTGGTTAATAAATTTTAACATTTTAGGAGGATATATCATGTTGCTCGGCATCGCAATTAAATTAAATGTGTTTGTTAATGTTTTTATTTTTTTTTTCGATTTAAATAATAAATAAATGGATAAATGGATATAAAAGTATATCTTATGAATGGACGGTTTGATTTTTCTCTTAATTATTTTAATTGCTGACTGCGTACATCAATTGCATTTATTTTGGCAAAGAGTTTTCAAGCTTATATCGTATTTAGCTACTAAACTCATATATTGTGTTTAGCCAATAAATTCATATAGCCGATTGTTGAAAAAGAAAAAGAGTAGGGCGGGTATATCTTCTAATACAATTGTAGTGTTTTCATTTAGTATATTGAAACGGGATAAGAATGTTTCATTCAGATCTGCAAATTCAAAGCTACGAATTTGGAGGGATATCGCTAATTTGACAACTTTTCTTAAACTTTGCCAAATTGACGGAAATGTCGCCAAATTGATATAAACGACACACAAACAGCTGCCATAAACCTTCGGGTTGGTCGTGTGGCTTGGGTCTTCTACATATCAATGAAATTTTTTTTTGTTTTGTTAGAAGAGAGTACTAAAATGATGTTTGGTTAGCATTTATTTGTCAGACCAACCATCCTACTTAGTAATGCATTTAGCGAATTTTTAAAATGTCACCAAATTGATAAAAATGTTTTCAAATCTATAAAAATATCTTGAAATTGATAAAATTGCGCTACATAAATGATATTAATTGTTTTTTGTTAGGGGATAGTATTGTGATGATATTTCGTCAATTTGTCGCAAAGTGGAACTGTCAGTTCTACAGTCCCACTTGGCGATAAATTTGGCGATTTTTTAAAATGTCGCTAATTTGACGAAACTGTCGCCAAATGTTCCATAGAAATATAACTATTTAGACGATATTTTTTCTTCCAATTTATTTGAAGCAAATGATATCATGTCGCTTAGCAACGGATTTAAATCCAATGTGTTTATGCGGCAGACGATTTTTATTAAATCCTTTCCGATTTGAATAATGAAGATATGTATATAAAATAAATTTCATTGCCATTTCATTTTGGGTTGGATAATATCAATTATACTCTTCAGGTTTAAACATTATTATTATTGATATTTTCCGGAATTATTGATTCAGGGATTATTGATATTTTTAAGTTATTACGCCATTGTTTTATTGCGGCAAAAATTGCTGACACACGCATATTGTACGTTGTACGAGTAATCTTCTAGGAATGCACGGGTATATCTTCTAACCTACGAGAATATAAGTAGTACAGGTATATTGGCATATATTTTGACATATATTGGCATATATATTGGAATCAAGTACAGTCTTCTGGTATGAAGATTAAGGGGATTAATTATATATTCAATTTATTACGTCGTCTGTTGTATTTTACCAAAAAACATTTGAGACTCATATTGCAAAACGGGTAATCTTCTACTAATAATCGGACATTATAAGTAGTACGTGTATATCTTCCCATATAATTTTAGCACTTTAATTTTGACATATATTGGAATAAATGACTGTCTTCAGATTTAAAGATTACGGGTTTATTGGTATTTTCAATTTATACATGTAATCTACTAATACAGGTTATATTTTCTAATATTCGCGTATATAATTAGTACGGGTCCCATACAATTTTAACGCTTTTATTTTGCATATATTGATTCGATTCCATATTTTTTTTATATTTGCTTACATAAGGGGTCCAAGATGTTTTATTCTTCAGATATGTCCATGAAGATAATTTTATATAGCGAGAACAGAGATTCTTAAACTTCTTTTTAGGAGCATTATATTAAATATTTTAACAGAATATTTTGATTAAACATGTCATTTAGTATACTATAAGAATTTGGGCATGATTATGAATTTCAAGTTTCTTTATATTATATACTCCGTACGAAGAACGGGTATGCTGCTAGTTCATTATAAAATTTAGCTTATATAGTAACTGTAACATTATTTTAATTGCTGTGCAAACTCTAGCATTCCTACAGTTGAAGTCTAGTATTATGACTGGTATTTTTCTTTCTATATTTTTTATAGCAAATTTATTATTACAACAAATTTGGAAAATCAATCACAATTGAATCGGGTGAGTTTTTTTTTCCAAGCACAGCTTTAGCCTGCTATTTTTATTGTTAACTAGAAAATATAATCGTCGTTGCCCGGCATTTAAATAAAGGATTCAATGAATTCATTTATTAAATTTTTCAAAAGACGACAGGTTTGATATTGGATAAATGAATTCGTGTTGTAAAATATGGGTAACGCCGGTTACAAAGTAAATTTGAACTTTTTGAGGATTTCTATAGAAACCTAGCATCTACCGGTTTTTTCTTGGTTTCTCAGTTTGGCAATTTTGTATTCGGGTTTTTTATTCTGCCTCTTCTTCAGGACCTCCATTTAAATGTCCAAAAATATTAGTTACCGTGTACATCAGAGAATTTAGTTTTAAAGATAATGTAATAAAAATTATTCTAAGCAAGTTGAAAAAAGAATAGGAAGTTACTTGTCACAACATTAGAAAAAGAATTAAGAGCGCTTTCTGATAATATAAATATCTGATGAAATATGCAAAATAAACTAATTAACATTTTAAAACAGTCTGAAAGAACACTTAAAATATATAAATAAAATCTTGGAACCGAAAACATTAATCAGAATATTTTAAATTTAACGCCATTTCAACATAAAATTTCGAACTACGACATTTTTTCTTCAAATAACATTATATATAAGGACACCAATCCAAAAGTATTATTTTGTGTTGTATACCTCCTTAACGAATTTATTTTAGCTTTGTTGCATTAGCAGCAGTTTGAGCTACATAGTGTAAATATTATTTTAGTTTTAGCAGTATGTAATAGATGGTGCTCAAAATTGGTCCCCGAATTGGAACAAGGCCGCATTTAAACTATTGAATTTATAACTTTTAAACTAATTCGAATTAAAAATAAATTCGGCTAGGCGTTTCCTTTCGGAAGTCAAGGTACACCTGTCCCAAATTTCAAGCTGTGGGTCGCTTAGATTTTACACTGCGTAATCGTCAAACAGACATCTTTCTTTATTACTATAGAATAGAACGATTTACTCGGTGGTGCCCAGGTACTAGCGACTACTGTTCATAAATAATTAAATAAGCGCTCTTTATTTAAGCGGATACTACTTATAAATAATTAAATAAGCAAGGCACTCTCATTACAGACAACAGTATCTGGTGCAGATGACTGTTATCTGCAACGGGAGTGTTTTCTTTATTTTGGGGAACTTCCCTTTCTGGTAGATTCCTATGATTTTGAATTAAACAAGTGCTCGCTACTTAAATAATACGTTACTTAAATAAAACCAACTTCGCGCTATCCGGAAAACGCATAATATTAAATGCATTTGTTAATAGATGGCGGTAGTGGCCAGTAGAAAAGCGCCCGGTCTTCAGTGGTGAACGCTAAGCTTATTCAAAAATCTCGGTAAAAATGTTATAACTAATTAACAGATGGGTTTAAGAAATTATTTTTTATTGTGGAGCAGTCTTTGATATTTCAAAGAGATGCTGTTTAATTATAAACGTCGGATGCCACGTCAATCATTTTATATTGTAATAAAAAATTGGGAGGTTTTAAACGCCCGTATATATATATATATATTTAAAACTAACGAAAATTTGTTTATTAATCGTATGGATTCCGTTTAAAGTTTGTTTGAAAGAGAATTTTTTTTATCTTTCTGATAGTGCCAAGATGGAAACTTTATGATAATATTTTAGGTCGCTAAGGAATCGATTTGTGTAAATATCGCCCAAAATTGTTGTAAATCATGCTAAAACATAAAATAACTTAAAATCTAATTTGAAATTAAAAAAAAAAACTTCGAGGTGCCCCTATTCTGGTCCTGAAGTACCCGTGTACCATTTATTTCATGGACGCACGACTCTTACATTTTCCCCTGCAGATTGCACAGGCAGACACGCACACACACATAGGTTTTCTTTTATTATGCAAGATTACAATACAGATTTTTATTTGTATGCCACACTGATTCTGTAAATAAAATACCATCAGAATATATTCATCTTCCACAGCAACACAGGTTTTAATTACATAACCTTTCGTAAAAAAATCATTTTTCTTAAATTAATAAAGCATGGAGAAAGTATAGAATAGTTAAAATGTGTACACAAAATAATTTAGGCGTTCTTATTCTGGAGACAATTTTTAAGTAATTGATGTGTAAAAAAGTTCATTTTCATATTGATTAGTAAACTTCGTTATGATGTCACTTAATCACAGGAAAAATTATAAACGTCTATCTCAATTAGATACCTATACACAATTTTTGCTACGTTGATTGTCATACATGGATGCCTATATTTTATTCGCTTTGTAAAAGTTATTTTATTGGGCTTTTACAAACTGATTATAAACACTATTTAAATGAACAATTTGAGTGATCTGAAAATTCTTTTTATGTGTGTTTCATCACTGACCGTTGAGCTAGATGTATTACAATTATCAAGAGGAATCGAACATATATTAGGCACCCTTCGCGTAATGAAGGGATTAAATATCGAAGTGCGTGTATTCTATTGCATAATACTTTTGCATGTAAACAACTTTTATTTTATCTGCTAAACCTGAATAATCTTATGTCTCGATAGTATATGATTTGAAAAATAATTTTTAAATGCAATGAACTGTTCAAAAACTACACTAAATAATTACGCTAGAGAGGAGAGCCTGACAAAATCGTGTAAGCAGGGCAAACCGGATACTACTGTTTTAGGCTAAAGTTGTCTTGCCATCTGATGATTCTTCTATAAAACCTATTGCATTAAATGTTTTTGAACATTAGGATATCAGCTGTAGTAATGCATAACCATTAATTTGTAGAGAATCAGTGAAAAAAATTTGTCAAGAAATATTATGATGTTTACCTTAACTTTGGAGTGATACTTCAACAAATCTACTAGAAAAAAACAATTGATAAGTAAAGTAAACAAGTATGTACTCTTATAAAGAGGAAGAATTTGGGGGGAAATTCGATACTCTTTGTTTCATCTAAAAAGTATCAACCGTCCAAGAAAATTCCCTTTTGAAAATCGGCTTGAGAGTTGCTCAGAAATGGATTGACAAAATAAAAATTACTTATGTTTTAAATATACAGAATGTATTATTTTATGACAAAATATATATGACACAAAATAATATTTAATTTAATTCTATTACATTTTATTTTATTATATTTTTGCTGCTAAATTTTTTTTGTTAAATTGAGTAGCTCGCGGGCCACTAAATAAAATTTCGCGAGTCGGATCTGGCTGGCCTAAGGGGCTAAAAGTTATCTTGTTTTTGTGTAGAAGACAGAAATGATTTGAAAAATACAATGAGTTGATATATATGAACTCGATATTTTATAAATCTAAGCTATATGTTACATTTTGTATCATTCCTTGAGTTTCCGTTTGAATAAAATAATTTTCTTAAGTACTAAATAAAAAAGTAATTTTGAATGTTTAAAATCTCCTTTTTAATTATTCAAAAATATAAACGATTCCTTTTTGAAAGAAAATACATTCTATTCTGCTACATTGATTTCAAAACATTGGAAACAGAAATGTTTAAGAAATTATGTATTATGCAATGAAATTAAAAAAATAAATTATAGCCAGACCGTTCACCGAATATTTTAAGTAAGAGTTTATGCGTAGTTCAAGGTTGGGAATGTCAGCGCAAAGTATTATTACTATAATCACACGTCTTCCTTCTTGGAACTGATATTCTCTTTGCCAAGGGCACTTCGTTTTCTTCATAAATGTTTCCACGGAAGAAACATTCTCAGAAGGAAAATATTCCTTAACTCATGTCATACATTTATAAACCAAATACAATATTTGATCAGTCGTCTGATATAATTTGAGTTTTCAAAGAATTATATATATTTGTATTATTCAAGTTTGAGAATTTATAGGGAACATCTCTCTCTCTCTCTCTCTGCGTCATTCTATATACATACATACACACACACACACACACACACACACATATATATATATATATATATATATATATATATATATATGATATTACGGAATTATATATTGATATTACGGAAGGGAAGCAAAACAAGAACTTTCATATACATCGAACTCGCTGAAAATCGATAAAATTTTTCTAATTATCGATTAAAATATTTATGCCAAGTTTCATGGGAATCGGTATATTCCTTCGGGAAATATCACGCTTTCCAAGGAAAAGTAAAATGTTTACTGTGTCAAGGGCTCCTTTATAATTTCTTCATTTCATATCATATAATGTGGATCTTAGGATCGGTATAAAGAGTCATATAAATGATTCCATTAGCCATGATATAAAAATGGTTATTTGTTTAAAATTCTTTAGCACAATTTTTAAAATGCTTACAGTTTCCGAAAAATTATTCAAGAAATTGGAAGACCCTTCCCATTGCCCGGTCTCTAATAATCACTAGGCTATTTGTATTGACTGAGTGAAATAAGCATAAAATTTCATCTTGTTCAAGATGATGTGCCCATAATCTTGCAGAATGACAGACTTGAAGATAAATACAAAAATAATTTGAAACATGGCATGTTCGTGTTTATGGATGCTCATAAAATGAATCCAGCAAAATTTTAGTCAACTTTTTGACATACAACATACATACATACAACTGGATACGCGAGTCCGGCGCATTAGCTGTCGATTTCACGATGTTTTCTATAGACTAAAAAAGAAATACATATAAAACGTACACTGGGCAAGACAGATAAAATAAACAAAGGGAAACACATTTTTGTTAAGACAGTTCTAAAAAGTTCTCTCCAATGCAGAACAAGATGTGTTCCAGGGTTTCCTCTTCCACAGAACAAACAAGGAGCTTGTTGGAGTCAGCTATAGCTGACTCCAATAGCTATAGATGAATTAAAAAAGTTGATTTGAATAATTTCACCTATAGGTGAAATCTATTCAAGTCAACTTTTTGAACTTTTTACAATATTTTTTATATACATTAAATGCTGTAAAAATTAACAGATTTGGTGATTTTAATAGCTTGCTTTAATTTGATAAAAATTCGATTATCTTAAATGTAATGACAACATTCTGTCGATTAAATTTCTTTAAATGTATGTTTTTCTTTGCTAAGCAAATTTCATCTAGTGTGATTGTTTGAAACATTTTATATATTTTGCTAGTTGAATAAATTTATTTGACACTCAAATAATGTTAAAGATTTAGAATGCTTATCATTGCCTTATTTTATATAAAAAGTGTTTGTAATTAAAAATCCAATATCCTATTCTTCTGCAAGAATTACTTATTGCTATGGCTAGTTTATGTAGGGTAAGTTAAACTACTCTGGTAATATAGATAAGGTAAGTTAGGGATAGTTTTTAATATCATTTAACTACCACGATTTTTCATCTAAAGGCTTAAAAGTGTTTTATTCATCTGGTGTAACAGTTTTATGGATGCTAAAAATTTTGCTATTATTTTCATTAAAAACTTTTTTATAAAATCTGTTTCCCAAAGTCAATGACTAATATAGATTTAGCATAGAATTTCGGAGGAAAAGTTTCTTAAGAATTTTCACTTCTGGTTCTTTTCTAATTCAAAAAATTTCATTTTGCTTCAAACATCTATTTCTCAAGATTGGCTGAAAATAGAACTTAGATGATAACTAATATGTGTGTTAACTTACATGTGTGGGACCAAATAAAGCAATATATGTTTAAAGTAATACACAATGTTGTGAAACAAACTGAACAAAAGTTTCAGACGAATAGGCACCAGATTGGAAATTTTACTTGAACAAGAAGCATAAGAGAAGTAATGTTCAAATGACGAAACCTGTTAAAAAATTCGAAATGTGCGGACTTGTGAAAGAAGCAGAGTAAGAAAGATATTTGACTATGACAGGAAAAGGACTACGTCTGATTTAAAGTAGGGTTAGATTTCTTCAGCAGAGTTTCGTAGACCTGAAGTACAATTTTGGTCTTGCGGGAATTTGGCGCAAATTATTTTTAAATTTCCCAACTTTTTAGAAGGAAGTTTTTGTTTTGTACTTGGCAGGTTTTTTTTTTTACCATGAACTGGTATTTTGTGAGATTGTACTTTATAGCTATACTTTACCGCTGAGCACCATTTATTCATTTTTTTTTCTTCAAATTTTTAAATTCTAAATAATATTTATTTTCAAGTTTTCATAGAAAAGCCGACCAGAACACACAAAATGAGCCATAATTGAATTAAATCGATTAATCGGTTGAGTGGCTTAGGCTGTAAGTTTGTCAACAATGAAGAAAAAGATCGGAAAAGTCATGCTGTCAATTTTTGAAACTCCAAATCAAATTTGTTTTCAAGTTTTAAAACAAAAGAATGTACAGCCGTAGAAAAGACGATGTCATTCGTTAGGGATTTATGTCTTTTATAAATATCAAAATTTAAAATATACTTAAGGGGACCTTCTTCATAGTTATTTTGGCAATAACTACAAAATCTTCAAAAGCAATCCCATTGATCATGACATATTCAGATTCTACGGCGAATTTCAAGCAGATTGAAAAAAAAAACATTTTTAACCATTTTACCTTTTACAAAGGCTTTAAATCAATTTTCCAAAGAAAATTGTTTTTGCATATTTTTCTACTAAAAGACCCAACAAAAGTCATTCATTTTAATATTCAAATATATTTGAAATACACTACGTGGCAGTGAAAAGGAGACACCAAGAAGAAGTGGGCAGAAAGTGATGAAAATCGGCAAACAGAGAGAGACAGCAATGAACAATAAGTGATATTTATTGCAATATGATACACCTATACGCTGAGCGATAACACCGTCTGATCAGTAGGTTGTAGGACCACCGCGGGCGGCGATGCAGGCAGGAACACGTCTAGGTACAGAGTCAATGAACGTTCGGATGGTGTCCTCAGGGAATTTGCCAGAGTTCGTCTTCTAAACGCGGCGGTGGTAGCGCACGCAAGCGATGTCCAATCACATCCCAGACGTGTTCGATTTGTGAAAGATCAGGGGAGACTGGTGGCCAGGGAAGCACGTGGGTACCTTTCAGTGTATGTTGGCTGATGCGTGCCCTGTGCGGTCGGGCGTTATCCTGCTGGTAAATGGCTATGGCCATCCCCTGGAGGAAGGGTAGTGCCACCTGTCGAAGCACATCATCCACGTATCATTGGGCCGTCATAGTGCCCTCAATACGGATCAAATGTGTCCTGCTATCATAAGCGATGGCGCTCCAAACCATGATGCCGCGTTGCCGCGCGGTGTGGCGTTCCACAGATGCGGCCGGATTGGACCTGTTACCACTTCGCCAGACTCGTACACGGTGACTGTCATTGCTAAAACAGAAGCGTGACTTGTTTGAGAACATGACCATGTGCCATTCCGTCGTCCACGTGACTCTATGCCGACACCATTGCAAACGGAGGCGTCTGTGCTATTGGGTCAATGGCAGTTTTCTTAATGGGCGCTATAAGTGCAGGTCGTTGGCGACCAATCGGCGGATAATGGTCCTGGTCGATATGGGAGCATCAAGGGTGTCCTGCACATGCTGCAAAAGGGACGACGAAAGTGGCCTGCGGTGCCACCAATGCTTGCCGGCAGATGTGTCGGTCCACGCGTGCTGACGTTGCTCTAGCCGAACCGGCACCTCTCAAAAGTGCCACATTCCCTTGTTTCAACCATCTTTGCCGCAGCCGGTGCACCATGGACGCGTGTAGGTGGCTGTCCACTGAGATTTGACGTATGGACCAACCTGCCCTTCTGAGTCCGATTACTATACCCCTCGTGAAATCGTCTGTGTGCTGGAACTGCCTCGGTTGGCGGCGGCCTGGCATTCTCTGCTACTACACGTTTTCTCTGAGACAAAATAAATTGCAAAATGATTTCCCTGGCGGACAGAGCCGTGCGACTATTGCCGATTCTGCAGGTTCCTTCCCTTATATCTCACTCAACGTGCGCGAGACGGCTGTGCATTTCGCATCATTTACATAACTCGGTGAGCTGCGTCTACCATGCAATTTGCATATTTTCTGCCCACTCTTTCTTAGTGTCTCATTTTCACTGTCACGTAGTGTATTTATTATTAATAATTAAATTAATATTCATAAAAATTATCAATAGGAATAGCTGAGTAGAACAGCTTTAGCACCTTTCGATGCAGCTGCGCCTGAAATATCGGCATACAAAATTTCCGTTTTATCCGTGCAATATTGAGTGTGCTATCAATTTTTTTTCAAAATTCGGAAATTATTATACTTATAGGGAACCATTCCCGAAGTGTCGAAAGAAATTGCTCATAAATATAAAATAGTAAATAGATAAATAAAATATAATTAAATACGAAATTTGGAGTTTTGCCATTTTTTAATGCTTTATGTATTTTATATTGAGTCTGTTATGCATAAACCACAGACTTTTTAAAGGACAGTTAAAATTCGATATCAATGGTCGGTTTCGACATATCCTGTGATTATTTAGACTGGAGCTTTTAGTTTAAAAGGGAGTCTGAACCACTACAGACGCTCAAACATTCAGGGCGTCATCCCTCTCATACTGGAATCAGATCCGATATCCTCAGAACGGCTGGCAAGCGCCCATGCGGATTTCGAAACTTTTGTGATCTAGGAAAATTCGGTGTTCAATCGCCGGTTCCTTGCAGTCAGTGGGTGTATTAGCCATCTATATCCTCTTCCATTATTGATAAGCATGGGCGGAACTAAAGAGGAGGGGGGGGGGCGCCAATTTTGTGGAAAAGGGAGTGACAAACTCTAGCTTTTTCTTCCGGTAAAAAGAATCCTAGCCCCGCAGCTGGGATCAGAATAGTTAACTTTTAATAATTTCTTTGAAATTTCGCTGTATAAATATTGTGTTAAGAAACCTATAATTGATATTGCAAACAAAACATAGAAAATTTAAACAGAAGACTTTTACGTTTTCATACCACACATTATTTATAATGCATTGATTAACACATGACTATATTTTCGTAACAAAACACACATGCAAATGAATAATAACACCGTACTAAATCAAATAGAAAGTCAATAATAAAATATCAAATTTTAGGCAAAAGGTTTTGCTTTTACTACGCTGTTATTAGAAGAAAGAGTCGGATGTATTTGAAAACCATCTATTATTAAAAATATCGAACACCCCCACCTAATTCATCGATGCTTAAAAAACAATTATCTATGTTTAACACTAAAACAAATTTCCCCGTAAACGTAGGTAAAACAAATTTCCCCGAAAACGTTGGTAAAACAAATTTTCCCAAAAACGTAGGTAAAACAAATTTCCTCGGAAACGTAGGTGAAAGAGACAGAATATTACATACTGGCATAACCAGACTATTAGATTGGAACTCGCCCTTTTTGCTGGAGTTCAAATTCTTGACGCACTCTAAAGGATTTTCTGTCAATTTTGGGTATTTTTTCATTATTTTTTTAAAATCTGCATCAAAGTTTTTGGCGGATCCGAATATGTGATGATTAATGGTGTTATCCTTGAAACTTTATTTATAAATAACTATGAATATGACTCATTATGCAAATTGCATTATGCATTACTTTTAAATATTGATGTTTGTTGAAGCCATTAATCCCTATCGAATGATATCTTCCGTTTTGTGCTGCGATATATGTTGTGAAATTGTGCTGCTTCTTTATCAGTGACGGCTGTACCTTCCATTAGAACACACAAAATGAGCCATCATTCAGTTAAAATTAGTGCAATACAGTGAGCGAGAAAAGTATAAGGACACGCGAAAACTCGCCAAATCTAGAAATCCTTTGGATGGAAATGTATGTAAATTTCTTTAGTAAAAATATTGATAAAATTAAGTTATTTTTCATGTAAATTAGTTAAATTTTCCAAAAATAAATATGTATAAATTTACTTTATAAATGTTAAACCCATATGATCTCGGAAATGTGTTTTCATCTAAAATTATAGTAAAATTTCTATATTTGAAAGCAGAAAATAACCATTTCAAATATAAAGACTGGGTTTCTAATTAAAATTCACACTTACCTCATTTCTTCATGATTTTTGTACGATGCCAAAAGGAACTCATCTGTCTAACCTTGATAAAGGGAAAATTCTTGCTTCTAAAGAATGTGGATTCAGAGGGCATGAAATTTCGAAAAAAATTAAAAGATCTAAAATTGTAGTTTATAATTTTTTAAAAGAACCTGGAATGTATGGATTAAAAAAACAGACTGGAAGACCAGAAATTCTAACGCATCGACAGAAAAGAATGGCTGTAAGAAGAACTTGTGAGAAAAAATAAACTGCAAATTAAGTTAGAAGAAATTTGGACTTACCATGTTCCACACAAACAGTTCAAAATGTTTTGAATAAACATCCGAATATTTGGTATGGAAAGTTAATGTCATGTCCGCCTCTTTAAAAGGGACATAAGGAACGTAGACAGAAATTTTCAGAAAAATACATTTCTCTGGGTCCAAAATGGATTGATGTGATCTTTTCGAACGAAAAGAAGTTCAGTCTTGATGGACCAGACGGTTTTCGCTATTTTTGGTATAATTTGTGTAAAACCAAAGAAGATTTTTCCAAACGTCAATACGGTGGAGGCCCAGTAATGATTTGGGGTGTTTTTGCAGCAAATAGAACCACGACTATAGTCTTTATAAACTACAAAATGAACTCTGACAAACATGTTGATATGTTAAGTGAACATTTGTTACCTGAGGTCCACTAATTACTTCAGGAGACTATATTTTCCAACAGGATAACGCTTCCATACACTTTTCTAAGAGTGTAAATCTCTGGTTTGAAGCTAATTCAGTAAATTTACTTGATTGGCCGGCGAGGATCCCCTATCTCAATCCAATAGAAAATTTATGGGGCCTTCTATCCCGAGAAGTTTATAAAAATCGCACACAATATCAGTGTAAACAGGATCTTATGTTAGCCATCAAACAAGCTTGGAATAACATTTCCATAGACACTTTAAAAGAATTTTCAGCATCGATGACCTCTCGGCTTATTTAAGTAGTTGTAAAAAAAAAAGGTTATTTTCTTGATTATTAAGAGAAATGTTAAGTAATTTAGAACATGTCCTTATACTTTTTTCTATATTTTCTTTAGTGATAATCTTTATAAGGTCAACTTTTGTAAGGTTCATATTTGTTGTTTTATGTGTTGTAAATGTTATTGTATAATTTCATAATGGAGATCAGAAATATCAAAAATTCATTTTGATAAAGTGAAAATAAAGTATATTTTCATTCAATTATATGTTGTCCTTATACTTTTTCGCGCACTGTAGTTAAGGCTGTTCGTCAACACTGAAGAAAAATAAATCCACGGAGTCATAATTGTAAAATGTGACACATTAAATTAATTCTTTTACGTGCTAGCGCATCAATTGTAATTTTTTGATTTGTTTTTCTTAACTTTGAGATGGCTTTATACAGGGTGATTAAAAAAGGATGTGCCAAACTTTGCGAGGTGGTACAATACCACCAATCATTTTATGTCAGAGTTTACCGGGTTGGAAATGAAACATAAAGGCGTTACAGGGCTTTTACTCGTTGTGAAGCGGTCGCCCAGCAAACTTAAAAGCGTCATTCTGGTTGTTATTTTATGGTTTAAGATGAAAATCAGGTATACAAATTTCATCTTGGGATGAAGAAGAACCCTTATGCAAATTTTCTTAATTGGGAGAGAGATAAAGAACTGTATAGATGTTACTTTTCTGGGCCGATGGATTGGGGGAGGTGGTTCCATAGCTTTGCTCCCACGATTACCCGATCTGTCGTGTCTTGACTTCTTTTTGTAGGGATATCTGAAGAGTCTCATCTATGACACTCCCTTTGAATCTGAAGAGGAACTCGTCTCCAGAATTTTGGCTGTTGCTGCCGAAGTGCGCACACATGCCTGGGGTCTGTTCCAGAGAGTTTGCCAATCCCTCCATCGCCGTGTGAGACGTACATTCAGGTTGGTGGTCGCTCTTTTGAGCCCTTGCTGTAATTGTTTATTAAATGTCAATTTATAACTTCTAAGTCATTCTTGTGTTTTTGCTACATCTCATCGGTTTCACCATTAAACGCTCACTGGCGCCTTTACGTTTCATTTCCGACCCGGTAAACTATGACGGAAAATGCTATGACAAAATGAGCCGTCATTCATTTAAAATTGATCCAATAGTTCGGTGTGTACTACTACCTCGTAAAGTTTGGCCCATATTTTTTAATCACCCTGTATAGAAAAAATGAATGACGTTTCTAACTTTCTTAGGGTTGAGTTACAGATCTCTGAACTCGAAGTTTTTGACGTCAGATATATGCACTAGTCAGCTGTGGATTCGAATTCCGGTTAGACGGGACGGAACGCAGCCGCGTTCCTGTATCTTTTTCATTTGTTCGACGTAGTACATATCATCCTTTACTGTTACATCATATATATTCCGTTAAATATCATATCGGTCATAAGCAGAAAAATACGCTTAAAATTAATTATCTTTTCTGTTACGTTAAGTTAAACTCATGTTTTTATAAAATTTTCTCTCACGAACAGTATATCTATGAAATTGCTTTGAAATAATCTTTATGTACATAACATAAAGTAAGCATAAAATTTTCCTCTGCATCGAAGAAATAAAAATTCGGAAGGGAAATAAAATACACGATCCTCAAAATAAACAGAATTGAATTAGAAAGTATACATATATCTAAAGCTTGCAACAGCCTGCCAAATTTATTACTTTTAACGCTCAAAAGAAATTCAGGTTTCACCTTCCAAAACTTTCAATAAATCTTACAGGTGCTACAGAGGTTGTTTTAAAGGACCCAAAATTCTTTGTTATATTACATATTCTGCTATAATGCATTCGATCCACAATATATCGAATAAAAAAGGGCCCATTCAAATATCTTATTATTGGTTTCTTCTGTCATCATACATCAGAGAATAGAGATCTCAAATTCGTAGTTTAAAGCTGATGGCGGATATGTGTGATTTACGATGTGACGGGAGACGGACTTAATATGATTTGAAATGTATTATAGTGTCTACAGATTGTGGAGGTTTTTTTTAAAGCTAACGCTCGTTTAGCTTATGGTGTGTTTCATGTTTTACAGGATAAGAATATTTTCTATAATTAATGGTACCCATGGCCTTTGTATAGATATGAGTAATTCTTCTATCATTCGGGAATTTGAATGAAAGCAAGATTAAAATGACTTTCCATTGTAAAGCAGAGCTATTTTTTGCTATCATTTAAAAGAAATATACCTTATTTTATTAAATATTACTGTAGAATCATTGTGTCTATATTTCTTTTTGTAATTTCTTTGTTTTGTAATCCTATCAATGAAATGTATACTTTTATTCCAAAATAGGAGCGCATATGGATAGTTTTCATGTAATGATATGATATGTAAGTAATGCATTCTATTGTCCGTTGGTTTTATATTTAAGCTAATGTTCAAATATGTATGTCATGCATGTTTGATTTTACATGTATGTAAAATGGAATATTTATTTATTACGTTTCTCGTCACTTAAAATATGAGCAAATTCTATTAGTAATCAAAAAGATATTGTTTCTAAAATAATTCTATTAATATGCTTAATTTAATTCCCCTACAAACATAAGAATCATTCATTATTATACAATGTAAAATTATTTGCACTGGCCAATCTGATGAATGAAACATGTTGGCCTCATTTACAAACAAATTTACATAATTCATGAAGTTTAGTCAGCGGGCGTCGAAAGTAAGACTCAATGGTAGCGAAAGATTAGTGCTATTTTTGTCCAGTTGCAGAAAATGGTTAATAACAGAAAATATATGAATTTGAAATCAAAAATATGATATTGTTAGTTTATAAAATTAATTTTTATATTATTTTTTTATTATTTAAATCGGATAAACATAGTCTTCCGCATCAACATATTCTATTTGATTTCTTTGATAAGCAGCATTATATACTTTTCTTCAAATGTAAACTTTTAAAAAATCCTCTACATAATGTCATTTCTGTAGACGTTTTCATTATTAATATTTCAACAACCCCTGTCTCGGAAACTTGAAACACAGAACTTCTCTCAGTGATGTAAAGAAGAACCATATAGAAAATAACAAGAAAGATCAATAATCTATAAAGTATTGATTATGAAAATTTTATTTAAACTTCTCTAAAATGCGATACATTCAGCGGTAATATTTATAAAATTATCACAATAGTACATTAATTTATTATATTTAAAACTTAAAACTTCATAGAAAAAAATGAACTTTATTCAAATGACGTCATTGAAATATAAATCAACTGTTTTAAATATCTATAAGATACATTCAGCGATAATATTTTTTAAATTATCACAATACTACAATAATTTATTATATTTGAAAATTTATTTTATCGGAAAAATGAACTGTATTAAAATGACGTCATTGAAATATAAATTGCCTGGCTCTCTATGTAAAAGCTGTAAATATTTCATTCATATATTTTTATTCCACTACTTTCATTCATCACAATATTACAATAATTTATTTTATTTAAAACTTAAAGCCATGGAAATAAAAGTAATTTAACTCTATGCTTAAAACTTCATCGAAAAAGCCTGCTTTAAAATCGTCTGCTCCGTGTAATGTAAAATCAATGAATGTTTCATTTATATCAGTTATATTGCAGATTCCAGAGCTAAATGATTTTGCGTTACAGAAATTCAGTAATTCTTATACAACTCATCCTACATCTTAATGTGTTTACATTCTCCATAAGTGAAAATTAGGTTTCGCTGTAGAAATAATCAAAGTTTGATGATCATTTAAACTCAAATATATTGTAAATTCGTAGTTTCAGAATGTAGATGCACAGAAATTAAGCAAAAATAAAGCGGTTTTAGGGCGGATACAGCACTAAATATAAATTAAAAAAACTTTAAAAATCACGGTTTTGACACAAGATGAATGGCATTGATCATTTAAACTCAAATATACAGGGTGTCCCAAAAAGATTGAAAGACGCTTTAATTCTTTACCTGTTGGAGATAAGTGGGAAATGTAAATTGCAAAAATGTTGAAAGTAAGGTAGGAAATAAGACTACATTAATGAATTAGTCCTTCCATTAATTTTCAAAAAGTTACACATTTTAATTTTTTATACGAACTCCTTAGACAAATTTGGTCAATAAGAAAATTTTTATTTTTAATGCAACAAGATCATTAAAAAAACCCCTCTCATATTTGTATCTTTAAAATTGAGCGAGTTGTATTTAATTGAAAATTGAACATTGTGAATGTTGACCATATATCAAATTGGAAATGTAAATTTGTGACATATCACAAAAAAGATAAAACTGGATGATAATACATAGGAGACCCAACAGCGTAGTTAGTACCACTGCTTTATATAATCTTTGTCTGTGTAATGCATTATTTAGATGCATTTGTGATAAAAGATTTTGGCACATATTAACGTATTTTTGATTTAAACAATTTCCATCGTCAATTTGTTTATGATCCCTATTTTCACTGATGAAATAGCCTTTCACATGGTACGGAAAAACGGCATAAGTCAGATTTTTTCCTTTATCATAATTCAGTTGATTTTAAAGACACAGATATGTAAGTTTTTTAATGATCTTGTTGCATTTAAAGTAAAAATTTTCTAATTGACCAAATTTGTCTAGGGGATCGTATAAAAATTTAAAACGTGTAACTTTTTGAAAATTAATGGGAGGACTATTTCATTAACATAGTCTTATTTCCTAAATTACTTTCAACATTTTTGCAATTTACATTGCCCACTTATCTCCAACAGGTAAAGAATTAAAGTGCGTTTTAATCTTTGTGGGATACTCTGTATTATAATTGCGTTCTTTCAGAATATAGATGCACAGAAATTAAGTAAAATTAAAGCGGTTTTAGGACGGATACAACACTAAATATAAATGAAAAAGAACTTTGAAAATCACGATTTTGACACAAGATGGATGTCATATTTTATTTTGAAGTGGGTCACGTGATATCATCATATAATATTGGTGTAATTATCATTTTAATTTATTTTAAAAATTACCGAATATATTTTGCTGACATTTTTTTCATATTTTTTATGGGGTAATTTGAATATTTCCTAAAACTTTCGAATCAATTTGTGAATTTTAAATTCGCTTGAAAAATGTTTGAAAAATTAGGTCCCTTAGGATTCAATGTATTTCATTTTGTTAACCCGGGTTTAATCCAAAACTAATTTGTGAGATTATTCATTTATATTCCCATAGGTACCACAGACCGTCTGAATAACATACCAAAATTTCATTTGATAAAGTTATTTTTACAGCAGTTATCGTGCGAACGGACAGACAGACAGACAGATTGAAAAAGTCATAAACACTTTAGTTCTTACAATGTTGTGCCATGTTTAGCGCCAAATGATTCCGGTGTATTTGTGGCAAAATTTTTCATCCCAAATTCAGAGTGAAGATAGGCCATGCTGGTTTTCTGGAAGAGAATTTCAAGCAAAATAGTGTGTCCCTATTGCGACCGGGATTCAATTGAGTTCCATGGGGTCAGACTCAAAAAGTATGCTCGCCACGCTATTCGATTAATGTCCCCGATTTGCAGTTGTATCTCCACTGCTCGTGTACGATGAGGAATAGAATTGTCATACATAGGAGTTATTTGCTTACAGCACCCCTTGAGCAATCGAACATGACGATGAAGAACTTTGCTGCAATATCGTTCCCCAGTCATAGTGTTTTTTTAGTAGATGCATCTAGCTGCGTTTATTAAGCATAATGTTTCTTTAAACCATGGCCTCAGCGCATTCAAGAACATTTTCGCGATGGTGAATAGTACCCCCTTTCACGCTAGATCAACTGAAGCCTAAAATCAGAAGCAAGACTTGAACGACAGGGGTGGGACAACCCAGTGGTTAGCGCGCGGGGATTGCACTAGAAAGAGCTGAGTTCAATTTCCACCTCCATCCCAACTGTCCCCGTCTTTACGCGGAGTACGGGTACATTAAATATATGGGTTCGTATGTCCTTTCGAGGGGTTGCTGGTAGGGGAAGGAGGGTACAGTTTTTGTGGATGCCGTCCACACTGGGTTCCGGTCTAAACTATGTGGCATTTCCCAACCGTCCAAACATATACCTTACAGCTTCGGGTAGGTCGAACGGTTTGGGTCTAAGAAGAACACTGAAATGACGCTCATCTGTGAAAAGAAAATTAGTCCGTTGGCGTCTTATCGAATTATATATGGATACAACACCACTGAAAGCATGCTCAACGATGAACTTTGGGTAAAGCGTCGCAGACAAGATTATACTTCATTACTTTCCTATTCTTTCTTGTTTTACCCCTCTATTTTCACACTAGGTAGAGTTATTTGTATTTTGTTGTTTAGTCATTTTCTGTTTGACCGGCTTAATCTGTGTTCATTCGGGCGTTCTGATCAGGTTTTTGCTCTGAAGAAGAAAATCTAATGATTTCGAAACGTATGCTTACTCATCTTGATTTGCGTTGCATTTTATGTTGTGATGCAGTTTATTTTTAAGTGTTCAAAAAGTCGTTTATATATATTACTATGATCATATATTACTGGGGTATGATAAACATACACTGCGATAGGATAAACATACTTGTCGTATAGATTGAGTATATTTGGAGTTGTTTAGCTTGGTTCCGTATTTTGAAACACATTTATATATTAAAGCTGTATAAAATGAAAAATACTTTTAGATATAAACAAACGCCTTATTAAGCTTAACAAATCTTTGAAAAATGCACTTAAATTCGTTAAACCGTGCTCGAATTATAAGCGGTCATGACAAACAGACAGAAACATGTTTCTAATTATAATTATTCCGCACTTTGCACCTCTGGGCCAACGACAGTACCGTGCTGAAAATACCGGTTCTCGTTAGATGACCGAAGTCAAGCAGCATCGGGCGTGGTTAGTACTTTGGTGGGTGACCACCTGGGAACACCGCGTGCTGTTGGCAAATTTCGGACGCGGAAGCCCGGTGGTTTGCGGGCTGGATTTGCACGCTGCCACAACTGCCGCCGTGTTCATGCGGAGTACAATCACGTTAAACATGTGGGTCCGTAAGTCCTTCCGAGAGGTTGGTGGTAGGGGAAGGAGGGTACGGTCCCTGTGGATGCCTTCCCCACTGGGTTCCGGGCTAAATTGGGTGGCACTTTCCGGCCGTCCAAACGGTTACCTTACACCTTTCTGGTAGGTCGGACGGTCTGGGTCTTAACAACAACAACACTTTGCACCACTAAAACTTATATCAAAATATTCCCTAGACTCAACCTCATTGCATGAAAAATCACCAAAATCCATTACATGGTACAGGATGTATTTAAGTTAGAAGCATGGACTGAAATTTTTTTTTCAATATAAGGAACTAAAGAGTTTCAAAAACTAATCATTTAATTTTATTCTTTACAATATTTATTGTGAAGTTAGTATTTTAAAATAAATTAGATTACACGAATGAATATTTATTGAGTTAATCTAAAACTCACCAGACTATTTTTGTTACCGTTCTCGCTTTCAGGTACACAAAAATGATTAAATATTCTATTTTTTTCGTTTATGAAAGTATTCAAACAAGTCACTTTACACCGCAGTATTAAAAACAAGAAAGATCAATCATGCATAAGCATTGATTATGAAACACTTTCCAACTGAAATGTAATTTCATTTAAAAATTTCTAAAATGTGATTCATTCAGTGGTAATATCTTTTACATTATCACAGTACTACAGTAATTTATTATACTTAAATATTTAAAACTGTATCGAAATATAAATCATCTGATTCTTTATGCAAAATCAATGAATATTTCATTCATATAACTTGTATTCCAGACTCCAGAGCTAAATAATTTTGTGTGAAAAAAATTCAGCAATTCTTATGTAATTCATCTTACAATCGCTTGAGATATTTGCATTCTGCATATGTTAAAATTAGGCTTCCTTGAAGAAATAATAAAAGTTTAGGGATCATTTAAAATCACAACTATTGTAATTGCATAGGCACGGAATTTAGATACACAGATAATACACAGATAATATATATGTGTATGTGTATGTACTCAAAGTATTGGAATCGTGCCGAAGATCGGAACTCGAATTTTCAAAGGATCTACACGTTTTGGGACTTCTAGAACACGAAAAAACTACTTTTAGGAAGACGTCTGTGTGTGTAAGGGTGTATCTGTGTATGTTTCTGTGTGTCTGTGTGGATATTACATCCACTCTAATTGAAAAACTAATGGACCGAATTTCATACAATTTGGTAGGTATGTTTTTGTGGGAAATCCTGATGTTCATTAGATTATAGTACGATTCGTAATAAAAGAATCTGCCTTCTTAGCGAAATGGCCGCAGAAATTGCCTTTATCCACTCTAGCTAAAAACTAATGAACCAAATTTAACAAAATTTGGAGTATAATATTTCAATAACCTACAAGTGATTTATATACCAAATTTAACAAAATTTTGTATATAAATCATTTGTAGGTTATTCTACTACGATTCGGGAAAAAGGAACGGGCTATTTTTGCGAAATGGCCAGCAAAAATCGTTATATATAAAAATAAAAGACTACGTGTGCTCAATTATATCAATTAAATTCCTATTTTATATGTGATTTTTGACAACAAAAAGAATAAGACTAACCCCATTACTCTAGGACTAGCCGTTCTTGAGATATTCTAGTTTTTTCGCGTTTTCGCTACGCCACCTTTGACAATAAGTCCAGCTATCAAATGAGAACCAAATTTAAGTTTAACGTGTAAATTCAATGTCATTTAAAATACTTATGTTGTGCAGATAAACTCAAATTATCATTGAATATATAAAGAGAACGAATATGAGTCTGCAGAGAAAGACATGTGCTGTCCACATCAGAATTTTTAACAATATTACACCAATGATTTATAGAAGTGAAC
The DNA here is from genome assembly GCA_951213105.1 of Amaurobius ferox. Lineage (NCBI taxonomy): Eukaryota > Metazoa > Arthropoda > Arachnida > Araneae > Amaurobiidae > Amaurobius > Amaurobius ferox. Next base: position 55,980,358 of record OX578141.1, read on the forward strand.
GGGGATTATTTTCGTGAACGGAGATTATTTTCAGGCCATTTCGAAAAAAATGTATGATCTATATTTAAAGATCCATCAAATTTTTGTCGAATAAAATGTTCAACAAATTTAAGCTGTGTACCAAATTTTAACTCTCTAGGACGTAGGAAAGTGCATTTAAAATGCCATCAATTAAATTTATCAAGAAGAGTTATATAAAATTTAAAAAAAATGAAAAATTGTTATCTACCAAATTTATTTTAAAATATGAAGCCACTCCCATATGCAAAACGTTTAAACAAATGGAGAGATATTTATTATATAATATCTCTCTCTTTCTGGAAGATATCCCAAAGTCAGAATTTAATTGAATTTGTTTTTTTCCCTATATTAAATAATTTTTTTAATTAAAAAACTACTTAACATATTTTACTGAATTTTTTTTTATATATTCTATGGGATAATGTGAATATTTCCTAAAAATTTCGAAGCAATTCGTGAATTTTAAATTTACTTAAAAAATGTTTGAAAAATTAGGTCCCATAGGGTTCAATGTATTTCATTTTTTCAACCCGGGTTCAATAAAAAACTAATTGGGTGATATTATTTATTTATATTCCCATAGGTCCTACAGACCGTCTGAACAACATACTAAAATTTCATTTTGATAAACTCATTTTTACGGCAGTTATCGTGCTAACGGACAGACAGACAGACAGACAGACAGACAGAATGAATGAACAAAGTCATAAACACTTTTCAACTTTGTTGTAAAGTGTTAAAAAATTAAAAATTGTTATCTACCAAATTTATTTTAAAATATGAAGCCACTTCCATATGCAAAACGTTTAAACAAATGGAGAGATATTTATTATATAATATCTCTCTCTTTTCTTTCTGGAAGATATCCCAAAGTCAGAATTTAATTGAATTTGTTATTTTCCCTATATTAAATAATTTTTTTAATTAAAAAACTACTTAACATATTTTACTGAATTTTTTTTTATATATTCTATGGGATAATGTGAATATTTCCTAAAAATTTCGAAGCAATTCGTGAATTTTAAATTTACTTAAAAAATGTTTGAAAAATTAGGTCCCATAGGGTTCAATGTATTTCATTTTTTCAACCCGGGTTCAATAAAAAACTAATTGGGTGATATTATTTATTTATATTCCCATAGGTTCTACAGACCGTCTGAACAACATACTAAAATTTCATTTTGATAAACTCATTTTTACGGCAGTTATCGTGTTAACGGACAGACAGACAGACAGACAGACAGACAGACAGACAGACAGACAGACAGACAGACAGACAGACAGAATGAACAAAGTCATAAACACTTTTCAACTTTGTTGTAAAGTGTTAAAAATAAGTAAAAAGAGTTCTTTGATTTTGAAAAGTGGAGCTACGATGAAAATAAACCAGATAGATTCCACTTTCAGGGAAACATACGGGAAAATGATAAAGAAGTTGGAAAAATTCCAAATGCTTTCTCACCACCTTTAACGAGTGATAAGATAGTTTTTACTTCTAACTTGTGGAAAAATATTTTCAAAAATGCCACACTGCAAATGATTATTTTAATTTTAATTTTTACTTTAAATAGAAGGTGTTACATGAATGGAAATTTTGGGACTTGTGCCTGAAAAATAGTTTAAGGATATAAATTTGTGAACCATCTCATCTAAATGTTTTAGGAAAAGAAAAAAGACTCTTGCGGAGTATTTAAAATTAGATTTAGGTCAGTGAATTGAATGGAATGAGATGCAAAATGGTTTCTCAGTTTGTGGAAGACTGGTTTTAGTGAGTAGCTTTTATTTATTAATATAATTATTTAGTGAAGTCATATTTATTAAAATTTGAATATGTTTGAATGAATATCATTTTGAAAATAATATTTAATGAAAAAAGTGGAATATTGAAAACATTTTTAGGTGATAGTACACCTTAAAAATTTGAAATTAACATTCTTTCCTTATTTTAACATTGTTTAGTTTTATAAAATTTAAAAATATTAATACGGTTTAATTTATCGTATTTTTTTCTATCGTGAGATATTTTAAAAAATCTGATGTGGGCAGCACCTGACTTTCCTTATATAATGCAATGAATTTACTACTTTTACAGTTAAAAAAATGTTATTCATATAGTAGATACTTATATTCTTTCCAAGATATTGAATTTTCTTCAATAAGTCGTCATCTTCATTGATTTAGCATCATTTTTATCCATTGGGCGAGATTTTCGTTAATTTGGCAACATTTAAAAATGTCGCCAAGTTGATGACATTCCGCTAAATTCGTCGCCAAAATCTCGTCAAGCGTTATGGACGGAGAAATAAGTTATTCTTACAGCGGTTAAATGATTATTGGCGTTCAAATACAAAAGTATTACTCAAAGTATCTTTTCTCGTGAATGGAACGAGTTAGATCCACGAGAATGATATCACCAAATTTATGGCATGATATTACATATGAAAAGTGAACATGTTTCTTAATAGTTAATTTTTTTTAATTTATGGGATTTTTTGATAAATTTATTTGAAAAATGTGCAATATCTCGAGAACGGTTCTTGCTAGCGTTCTAAAGTTTATGTCAATCGTTTTCTTACGACAAATTACATAAGAAATGTATATTTGCGTAACTTTATTAAAGGTTTTGATTTTTTGATGATTTTTTGAAAATTTCACTCGAAAATTTAGGGGAGTTCTGAAAATTCGATTGTATTTTAAAGCAATAGGCTTCCAGAATTCACGGATTGTGATTTTTGTACCAAATTTCATTCGAATCTCTCCATCCTTTCGTGAGATATCGTCTCCACAGACTCACTGACACACACACAGACATCACTTCAAAAATGTTCGATTCGTGATCAGGGATGCTTGAAACGTGTTCTCCCGTCGAAAACTCGAATTCGAATTTTTGACCCCGTCAAATATTTTCCTTATACATTATATATATAAGGAAAGTAAAAATGAAACGCAAAACCCATTGTTTTGATGCTTGACTTGAAACTTGAACCACGTTAACTCAAAGCTTGTTCTTTCACTCCTGATTTCTCTGGAAAAAAGTAATAAAGTATCTGGAAAGTTTCTGAGTCGGAGAATGGCATAGTAATGTTTATTTGTACTGTTATATTTGTGTTAGTTAGTAAAATAAAATTCTGTTGTGTTGTTAGAAAATAAAGAAAAATACAAAAATTGCTATTAACTAGTTCAATTAATAAAAATCTGATATGGGCAGCACATGACTTTCCCTGCATTCTCATATTCACGTTCTCTTTATTTCGTCAATAATTCAATAAATTGAGTTTAATTGCACAAAATAATAGAATAATTTATTTTACATTACACTGAATTTGCACTTTTAATTTAATTTTCGTTTTCATTTGGTAACTGGACTTATTTTCAAAGGTGGCGTGACGAAAATGCTAAAGAACTAAAATATCTCGAGAATGGTTAGACCTAGTGTAATTGGGTTGGTTTTACTCTTTTCGGCGTCAAAAATATTACGTATAAAATAAGCATTTAATTGATATATTTGAGCATACGTAGTCTTTTATTTTTAGATTTAACGATTTTTACTGGTCATTTCGCAAAAACGGGCAAGTTCTTTTTATCCGAATCCTACCAAAATCTAATCAGCATCAGGTTTACCTACATGTGATTTATCTACCAAATTTTGTGAAATATGATTTATTAGTTTTCAGCTAGAGTGGATGTAGGCAATTTTTTCGGGCCATTTCGCCAAAAAAAAAAAGCAGGTTATTTTTATCCCGAATCGTACGAAAATCTAATCAGCACCAGGGTCATACACAAGGGACTTATATACAAAATTTATAAATTTCAATCAATTTGTTTTTCAGTTAGAGTGGATAAAAAAATCTGCAGAGACAGATAGACAGACAGACAGATAGACAGATTCACACACACACAGACACACAGACACTCAGACGTTACGCTAAAAATAATTTTTTCCGTGATCTTGAGGTCCCAAAACATGTAGATCCGTCGAAAACTCGAATTGCGATTTTCGAACATGCATTTACTTGATACATTTGAACATACGTAGTCTTTTATTTTAAATTTTAACGGTTTTTGTGGGCCATTTCGAAAGAAATGAAATTTTTTTTTCGAATTCTTACCAAAATCTAATAAGCATCTAGATATCCCACAAGGGACTTATATACCACATTTTGTGAAATTTGGTGAATTAGTTTTTTAGTAAGAGCGGATACATGCGATTTTTGCGGGCTATTTTGCAAAGAAAGGAGAGTTCTCTTTTCTAGAATCTTGCCAAAATCTAATCAAGTTTTTTAGTTAGAGTGGATACAAAATCTGCACAGACACACACACACACAATCAGACTGACAGACACACACACAGATGTCACGATAAAAATAGTTTTTGGTATTCTGGAGGTCCCAAAACTTGTAGATTCGTCGAAAACTTGAGTTGCGATTTTCGGTATGATTCCAATACTTTCCTTATACATTACTATGTATTGCAGGGAAAGTAAAAATAAAAATAGCGAAAATTCAATAATTCTTATAAAAATATTCCAAAATTCTATAATTTGAACACTGATTACGCATTTGTTTTCAGTGATATTATTTAAATTTAGCCATGCCAAAATAGTTTATTTTGCTCGAAATAACATATAAAAAACCCCCTAAATGTCATTTTAATTAATAAATTAAGTATATGAATGTTAATATTTTACCTTTTATAAAATTTTCCTACTATCAAATATATATAGGTGAGTTTGGAAATATTACGTGTTTAATTGGATATAACATCAAATAAGTTTCCAGATAATTTTGTGCAACTAAATTTAATTTTATGGATTATGAAAGAGAAAATGAATTTGAGTTTCTAGGGAAAGTTATGTGCTGTCAATAACATATTTCTTATATTTATGGAAATGGAATGCATGTTTATTAAACGCATGTTTATTAAATAAAATTATTTCTTTTTTCATATACTACGAGTTTTTCCCTTGCATCTAAATAATTTATTACGCCAGTCAGACGTTTCTTAGAAATATACCGTTCAGAAAATTTATATAACTTTGTGTTTCCTACTTCAAATCCCATTCTAATAATATTTATTGCAGTAGCTATAGATTCTCCGAAATCTTTTGAAAAGTAAATGAACTTATAAATATACTCGGGGAGAAATGAAAACTAAATATTAGAATAAGCTGTATATACATTGTGTTACGGATTAAAATAATTTTTTATGCGTGTGTATTTTTGGAGCAGATATGCAAATAAAGGTTTTGATGAGTGGTATTTTTAAAACTATTTTACTGATGTTCAATATATGATTACGCATGAGTTAATAAATAGCCCATGGTTGTAGTGAAAATTTCTAATATACTTAACACAATATTTATCTATTATTAAAATTAAGATAATATTGATGAATATTTTTTCCCAATGGCCAAGCATTTGATATTTCATCATTCGCCTATACACCGGCAAGAACCGTGAACCTTTTAGCCGTCACAGGACGTTGCCCCAGCGCACCAGTGGGGGTCGGAACACACCGCTCCCAACGACACAACATCCATGCCTGAAGGTGGGACTCGAACCCACAACCCGGCAGCCGAACGATTGCTAGGAAACGCTTGCCTTGACCGTTCGACCACCGTGTCGGAATATTGATGAATATAGTTGTATTTTAACCATTGTGACACTTTGTTGTACTTAAATAATAATACAAACCTTTTTTTTTAATTCGAAGAATCATTTTAGAAAAGAAAAAAACTGGTTACAATGTTTTGCAATTCTCAGCACTATTCTAATTGGAACATTGTGTGACTAAAATGTAGGGAGACACTAAATTTTAAACTGAACTTTGTGCCACTAAAGTCGCACCAAAAACTGGGAGACATGTTGGATTAAAATATTAAACAATGTTATTTTTCTATCTAAAAGTCATCGAAATATTTCATTTTGATATATACTTTTAATTATATTTTGCCTTTGTTTTAATACTTATCGAAAACTAAGCTCGATAAATTTTGAAAGATTTAAAAGCAGTGAATAAATGCCATTCCCACCTTCCATGAAAGAAAATAGTGTATAAAATAGCTCGTCGGGGGGAAGGATATATGAGGGAGACTGTTCGGAGGCTATGAAAAAACGATAGTGTAGTCAAAGAAAGGCAGAATACTACGGTATTATTTCTTGATCTCTCTAAGGGATATTCAAGAAAGCTTGAATAAGACCAATATGGATCAACTCTATATATAGTTTTAAACGTATTCGCAGATTCCTTTAGACACATGTCCTTGATAATTACACACTTATGCTTAGCTGTAAATTCTCAATAAGTTGTTTTCTTAAAATATTTAAAAGTGTTACATGATGTAATAGGATTTTTTTTACATTATCTTAACTTTGGTTCGTGCAATTTCGCAAATACTCGTATATGTGGTTTTTGAAATAATATGGCATTTTCAAAGACCGCAATTCAACTCTAACGGAGGTGGTATCTCTGAGGTGAGACGTCACACAGAAAAAATATTTTTGATCCCTTATATATCAGATGGTTTTCATTTTGGATTTTTGTTTGCAGTTTCACAAACATTATAAAGTTTCAGTCTATGATGTAGCAGCCATGTTCGTTCCTTATAGCACCAAAAATAACAATTCCTAATAGGAAGTTAAAACCAAAAATGAAAAATGTGTGAAATGTTGTTGGAATTCTGTAATGGACAAAATGACAGGGCAAGAAATTTTTTTTATCCTTCATAAAAATACGTCTTGGGTATATAACCATTTCTTGATTTCATGTGTAATATCTTTGTACAGTGAAAATGATTTTGAGGCCTTTCTCAGTATTTTTAACTCTTTACAACAAAGTTGAAAAGTGTTTATGACTTTGTTCATTCTGTCTGTCTGTCTGTCCGTTAGCACGATAACTGCCGTGAAAATGACTTAATCAAAATAAAATTTTAGTATGTTGTTCAGACGGTCTGTAGGATCTATGGGAATATAAAGGAATAATATCATCCAAGTAGTTTTGGATTAAACCCGGGTTGAAAAAATGAAATACATTGAACCCTATGGGACCTAATTTTTCAAGCAGTTTTTAAGCGGATTTAAAATTCACAAATTGCTTCGAAAATTTTAGGTAATATCCAAATTGTTCATTAAAATATAAAAAAAAAAAAATTCAGCAAAATATATTCAGTAGTTTTTTAAATAAAAATTAAAATAATAATTACACCTCTTATACGAAGCGATCACGTGACCATGATATGAAAAAATCACGTGACCCACTTCAAAATGAAATATGACATCCATCTTGTCTCAAAATCGTGATTTTTAAAGTTTTTCTTAAATTCATATTGAGTGTGGTATCCGTCTTAAAACTGCTTTATTTTTGCTTAAATGTTGTGCATCTACATACTGAAACAACGCAATTACAATATATTTGAGTTTAAATGAGCATCCAAATTTGATTATTTCTACAACGAAGCCTATTTTTTACATTATGTAAAATGTAAACAGCAAAATATGCAGACTGAGTTGTATAAGAATTGCTGTATTTCTTTAACGCAAAATTATTTAGATCATGGAGTCTGCATAGCTGATATGAATGAAATATTAATTGATTTTACAAAGAGAAGGACGATTTTTATCGATGAAGTTTTAAGCATAGAGTTTAATTACGTGTAGCTCCATGGTCTTGATTTTTATATAAAGTAAATTATTATAGTATTGTGATGAATGAAATGAATGGGAATATATTTTTGAATGAAATGCTGCTTTTATAGAGAGAGTCAGGCGTGTTATTTTTTCTATGGCGTCATTTGAATGAATTTCAATTTTTTTTCGGTGAAGTTTTCAAATATAATTAATTATTGTTGTATTACGATAATTTAAAAAATATTACCAAGGAATGTATCGAATTTTAGAGATGTTTAAACCAGGCAATTTATATATATTTCAATGCCGTCAGTTGAATGCAGTTCAGTTTTTTCGATGAAGGTTTAAGTTTTCAAATATAATAAATTAATGTAGTATTGTTATGAGTTTTAAACTATTACCGAGGAATGTATTGAATATTAGAGATGTTTAAATAAAATTGCGTTGAAGTTGGAAAGTGTTTCATAATCAATGCTTTAAGCATGATTGATATTTCTTGTTCTTCTCTATTACATGAACAAAATCAAAATGGTGGTGACTCAATTGTTTCACTATCACAATCTGAGATTTATTCTAGCACTATAAAACTATTTCATTATATTCTCATATATTATACAAGAGAGTCTCAAGGGACAAGAATAAATAAGGTAAGTGACCCAAATATGGGCACACCTAAGCATTTTAATTAATATAATGTTTGTTTTAGCAGATAAAAATTTGAAAATTGGTGGATGTATTCTCCTTGCATGGGGTAACAGGGAAAAAATGATAATTGAGTTAAAAACATCAGATAGGTGCTAATAATGCACAGTGTCCATGTTGGGAACCTATGCCCATATTTGGAACCTTTGCACCTAATATGGGCACCCTTAAAAATCATGCTAAGAAAACCTTAAATCAAAGTAAAACTTTAATCAGAGTCGGCACAAGATGGACATACAAAAATATAAAATTTTTCCTTACTTGTAAGGCCACAACATTCTTCATGTACCCAAACACAGCACGTATTATACTGCATCATGTCTAATTGTTTTTCTTGACGACACAGTACACAATAGCAGGACTCTTTTGAGCTGGATACACCACTGCAGGACGGCTGAACTGCAACAGTTGATATTACATTTGTCTTGGGTTTAGGCTTGGGTACTGGTTTCGGCTTAGATGCTCGTTTGGACTTGCCAGCTGCTTTAGGCTTGGGTATCTTTTTTTCTGGAAAAGGCTATTTCACCAGTCTTACAGCTCGATAATTTAAAGCCTCTTTTCTGTTGGTCTTTTTAAAATATCGGAGATAGATAATGGATGAATATCTGTGTCTTTTTTACAGCAGTGCTCATATTAGGTGTAGTGCCCATATTTGGGTCACTACCTTATTTGTTATAAGAGATATTCGAAATAACCATAAAAAGTTTAGGTATGAGATTAAAAATGTGAGTGACTTACCTGCTTGCATATTGTGAAACTGAAACAGAAAATTATCACAGTAAAGTTGAAATGTATTGCTTCTGTATCTTTAGAAGATTTGCCTTTCTTTGAATATTTGAATTCAAAACACATTTTCATAGCACTTTTTCTATTGCATCTAAATTGTCACTATTGTTCACACTGTAGGCTTTGAAATGGTCACACAAACTTTCGAGGATCTCTGCAGTAATTTTTGTGGTTATCCTTCCTTTTTTTAAAATCTATTTCAGTTTCTTAAGATTCGAATTCATCAGATGTATTATCAGAAACTCTAGCAATAATGGCATTATTAACGTTACATCGGGTAGAAAACGTCCCAATGTTATATTATTCAATTTTATGTTCGTCGTATGAACATCACAATTATTAATTAAAAGCAGAAGGTGTTTACCCTGTCTCACGATTTCTTCATTTAACTCTTTCAGCCATTTTCCAAACATAATTGATATCATCCAAGTTTTTTTATTATTCAGATAAATGACTAATAGATCTTTGCACCCTTTAAAACAAAGAATGTTTTTCGACCTATAACTAAAATGTTTCTTTTATCCCGAGTTATTTCTTTTACTCCAAAAGTCCTTTCAAATAAATTTTCCGTTGGTTCTCCCATATTAAAAATTTTGAAATATTCGATGTCCAGGTCCCTAATTGTTCACTATAAGCGATACGTTTTGCATTGTAATAGTACTACAGATCTACGGTAAAAGAAGAACTTCGTAATAACCAATACTTCGCAACATTCGAGCTCGCTACAGATAGATTATACTGTACTGGTATTACGCCATGTACTGTTACTGTCTCACGATGAATATTAGTACATAAAACAAATTTTCTCATAAGAAACACCGGATGGTATATTACACTTCTGTTCATTTTCAGTACGGTCATCATCATGAAGCGCTGTGTATGCGAATGTTTACTTTATTAGAGTTAGTCACTATTGATGCTATTCTGCCAGGAAAATTCTGAAGAAAACCTTTCACAACATTGGTATCACTATTTGGCATGCATATTGTAATGCCGAGTTTTGCTTGTCAATAATTTAGTGTTTAAATTTAAATTAAATATTTATTTCAATTTGGAACAATCGTGCATCACGTTGTTGGTCCACAGAAACACGCGAATTGCTCTGATTCTTAGAAAAATTAAAAATAAATTCCTGTAACTCCAAAATTTTATTGAAAAAAATTAGCATTAAATTACAGTAACAAGAGGTAACTAAGTATTGAAATTAAAATATTTATTTCAAGAAACATTACTATAGCTTTTATAAAAAATCAAAATTATTAAATTTATCTTTATTCTACGGTTTATAATCTGCCATTAATAATTTTTCAAAAAATTCTCAATATTTAGGGAGTTTAATGACTTTTCTATAATCACTAACCTGAGTGAGCAGTAGATCCTCCTAACAATCTGCACTTCAATGTTGGCACAAATACAAATTATAATTATCAATCTATCCTCATAGTTATTATTTATTTACAAGAAATTATGCAAATACCTTTGCAAATACCTTAACCACCTCCTCATTTCCATTTATTGGCATTGTTTCACACAGCACTATTCCAGCGTTTGTAACATCACTATTCCAGCGTTTGTAACCGTATCGTGCATATTATAGTGGATAAGTTCAATATTATTTATGACGAAAATGTTGTAGTCATCATAGAGAGTTTTGACTGAGCTTGAACTGCATCATTCCATCGAGAATTGAATCTAAATCTCTATACTTGAAATTTTATAAAGTCATCCCTTTTCGAAGCTTTCTCTTTTCCTTTTATCTGTATTGCATCTTACTTACATTGGTTAAGAATTCAACATAACTTTTTCCACAAGCTAATTTGCTGATAAATATATTTGTCTTAATTTCTCAAAGTGCTGAATTTTGTCATCCTACTGGATGCAGGTGGCAATCATATGATAAGCTCCTAATAATTTTTTGAAACTGATCTAACGTCAGATCAGTAGACACATCTTCTCCTGATACTGTACTGATAACATTGTATTTTATTGTAGCTCAGTAACAGTCGTAATATAGTATAGGGTGTCCCAAAATTCACGCAAATTTGAATTTTGCGCCATTTGTGCGATTATGTGTTGGCAAAAAAAAAAAAAAAGACAGCGTGACAGCTGACAGTCTAGGGTTACTAAAAATAGAGCTCTACGCGAAAGAACAACGTGTTTCATTGTTGAGCAATATTTTAAAAATAATCTATAGCGACATGATAATCCAGTTTTTGTGCCTAAATTGCAAGATACGGATATGGACGACATGTGGTTTCAACAAGACGGTGCCACATGCCATACAACCCGAGAAACAATTCAATTACTGCATGAGTCATTTCCTGGTCGTGTAATTTCCCGTTTTGGTGATCAGAAATGGCCGCTCAGATCGTGCGATTTAACGCAGTTGGAATTTTTTTTTTGGGGAGGTTTTTGAAGTCTAAGGTTTATGCTAACAAGCCCACGACCACCCAAGCCTTGAAGGAGGAAATTGAGCACTGTATCAACGAAATTCAGTCACATTTATGTAAAACGGTCATGGAAAATTTCAACGAAAGAGTGCGTATGTGCCTGCAAAGCCTTGGTGGCCATTTACCAGATATGCTATTCCATACATAACCCTATACTGTATAGTTTATGAATCAATAAAAAATTTACAATTTTTAATTATAAACCTGCGTTTTCTATCAAAATTACTTCTTGCGTGAATTTTGGGACACCCTTTATGTACATTCTTCTAAAATGTTACCTTTGGCTTATCAATGATTCAAACTGAAATTCCGTCAACACACATATGAATAACTAGCAGCATACCCGTTCTTCGTACGGAGTATATAATATAAAGAAACTTGAAATTCATAATCATGCCCAAATTCTTATAGTATACTAAATGACATGTTTAATCAAAATATTCTGTTAAAATATTTAATATAATGCTCCTAAAAAGAAGTTTAAGAATCTCTGTTCTCCCTATATAAAATTATCTTCATGGACATATCTGAAGAATAAAACATCTTGGACCCCTTATGTAAGCAAATATAAAAAAAAATATGGAATTGAATCAATATATGCAAAATAAAAGCGTTAAAATTGTATGGGACCCGTACTAATTATATACGCGAATATTAGAAAATATAACCTGTATTAGTAGATTACATGTATAAATTGAAAATACCAATAAAAACGTAATCTTTAAATCTGAAGACAGCCATTTATTCCAATATATGTCAAAATTAAAGTGCTAAAATTATATGGGAAGATATACACGTACTACTTATAATGTCCGATTATTAGTAGAAGATTACCCGTTTTGCAATATGAGTCACAAAAGTTTTTTGGTAAAATACAACAGACGACGTAATAAATTGAATATATAATTAATCCCCTTAATCTTCATACCAGAAGACTGTACTTGATTCCAATATATATGCCAATATATGTCAAAATATATGCCAATATACCTGTACTACTTATATTCTCGTAGGTTAGAAGATATACCCGTGCATTCCTAGAAGATTACTCGTACAACGTACAATATGCGTGTGTCAGCAATTTTTGCCGCAATAAAACAATGGCGTAATAACTTAAAAATATCAATAATCCCTGAATCAATAATTCCGGAAAATATCAATAATAATAATGTTTAAACCTGAAGAGTATAATTGATATTATCCAGTCCAAAATGAAATGGCAATGAAATTTATTTTATATACATATCTTCATTATTCAAATCGGAAAGGATTTAATAAAAATCGTCTGCCGCATAAACACATTGGATTTAAATCCGTTGCTAAGCGACATGATATCATTTGCCTCAAATAAATTGGTAGAAAAAATATCGTCTAAATAGTTATATTTCTATGGAACATTTGGCGACAGTTTCGTCAAATTAGCGACATTTTAAAAAATCGCCAAATTTATCGCCAAGTGGGACTGTAGAACTGACAGTTCCACTTTGCGACAAATTGACGAAATATCATCACAATACTATCCCCTAACAAAAAACAATTAATATCATTTATGTAGCGCAGTTTTATCAATTTCAAGATATTTTTATAGATTTGAAAACATTTTTATCAATTTGGTGACAATTTAAAAATTCGCTAAATGTATTACTAAGTAGGATGGTTGGTCTGACAGATAAATGCTAACCAAACATCATTTCAGTACTCTCTTCTAACAAAACAAAAAAAAATTTCATTGATATGTAGAAGACCCAAGCCACACGACCAACCCAAAGGTTTATGGCAGCTGTTTGTGTGTCGTTTATATCAATTTGGCGACATTTCCGTCAATTTGGCAAAGTTTAAGAAAAGTTGTCAAATTAGCGATATCCCTCCAAATTCGTAGCTTTGAATTTGCAGATCTGAATGAAACATTCTTATCCCGTTTCAATATACTAAATGAAAACACTACAATTGTATTAGAAGATATACCCGCTCTACTCTTTTTCTGTTTCAACAATCGGCTATATGAATTTATTGGCTAAACACAATATATGAGTTTAGTAGCTAAATACGATATAAGCTTGAAAATTCTTTGCCAAAATAAATGAAATTGATGTACGCAGTCAGCAATTAATATAATTAAAAGAAAAATCAAACCGTCCATTCATAAGATATACTTTTATATCCATTTATTTATTATTTAAATCGAAAAAAAATAATAAAAACATTAACAAACACATTTAATTTAATTGCGATGCCGAGCAAAATGATATATCCTCCTGAAATGTAAAATTTATTAACCACTAACAGCACACCCGTTATTCGTACGGAGTGTATAATTTAAAGAAACTTAAAGTTCGCAATCATGTGCAAATTCTGTTAAAATATTAAATTTATTGCTCCTAAAGAGAAGTTTAAGAATATATGTTCTCACTATGCAAAATTATCTTCACGATCAGATCTGAAGAATAAAACATCCTGCCCCCTTTTGTAAGCAAATTTACAGAAGAAAAAATAGGAATTGAATGAGTATATGCAACCCCGTACTAATTATATTGTCGTAGATCAGAAAATATGCCAATGTGTTAGTAGAAGATTACCCGTATTACAATATGCGTCTCAAAAATATTTGCCAAAATAAAAGAGATGACGTAATAAATTGAAAACATCAATAATATCCGTACTCTTTATACCAGAAGGTCGTAATTGATTCCAATATATGCCAATATATATCAAAACATATGTCAATATACCTGTACTACTTATATTCTCGTAGATTAAAAGATATACACGTGTATTTGTAGAAGATTCGTACAACATACAATGAGTTTAAACAATTTTTGTCATAATAAAATAATTGCATAATAACTTGAAAATATCAATAATCCTTGAATCAATAATCCCCGAAAATATAAATAATAATAATTTTTAAACCTGAAGACCGTAATTGATATTATCCAGTCAAAAATGCTATAAGAAAAATCAAATCGTTCTTTTCTAAAATATATTTTTATATCCATTTATTTATTATTCAAATCGAAAAAATAATTATTAAAATTAACAGACAGATTTAATTTAATTGCGTTTCTGAGTAACATGATATAAGATAGAATCTTATAACATGTTAAATATGTCATGTCTTATAACATAAACTGCGAAATTAAATAACGATTTTGATTTCTCTATACTTCTCATTGTTCCGTAAAAGCTTGTTTTAAATAAACCATGAACCATGGAGATAGATTTCCCCTTTAAATCATGTTTCAAACAATTCATGTTTTCAGAAAGTGACTAATTAACGCAAAAAATCTCCCATCAAACTCAGAGATTAAATTTTAATTCACTTTCAAACGATTTTCAAGCTTTTCGTTTGGATAAACCACGGAGTTAGGGAGTAGAACTCCTAGGAAAAAGTTCCGTTTTTCATTAATATCTCGACAACCCCAGGTCCTAGAAACTCGAAACTTGGACAAAATTTATGGGGGGATATTTCAAGGCTATTAACCAAATTTCATTAAATTCGGTTCAGCCGTTTTTCCGTGACGATGAGACAAACGAAAATTTCGTTTTTTACTAATATCTCAAGAACCACTGGTCGTAGAAACTCAAAACGCGGATATAATTTTAAGTGGGGCTATTTCTGGGCTACCCACAAAATTTCATCAAATTCGGTTCAGCCGTTCTCCAGTGATGGTGTGACAAACAGACAGACAGACAGACAGACAGACAGACAGACAGACAGATTTTCATTTTTATTTATATAGATTATCATCCCACAAATTCTTTATACATATTTCACTATGTAATTCATTTTATAAAACAGCGATATATTGAACTTTTATAATTTTATTATTTGAATAAACAATCATGTTTGAAAATTGCAGTGTGGGAATCAAAATGTGTTACTTTTGAATGAAATTTAAAAGCAAGTAAGCAAGTGTAAACTGGATTATATTTCACAAAATAGTTAAAAACGAAGAACCAAATTATTTAATACAGAAATATATAGTTTATAGAGTGAATTAACTATTTGGAAAGAATGTCATTATTGAAGTTTAGTTGGGCAACCACACTTCTACGAAACGCGTTATGATAAAAATATTTAATTTCAAACCATAGATTTATTTCGTTAAAATTTAGAGTTCCATATGCAGTAAAGAGATAAAGGATGGAATAAATTCATCCTAAACTCTTTGGAAAATATTGAAAAGCGCGTACGGAAATAAATTACTGTTTGTTCTTTATACGACAGTTACATTGCAGTTAATGCAAATTTCGAACGTAATTTGTTTGTGTAGTTTCTAAATTCAGAATATTCACTACTGATCTTCAATTATAGCCTTCTAGAACTTTTGTAGGCATGCAATGTCAGAGAAATTAAATCAGATAAATGTTCTAAAGATGAATTGCAGTTTTCGACAAATGAAAGTCTCGAATAAATTTAGGCATCGGGCTTTCACGGATTTTAAATTATTTAAAATAAAACAGAAATTTGCCTGTCATTGCGGGATTTGGGCAGTCAGTATTATTTAGTAGAACATGTAGGTAAGCAGTTTATAAAATTGAATATTATATGCTAATGTTCGTCCACGAAAGTTCGTCCACGAAAGCGTCTATTTCAAGAGACTAACTAGAAAGATGCACGAAATTACGCTTTATGTTTTAGTTTCGTATTCATTTGTTTGCTTTCGTTTGCAGCAATCACCCCTTCTTTTTCGACCCAAACCGTCCGACCTACTCGAAGGCATCTGTTTGGACTGTCGGGAAATGCCACCCAATTTAGACCGGAAGCCAGTGGGGGAGGCATCCACGGGGACCGTACCCTCCTTCCTCTACCACCAACTTCTCGGAAGGACTGATGGACCCACATGTTTAACATGATCGTACTCTGAGTGAACACAGCGACAGTTTCGGCAGAGGCGGGAATCGAACTCAGGTCGTTTTAGTGCAATTTCCCACGCTAATCACTGGACTGTCACCCCTCCTAGCAATCACCTCTATTTTGTCATTGACTGGTGTTTGTGTTTTAGCAATTAAGCTTGTATTCGAGTTGTAGAATTGGTAGCGCGCCCAGCAGAACGTGGTGTATATTTTATGAAAAGGCAAGAGTTAAATTATTTCAACGATTTTGTACATAAATTATACGATCGCTAAAAATTTTTATGCTGTGGGAAGAGTGTTATCGTAGTAAGCGCTTCCCTCTAATCTGAACGGCTATTATTTAACGGATTTCTCTGCACAATTATTGGATTCCGTCTGGTCCCTTTGTTCCACCACGATAGATCTCAACATTAGGTACCCAAAAAGGTGTGGTACATATAGAATATATTATGAAAGAGTTTTGTACTCAATTCAAATGAAAATTTTGAGTTTACTCCATCATCGAAGCTTTTCAGCGTTGGTAATTAGTTATAAATAAACATTAGCATACCAATATATCCAAATAGTTCTCTAAATAGATGTAAATGAGTTAAAGTCCTTTAATGGGAATATTTATAAGCCTTTAAGTGAGAACTCGCTCAGGTCTTTTCAGAGTACTATTTTAATTACATTCGTAAGATCAGTACGCTTTAGTGTTTCATAACTTAATAACTCTTCATATCTTCAAACAACAGATTATAGCTACCAATAGAAAATTTCGTATTAGGAAATTTTAATGAAAAGTTCCGCAATTAGTTTGCAATAAGCTGGGACATACAATACAAATGATAAAAAATAGAACAATATGGATTGTAATGAAAAGCCTTTGGCCTTATTATGTAAGAAAATTTTTGATTTAGATAAAGTTTAAAATATTTTTATAGAATGTTTTGTGTGAGTGGTTACGTCTGTGGATGAAAATACATAGATTAACAAGTGAGTTATCGGATGGAGTATGTGTCTATCATCATTTTCTGAATAAATGTTTTTATCACAAATTAGGATAAAGTGGAAACTGCTTTCTCATGTATTTAATAAATTCTGCATTTCGTGAATAAAATTGGGCAAAGTTTTGCGTACATCATAAGATACGTATAAAAGATATTTCGTTTTATGTGTTCTAAAATAATCCGAGGGAATACTTTCCTTTTTTGAGCGATTTATTAAATATAAATAGCTAAGGGAATACTTTCATGAAGTATATTTCTATATAGATAAAATTGAAATTCATCAGTTTGTCTGTTTATCTCATTATTATAGGAGAAAAGTTACTCCGAATATTATGAAATTTTGATGGGCATCTTTTCTTCTGGCTTTCTTCATGTCTTTTTGTCCATTTCCTCCCTTTAAGCGTGACCTAATTGAGCCGCCAAGCAAACGGGAACCGATCGTTATTTGAGTCTCCAAACTAGCGTGACCAAATCTGTTTTTTGTGCGCAAGCGAATTTAGCTTTTATGGTCCTCTATAACAGCTTGACGTCCCTCTACTCTTCTGGCTTTCTTCATGTCTTTTTGTCCATGTCCTCCCTTTAAGTATGACCTAATTGAGCCGCCAAGCAAACGGGAACCGATCGTTATTTGAGTCTCCAAACTAGCGTGACCAAATCTGTTTTTTGTGCGCAAGCGAATTGAGCTTTTATGGTACTCTATAACAGTTTGACGTCCCTCTACTCTTCTGGCTTTCTTCATGTCTTTTTGTCCATTTCCTCCCTTTAAGTGTGACCTAATTGAGCCGCCAAGCAAACGGGAACCGATCGTTATTTGAGTCTCCTAACTAGCGTGACCAAATCTGTTTTTTGTGCGCAAGCGAATTGAGCTTTTATGGTCCTCTATAACAGTTTGACGTCCCTCTACTCTTCTGGCTTTCCTCATGTCTTTTTGTCCATTTCTTCCCTTTAAGCGTGACCCAATCGTTATATGAGCAGCCAAACAAACGGGAACCGATTGTTATTTGAGTCTCCAAACTAGCGTGACCAAATCTGTTTTTTTTTGTGCGCAAGTGAATTTGGCTTTTATGGAACTATTTGTATCGTCATCGTTTCAGATTATATGCTTGTTATTGTTGTTAACTAGCTTTATTTTATAGTTTGTAGTACCAGGTGTTTGGAGCAGTAAGTCCTTTAAGGATCTTCTGCTATAAAATACTGATCAACTAACCATTCCGAGAATAGGATTGTGCTCTAACTGTATACAACATCATCTATTCAACAGTTGTATGCTTTTAACGCGCTTATTAGTACAGAAAAATAGGATATTTATAATGACAGAAAAGAGAGGCAGAGTAGCGACTGCGAATCCACTTACAACGTAGAACTACGCCAACTGTCACTATTTCATGGTACTATCATGTCTAAATTAAAAATGTATCGGCGATGTAAGGGTTTGAGGCAATACATGCATTACCTAACGGAGTTCTGGCAAGAAATTAAATTAAATAAGTTTGTTAATTTAATTAAATTAAAATTACTTTTAACACAACATGCAATACACGTTTGATAGAGCCGATTTCTAGCTACAAATTGAGATGCTTAACGATATCACAATTGGTTTAAATGTAATAACACTCAACGCAACGCTTGGCGACACGAGAACCAGTTAAATTTAGTTAATTTTCGCAATGTTGCCAGGTCTCTCAGATGCAACTGGCTACAAATGTCCATATCTTTTTTGACTCGGTGTTCGTCTTCGTATCTAAACATATATACATGATCTTGCTCTCCCTTTTTACTTAACAGTAACAGCAGAAACGGCGAGAGTGGATTGCACTTTTCATGATATTCAATTATCAGCTTTACCGCTTTAGGGGGAAAGACGCAGTTCTACGTAAGAAAAACAAAACAAAACAAACAAGAAAGATCAAACATGCATAAAGCATAGATTATGAAACACTTTCCAACTGCAATGCAATTTTATTTAATCATCTCTAAAATGCGATACATTCAGCGGTAATATTTTTAAAATTATCACAATAATGCAATAATTTATTAGATTTGAAAACTTAAAACTTCATGGGAAAAAAATGAACTTTATTGAAATGATGTCATTGAAATATAAATCGCTTGGCTCTCTATGTAAAAGCTGTAAATATTTCATTCATATACTTTTATTCCATTGCTTTGATTCATCACAATACTACAATAATTTATTTTATTTAAAAACTTAAAACCATGGAAGTAAACGTAAATTAACTCTATGCTTAAAACTTAATCGAAAAAGTCTGCTTTAGAATCGTCTGTTCTCCATGTAAAATCAATGAATGTTTCATTCATATCAGTTATATTTCAGACTCAAAGAGCTAAATAATTGTGTGTTAAAGAAATTCAGCAAGTCGTATACAACTCACTCTATATCTTTATGTGTTTACTTTCTCCATAAGTGAAAATTAGGCTTCGTTGTAGAAATCATCAAAGTTTGATGATCATTTAAACTCAAATATATTGTAATTGCGTTGTTGCAGAATGTAGATGCACAGAAATTAAGCAAAAATAAAGCTGTTTTATAACGCATATAACATTAATATAAATTAAAAAGAACTTTAAAAATCACGATTTTGACACGGGGATGGCATTGATCATTTAAACTCAAATATATTGTATTTACGTTGTTTCAGAATAAAGCTGCGCAGAAATTAAGGAAAACTAACGGTTTTAGGACGGATACAACACTAAATATAAATGAAAAATAACTTTAAAAATCACGATTTTGACACAAGATGGATGCCATATTTTATTTTGAAGTGGGTCACGTGATCTCTTCATACAACATGGGTGCAATGATTATTTTAATTTTTATTTAAAAAACTACCAAATATATTTTGCTGAAATATTTTTCATATTTTTTATGGGATAATTTGAATATTTCCTAGAACTTTCGAATCAATTTGTGAATTTCAAATTCGCTTAAAAATGTTTGCAAAATTAGGTCCCATAGGGTTCAATGTATTTCATTTCTTCAACCCGCATTCAGCCCAAAACTAATTGGGTGATATTATTCATTTATATTCCCATAGGTCCCACAGACTGTCTGGACGACATACTAGAATTTCATTTTGATAAAGTCATTTTTACAGCAGTTATCGTGCTAACGGATAGACAGACAGACAGAATGAACAAAGTCAAAAACAGTTTTCAAGTATGTTGTAAAATGTTAAAAACGCTGGTATGTGAGGCAATTTTGCAAACTTCTATTGAGGTCCACAAATTCAGTTTGATCAGTGCTGAAGATGGTTGTTGTTGAGACCCAGACCGTCCGACCTACCAGAAAGGTGTAAGGCAACCATTTGGACAGCTGGGAAGTGCCACCCAATTTAGACCGGAACCCAGTGGGGGGTGCTGAAGATGGTGCATTTCTTCAGTAAAACATTACTTCAGTGCCAAAATTTTGGTAACCTGACAGACAGATACTGTTCATAGCAACTTTTATTGTTGGCGTTGCATATCTATCATGCTGACGAACGCGTAAACAGCGTGAAATCGGTCAATTTATGCTGTTATACGCAAAAACTTTATAACGTCCCCTAGAGGAAATTTTGTGAATATGATGCTCGTGTTTACTTGGGTAGAATAAGTGTTACAGAATATATCACATGTAAGCTACCTTAAATATCGAATTTAGACAATTCTGATTTTTTGAAAGGTTCATCTAAACAAGAACAAGAAAGATCAACCATGCTTAAAGCATTGATTATGAAATACTTTCCAACTTCAATGCAATTTTATTTAAACAAGTCTAAAATGCAATACATTCCTCGGTAATATTTTAAAACTTACCACAATACTACATTAATTTATTACATTTGAAAACTTAAAACTTCATCGAAAAAAATGAACTTCATTCAAATGACGGCATTGAAATATAAATTGCCTGGTGTAAACATCTCTAAAATGCGATACATTCCTCGGTAATGTTTTTAAAACTATCATAATACTACGATAACTTATTATATTTGAAAACTTCATCGAAAACAACTGAAATTCATTCAAATGACGTCATAGAAAAAATAACACGCCTGGATCTCTCTATAAAAACAGCATTTCATTCACAACATTTCCCCATTCATTTCATTCATCATAATACTATAATAATTTATTTTATTTAAAAATTAAGACCATGGAGCTACAAGTAATTAAACTCTATGCTTAAAACTTCATCGAAAAAAATCGTCCTTCTCTTTTTAAAATCAATGAATATTTCATTCATATCAGCCATGCAGACTCCATGGGCTAAATAATTTTGTGTTAAAGAAATACAGCAACTCTAATACAACTCATTCTACATATTTCGCTGTTTACATTTTACATAAGTGAAAAATAGGCTTCGTTGTAGAAATAATCAAATTTGGATGATCATTTAAACTCAAATATATTGTAATTGCGTTGTTTCAGTATGTAGATGCACAGAATTTAACCAAAACTAAAGTGGTTTTAGGACGGATACAACACTCAATATGAATTAAAAAGAACTTAAAAAATCACAATTTTGAGACAAGATGGATGCCATATATCATTTTGAAGTGGGTCATGTGATCTTTTCATATCATGGTCACGTGATCGCTTCATATAAGAGGTGTAACTATTATTTTAATTTTTATAAAAACTACTGAATATATTTCGCTGAATTTTTTATACATTTTATGGCACAATTTGAATATTTCCTAAATTTTTCGAAGCAATTTGTGAATTTTAAATCCGCTTCAAAAATGTTTGAAATATTAGGTCCCCTAGGGCTCAATGTATTTCATGTTTTCAACCCGGGTTCAGTCCAAAACTAATAGGGTGATATTAATCATTTATATTCCCATAGGTCCTACGGACCGTCTGAACATCATACTAAAATTTCATTTTGATTAAGTCATTTTTACTGCAGTTATCGTGCTAACGGACAGACAGACAGACAGACAGACAGACAGAATGAACAAAGTCATAAACACTTTTCAACTTTGTTGTAAAGTGTTAGAAATGTGTAAACGAATTGGTGGTTTATTGCAATCACATTTTAGAAGTAAAAGGAATTTATACCTTGATCCAAAAATTACAATTGCTTTTTATGTTGCTCAATCTTTCTTCGAATCTTTATTCTTCTCGAATCATTTTTAGAAATAAAATATTTTGGATTATTAGCATTTAAAATGTTTCCATGACTTAATTTTTATTGAAATATATTTTCGAAAAAATAAATGCAGAAATTTGAATTTTTCATCTTATATAGTCTTTTTTGTGTGAGATTAAATTTTGTTAAAAATTAATTCCGAATTCGCCGCTGTCTTGGTATTTTAATCTCTAATTCAGGTTGCAGCATTGAAATCTGAAAGAAAAAGCGACATTGCGAAACATTAAATTTAATTTTGCATTCATTTTAGATGATTAAATCTTGAATAAAATATTTTATTTTATAAAATTCATTAAAAATGCATGTAATTTATATACAATATTTTAAGACAAACATATTTGTAAAAGATTTGCAGCTTGATAGATTTCTTCTCACTGATTGGAAGGCTTTGGATTTTTTTTACTACTACATTTTCAGCAGATAATTTGGGTTATGGCGTTGCTTATGTTAATAAAAGTAGTTTAATAACTAATATAAGATGTAAGTTTCTAATTTCTTGTTGGTGTGAAATTAAGGTAAAATAATTTGAGTTGTCAGATATTTCAATAGAAAATTGTGAAATATTACTTACTTTTGAGAATTCTATTCTCATGTTAATGTGTCATTAATCAATGACGATATGAACTTTATTTCAAGGAAATATATAAATTTAAATATCTTAAATTTTAAAGATCATATTGCTGAATATAAATATAATTTATTATTATAAATAGCTAGACACTTGATACCTTAATATAAATGTATATTATATACAATTGAAAGTCTGTCTATTTGACTGTTCTGTATACAAATTCATAGTTTTTGACGGATTATTTTTTTTACAAATTTGATATGGTTATTCTTTTCTTCACTGCGGTTAGCCCCGTTATTGTTTTAAGTAATACCTTTTGTTGTAAAGATACTAAAAAAAAATAAATAAAATAAAAATAAAAAATAAAAATATAGCTGCTATGTTGTTTTTTGGGACGTATTTTAGAACAAAGCAGACCATTTGAAGAAAATTACATTATGTTGATTATCAATGGAATTAAATTGTTTTCATTGTGAAAAAAGTTGAAAGTGTTTATACAGCAGGTGATTATAACTAAATGCATTCAATTTAAATAATAAAGAAACCCATGTACATACAAATTTAATTATTGAAAGATAGTATAGTTAGGATTCTCTTTAATCAGTTATGGCCACAGGATAATTGAGAATACGAAAGATATTGTTATTACTTTCCTTTTGTATATTATTTCTTTTTGTTACTTTCCTTATATACATATAATGTATAAGGAAAGTATTGTGACGGGGTCGAAAATTCGAATTCGAGTTTTTGAAGGGAGATCACGTTTCAAGCATCCCTGAACACGAATCAGACGTTTTTGAGGTGATGTCTGTGTGTGTGTGTGTGTGTGTATCAGTGAGTCTGTGGAGACAATAACTGACGAACAAATGGACCGATTCGAACGAAATTTGGTACAAAAATTACAATCCATGAATACTGGAAGCCTATTGTTTTCAAATGCAATCGGATGTTCAGAATCCCCCTAAATTTTCGAGTGAAATTGTGAAAAAAATCATCAAAAAATTAAAACCTTTAATAAAGTTACGCAAATAGACATTTGTTATATAATTTTTCCTTAGAAAATGATTAACATAAACTTTAGAACGCTAAAATAAACCTTTCTCGAGATATTGGACATTTTTCAAATAAATTTATCAAAATATCCCATAAAAAACATATTAATTGTTGAAAACATGTTCACTTTTCATATGTAATATCATGCGATGAATTTGGTGCCATCATTCTCGTGGATCTAGCTCGTTCCATTCACGAGGAATAATACTTTGAGTAATACTTTAGTACTTGAACGCCAATAATCATTTATCTGCTATAAGAATAACTTTTTCCTCCGTCCGTAACGCTTGGTGATTTTGGTGACGAATTTGACGGAATGTCGCCATTAATTTGACGACTTTTTAAATGTTGCCAAATTAATGAAAATCTCGCCAAATGGATAAAAATGACGTTAAATCAATAAAAATGACGACTCTTTGACGAAAATTGAATATCTTGGAAAGAGTATAAGTATCTACTATAAGAATAGCCTATATTTATTTTTACTGTAAAAGTAGTAAATTCATTGCATTATATAAGGAAAACTATGTGCTGCTCACATCAGATTTTTTGTATATTACTTTCCTGTTGCTACTTCCCTGTAATGTATAAAGAAAGTATTGTGACTGGGTGGAAAATTCTAATTCGAGTTTTCGACGAGAGAGCACGTTTCAAGCATCCCTGAATACGAATCAAACTTTTTGAGATGATGTGTGTGTGTGTGTGTGTCAGTGAGTTTGTGGAGACGATATCTCAGGAACGAATGGAGCGATTCGAATCAAATTTGGTACACAAATTACAATCTGTGAATATTAGAAGCCTATTGTTTTTAAATGGAACCGAAAATTCACCCCCCTAAATTTTCGAGTGTAATTTTGAAAAAATCATCAAAAAATCAAAACCCTTATTAAAGCTACGTAAATAGTAATTTCTTATGTAATGTTTCCTGCAATGTAATTTTCTTATGCAATTTCCTTTTTTATGTAAACGATTGACATAAACTTTAAAACACTAGCATGAACCGTGCTCGAGATATTGCACATTTTTCAAATAAATGTATCAAAAAATCACATAAAATAATAATAAATGTTAACTTTTGTGAAATATGTACACTTTTCATATGTATAAGTTTGGTGGCATCATTATCGTGAAATTGGCCATTCATTCGGCGTTCCATTCATGAGAAAATATACTTTGGGTTATATTTTTTTATTTGAATATTAATAGTTTTTATCTTCTATATGAATAACTTATTTTTCTGCCCATATTATACTTATTTTTTTGTCCATATTGTACTTATTTCTCCGTCCATGCTTGTTGAGATTTTGGCAACGAAGTTGGCGGAATGTCGCCAACTTGGCGACTTTTCTAAATTTTGCCAAATGAACGAAAATGTCGCTAAATTGATAAAAATGACTCAAATCAATTAAAAATGACGACTAATTGACGAAAATTCAATATCTTGGAAAGAATATAATAATCTATTGTAAGAAAAACCAAGTTTTCCGTCAGTAACGTTGGCAAAATTTTGGTGATGCATTTGTCGGAATATTGGCAACTTGCTGACTTTTTAAATGTTGCCAAATTGACGAAAATATCGTCAAAATTATAAAAATGACCCTAAATTAATGAAAATAACGCCTAATTGATGCATTAATTATTAAAATATTTTAACATATGGACCATATCGCTTATTGAGGATCCTATCAATATTGATATTTGTTTATAGAGTTGCGCGAAATTCAAGTTTATTGGGTACTTTGAAGCAGTTTTACATGTTGCCATTCGGAAAATCGCGAAATGTACAATTCAATATTAAGAACACAGTACCGTTGATCTTATATATTATTTTTTGACTGTAAAAGGAGTCAATTCATTATAGTATTATGTAAGGAAAGTCATGTGCTGCCGACATCAGACTTTTTGCAATTTATTTTTTATTTTGCTAGGGTTAAAAATTCGAATTCGAGTTTTAGACGGAAGAGCACGTTTTAAGCATCCCTAAACTGGAATCGATCAATTTTGAGATGATGTGTGCTTGTGTCCGTGAGACTGTGGAGGCGATATTTCACGAACGTATGGAGCGTTCCTAACTAAATTTGGAACAAAAATTACAATCAGTGAATACCGGAAGCTTATTGATTTTAATCGTCATCGAATATTCGGAAGACTCCCCTCCTCCAAAGTGGCGAATGATATTTTGAATAAATCATCAAAGAATCAGAACCTTCAATAATATTATGTAAATATGTCTTCTTAGGTAATTTTTCATTAGAAAACGATTGATACTAATTGTAGAAAGCTAGCATGAACCGTTTTTGCAATTTCTACATTTTCAAATAAATGAATAAAAAAAGTCACGTAAAATAACAAGTAAGATCAATAATGCTTAAAGCATTGGTTATGAAACACTTTCCAACTTCAATGCAATTTTATTTAAAAAAAGTCGGAAATGCAATGCATTCCTCGGTAATATTTTAAAACTTATCACAATACTACATTGATTTATTATATTTGAAAACTTAAACCTTCATTGAAAAAAATGAACTTCATACAAATGACGGCATTGAAATATAAATTGCCTGGTTTAAATATCTCTAAAATGCAATACATTCCACGGTAATATTTTAAAAACTATCATAATACTACGATAATTTATTATATTTGAAAACTTCATCGAAAACAACTGAAATTAATTCAAATGACGTCATAGAAAAAACAAGAAAGATCAATCATGCATAAGCATTGATTATGAAACACTTTCCAACTGAAATGTAATTTCATTTAAAAATTTCTAAAATGTGATTCATTCAGTGGTAATATATTTTACATTATCACAGTACTACAGTAATTTATTATACTTAAATATTTAAAACTGTATCGAAATATAAATCATCTGATTCTTTATGCAAAACTTGTATTCCAGACTCCAGAGCTAAATAATTTTGTGTGAAAAAAATTCAGCAATTCTTATGTAATTCATCTTACAATCGCTTGAGATATTTGCATTCTGCATATGTTAAAATTAGGCTTCCTTGAAGAAATAATAAAAGTTTAGGGATCATTTAAAATCACAACTATTGTAATTGCATAGGCACGGAATTTAGATACACAGATAATATATATGTGTATGTGTATGTACTCAAAGTATTGGAATCGTGCCGAAGATCAGAACTCGAATTTTCAAAGGATCTACACGTTTTGGGACTTCTAGAACACGAAAAAACTAGTTTTAGGAAGACGGCTGTGTGTGTAAGGGTGTATCTGTGTATGTTTCTGTGTGTCTGTGTGGATATTACATCCACTCCAATTGAAAAACTAATGGACCGAATTTCATACAATTTGGTAGGTATGTTTTTTGTGGGAAATCCTGATGTTCATTAGATTATAGTACGATTCGTAATAAAAGAATCTGCCTTCTTTGCGAAATGGCCGCAGAAATTGCCTTTATCCACTCTAGCTAAAAACTAATGAACCAAATTTAACAAAATTTGCTGTATAATATTTCAATAACCTACAAGTGATTTATATACCAAATTTAACAAAATTTTGTATATAAATCATTTGTAGGTTATTCTACTACGATTCGGGAAAAAGGAACGGGCTATTTTTGCGAAATAGCCAGCAAAAATCGTTATATATAAAAATAAAAGACTACGTGTGCTCAATTATATCAATTAAATTCCTATTTTATATGTGATTTTTGACAACAAAAAGAATAAGACTAACCCCATTACTCTAGGACTAGCCGTTCTTGAGATATTCTAGTTTTTTCGCGTTTTCGCTACGCCACCTTTGACAATAAGTCCAGCTATCAAATGAGAACCAAATTTAAGTTTAACGTGTAAATTCAATGTCATTTAAAATACTTATGTTGTGCAGATAAACTCAAATTATCATT
Organism: Amaurobius ferox; assembly: GCA_951213105.1. NCBI lineage: Eukaryota > Metazoa > Arthropoda > Arachnida > Araneae > Amaurobiidae > Amaurobius > Amaurobius ferox. The sequence continues at coordinate 56,008,450 of OX578141.1, forward strand.
GAATAAATAAAGAGAACGAATATGAGTCTGCAGAGAAAGACATGTGCTGTCCACATCAGAATTTTTAACAATATTACAACAATGATTTATAGAAGTGAACGGGGATTATTTTCAGGCCATTTCGAAAAAAATGTATGATCTATATTTAAAGATCCATCAAATTTTTGTCGAATAAAATGTTCAACAAATTTAAGCTGTGTACCAAATTTTAACTCTTTAGGACGTAGGAAAGTGCATTTAAAATGCCATCAATTAAATTTATCATGAAGAGTTATATAAAATTTTAAAAAAATGAAAAATTGTTATCTACCAAATTTATTTTAAAATATGAAGCCACTCCCATATGCAAAACGTTTAAACAAATGGAGAGATATTTATTATATAATATCTCTCACTTTTCTTTCTGGAAGATATCCCAAAGTCAGAATTTAATTGAATTTGTTTTTTTTCCTATATTAAATAATTTTTTTAATTAAAAAACTACTTAACATATTTTACTGAATTGTTTTTTTATATATTCTATGGGATAATGTGAAATTTCCTAAAAATTTCGAAGCAATTCGTGAATTTTAAATTTACTTAAAAAATGTTTGAAAAATTAGGTCCCATAGGGTTCAATGTATTTCATTTTTTCAACCCGGGTTCAATAAAAAACTAATTGGGTGATATTATTTATTTATATTCCCATAGGTCCTACAGACCGTCTGAACAACATACTAAAATTTCATTTTGATAAACTCATTTTTACGGCAGTTATCGTGCTAACGGACAGACAGACAGACAGACAGACAGACAGACAGACAGACAGAATGAACAAAGTCATAAACACTTTTCAACTTTGTTGTAAAGTGTTAACAAAGTCATAAACACTTTTCAACTTTGTTGTAAAGTGTTAATAACACGCCTGGATCTCTCTATAAAAACAGGATTTCATTCATAACTTTCTCCCATTCATTTCATTCATCACAATACAATAATAATTTATTTTATTTAAACATTTTATTTAAGACCATGGAGCTACATATAATTAAACTCTCTGCTTAAAACTTCATCGACAAAAATCGTCCTTCTCTTTATGAAATCAATTAATATTTCAATCATATCAGCCATGCAGACTCCATGGACTAAATTATTTTGTGTTAAAAAAATACAGGAATTCTAATACAACTCATTCTACATATTTTTCTGTTTACATTTTACATAGGTGAAAAATAGGCTTAGTTGTAGAAATAATCAAATTTAGATGAGCATTTAAACTCAAATATATTGTCATTGCGTTGTTTCAGTATGTAGATGCACAGAATTTAAGCAAAAATAAAGTAGTTTTAGGACGGATACAACACTCAATATGAATTAAAAAGAACTTTAAAAATCACGATTTTGAAACAAGATGTTGAAACACGATTTTGAAACAAATATCATTTTGAAGTGGGTCATGTGATCGTTTCATATCATGGTCACGTGATCGTTTCATATAAGAGGTGTAATTATTATTTTAATTTTTATTTAAAAAACTACTGAATATATTTCGCTGAATTTTTTTTAATATATTTTATGGAACAATTTGAATATTATTTAAAATTTTCGAAGCAATTTGTGAATTTAAAATCCGCTTAAAAAATGTTTGAAAAATTAGGTCCCATAGGGCTTAGTGTATTTCATTTTTTCAACCTGGGTTCAATCCAAAACTAATTGGGTGATATTATTCATTTATATTCCCATAGGTCCTACAGACCGTCTGAACAACATACTAAAATTTCATTTTGATTAAGTCATTTTCACGGCAGTTATCGTGCTAACGGACAGACAGACAGACAGACAGACAGAATGAACAAAGTCATAAACACTTTCCAACTTTGCTGTAAAGTGTTAAAAAAGTATTAACTATTGTAGAATATGTTCACTTTTCATATGTAATATTATGCGATAAATTTGTTGACATAATACCCGTGGATGTAGTTCGAGAGAATTTCACCCAAGAATAATCTTTGTGTAATAGTTTTACATTTTGACGCCTAACAATTCACCTACAATCATTTATATATTATTTCATAACGGAAGAAATGATCTTTCTTCCGTTTGTCTTTAGTAAGGATTTCTGCTTTCTTTTATTTTCTATTTCCAGTTAAAAATGTTCCCTTTACCTGAAACAGGTATTTTTAATGTTGGTTATAGATAGAACTTAGATGATAAGTGATATGGATTCAACATCAAATTATGAAGGAGGTTGATTGATTCACTAAGAATTTTCTCTATCTGGGATGCTTTTTTTCCACTTTCGGTTCAAAAATTCTCCTTGAAACACCTATTTCTCAGGATTGGCTATGTATAGATCTTAAACAATGACTAATAGGGATTCAGAATTAAAGTTCAAAGCTGGTAAAATATCTTACTAAGTATTTACACTTCCGGTTCTGGAGACTTACGATTTAAAAATTTGCATTTTCTTTGAAACATATTTCGCGGATTTTTCTATAGATATGGCTTTATATTATGACTGATTTGTATGTATTCAGCATCAAATTCAAAAAAAGGATAGGGAGTCCCAAAGGATGCTCACTTCCGATTCCTTTCCCCCTTCTTTTTAATGAACCTTTCTCGAAGCATCTTTTTCTCAAGATTGGCTATAGATAGCGTTTTATGATGACTGATATGAATTCAGTATCTTCTGCTTTTTTCTATTTTCTATTTCCAGTTAAAAATGTTCCTTTTACCAGAAACAGGCATTTTTAATATTGGTTATAGATAGAACTTAGCTTTCACTTCCGATTCCTTTCCCCCTTCTTTTTAATGAACCCTTCTCGAAGCATCTTTTTCTCAAGATTGGCTATAGATAGCGTTTTATGATGACTGATATGAATTCAGTATCTTCTGCTTTTTTCTATTTTCCATTTCCAGTTAAAAATGTTCATTTTACCTGAAACAGGCATTTTTAATATTGGTTATAGATAGAACTTAGCTTTCACTTCTGATTCCTTTCCCCCTTCTTTTTAATGAACCCTTCTCGAAGCATCTTTTTCTCAAGATTGGCTATAGATAGCGTTTTATGATGACTGATATGAATTCAGTATCTTCTGCTTTTTTCTATATTCTATTTCCAGTTAAAAATGTTCATTTTACCTGAAACAGGCATTTTTAATATTGGTTATAGATAGTACTTAGCTTTCACTTCCGATTCCTTTCCCCCTTATTTTTAATGAACTTTTCTTGAAACATCTTTTTCTCAAGATTGGCTATAGATAAAGTTTTATGATGACCGATATGAATTCAGTTTTAAATTCCGGAGGAAGCACAGGCCCACTAAATATATCCCATTTTCGATTTTTTCACATCCTGTTCAAGAAATTTTCTTGGAGCATCCATTACTCAAGACTGGCTAAAGATGGTGCTTAGGTGATGACTGTCGTGGATTCAGTACCGAATTCAAAAGCGGGGGGGGGGGGGGGGTGATCAATAAAGATTTTCATTTCCACTCTGGAGATGCTACTTCTAGTTTTCCCGAAAATTAATAGAACTGTACGAAATAAGTAACTACCAAATAAGTAGGCGAAACAGAGTAAAAATGCTTAATACTTCTGTCAAAAATGAAATGTACAAACATCTGCTACCGTATAAAGGCTCTTTCATTAATTTCTTGTTTTTGTTGTCCTAGAACGTTCAAATGTGTTCATTTGTGAAAGTCATGTAATTGATGCATCAAACCTTTTAATTTGACATAATATCTTTAGAAATAAAATAAATAAACATATTTTACATAGATATTTTAATTGATTATATATACGTACTGTACACTTTCGCGTCAAAAACAAGTTTCTTTGAACGTAATATAAATGGATTTTGTTTGATGTCCTAAGTAATTTAAATATTTATCAACCAGTTTTTTGTATTAATCAACTTTTCTTACCAAAACAAATAACACATTTTTTTATATTTCCGACAACAAAGGAGGCTGCTTCATACAGATTTCGATTTATATATTTATTCTAAGTTTAAATGCAACGATTATTTCCACTTTTATTTTCTTTGATTATTGCCATTTAAATACCGATTATTTATTCACAAGGTTAATTTATTTGTTCTTGCAATTAGCGGTTAATCGTACTTTTCAGATTTTATTTTGTTAAAACAATTTGGATTTAAATATAAAAATAAGTTAGGAATAAATATGTAAATAACGAGAGTTTTTACATACGTAAATTAAATATCTTAAGGGATTTGAATTAAATAAGTTCGAAAATGTCAAAGAAAAATATTAAACCTTTTTAACAGATATACAAATTAATAGAGATACACATATGTTGTAAGTAAAATATTCATTTCAAAACAAAGCATTTTTAATATAATTTATGTTAATGAGATCTAATACGGGATGGGAAAGTATTTATATCCAGAAAATTTTCCATTGCAAACATTTGTTTTAAATTCATAAATATTTCAATGAACACATTTTAACATGTAGTTTCAGAGGAAAAAAAGCCACGTATTTGCAATGGGGGCCGGTACACTGACAATCGTGTGTTTTATAAATTTGTAGCTGGAGGTGACATCACGTTTAGTTTTTTAAATTCAGTGTATGATAGAGGAAGAGAGAGAGAGTAAAAGAGGGTAATGGGGCTACGTTAAGGCAGAATTGACTTTTAAAAATACTAGTTAATAAATAAACTAAAATAATGATGTTAACCAATACTATGATTTATGTAAATTTATGTATTTACATGAACGCAATTTATTATTGATTATTTGTGTTATAAGAAGTAAATGAATACAGTCTTATCAAATGGCCACTTTATACGACATAGCAGGACTATGCGACTACTACCATAACATCATTCACAGTGACGTAAGATTTACGTCACACTGTGACTTTGGGACATCACAGAACGTCGCAGTACGTCTCAGCAATGCCATATTGCTGTCACAGCGAAGTCATTTTGGTCATTTTCATGGTCGTTTGTGACGCCGCATATTAACTTGTTTGTGACGTCACATTGTAATTGCCATTGTAATGTCGTCACATTGTTACGTGTTAATTAAATTGTGGAAACGTCACACAGAATACAGTCACAATGAAGTTACAAAGTTACTAATACGTAACGTCGCATAGAAGTCACAAATATGATGTCACATTGTGACCTAGGTGTCACGTGACTACAACGTCACTGTTACACATGTGACGATCTTTGCTGTGAGGGTATATAAAATAGTAAAATTTAAATTATTCAATTTGAAAAATATTATAGTACACAAGAGACATAAAGGCTGTTCATTCTCACCAATGCTTCATGTCTACAGAGTGTATAAAAAATTGAACAGTGGAAATTTTTTTGAACCGTTGGTTATAGACACCACATAGATCCAATTGCGAAATTGCTTTAAATAAGGAAGTTATGAAATAATGTTTTCTAATGACCAGGTACTTGATAGTCCAATAATTTGTCTATCTAGCGGCCGGATCGCGAGCCATTTTGCCGTCATAAGGCTTTACCCCTCTGCACCAGAGGGGGCGAACAGAGTACGTCAGGCACAACATCCACGCTGGCAAGTGGGACTTGAATCTACAACAAGGAAGCCCGAATGAGCAGGAGGAAACGCTTGCTTAATTCCGCTCAGCCACCGTGTCGGCGGTTTTGAAATAGTAATTTAAATGATTTGTAATATTTTTGTAAAAAATTGAAAAAAACACAAACAAATTATTAACAACCTTTCTAGCGAAAAAGTCAAATAACAAAAATGTTACCCATACCGCATTTAGTAAAACTGAAAAATATTGGGCTGTAATACCATCCAATTTGACATAGTTATCATTAATTAAAAATTTCATTGGGAAATAAGGGGGGGATCCATAAATCAATTTGGTTGCAAACAGTTTCTAAACCATTTATTACTTATTCAAACTTATTTTATGCAAATATTTATTTAAAGCTATTTAGTTACCATTACGTTGATTCACAGTTTGTAAATTTAAGCAACCAAGTTACTCTGCTACATAGTCAGAGTTTAAATTATGTCGCTGTTCAGTAATGTCGAACTCTGTGAGATGATTATGATTTACGCCGAATACAGCCAATATTGTAAATTTGAATGCAACCGATTTCAAAAATAAAGGACATGCTTATTTTCTCATAGATTTTGTTAGGGGAAACACATGACAGATAAACAAATATCAGTTTCTTTACCTTATTTAAGGTTTAAAATAACTTTCAACCAGAAACATACCTATGTTTGCCCTTAATAATTTGAAAGACAGATTGCTAAAAAAGAGTTTTAAAACCCTAGTAAATGATTTCTGTCAATTAGTTCAATTTGTTAACGGTCCCTGGTTTTATGAATTTCGGTGATTACAATTGTATCGAAAATCCACGATAAAGTGGAAGTTTGACAATTTATTTCGTCTGAAATTTGAACTTTTGAGATCCCAATTTAGTTTGACTAAATTAAATATAGGCAACACTTTTATAACTTGTCTTTTTCCACTAGTGAAGCTAGTATCTAAAATTTTAATGTTTTTTATTTTTTTACAAAAATATTACAATATTATTTAAATTACTATTTTACATAATTTCTTCCCTTATTAAGAGCATTTTTATATTTGAACTATGTATCTACAACCAAAGGTTGATAAAAATTTCCACTACTTCACTTTTTTTAAAACACCCTGTACAAGTAGAACAATCTTTCCATTTTTAAATATATAGATGGCACCTAATTGAAAAATAGTCGAATACTCTGTGTAATGACTAAATAAAGAATTCGCATATTTGCGCGTAGAAAATAAAATGGCGACAAATAGCCTGGTAGCTATTTAGTTGACGCAACAAGTAATATTCATCATAATAATATTCATTCATATTGCTGGTCACCTTGTCCGCCATTGTGACTACAAGCTACCAACACTAAATCTATGAACACTGTCATTGTTCTCAAAATGAATTTCCATAACATACAATATGAACTTTCTGTAATTACTGATTAAAAACTCATTAAGATGAATGTTAAATTAATAACAAGTATAAAAGAAACACTTATCTTAGATTAGAGTCCGAGTAAAATATTTTTAATGTGAAACTTTATGAAGCTTATCTACGTGGTTCGAAGCTAGCCTAAAACAAGCAGACAAATTGGTCTGGTATACCTCATTTCCTATAGGTGGCAGCATAGTGTGGATGAAAAAAAAATAGCACTTGGCCACTAAATCCACCCAACAATAAAATGTTTATTAATTATTAATTTTGTATTTAATTACGATTTTGTAAATGTTTATTAACGAGTTTTAAACCTTTCTAGTTGTAGAGCATTCTTAGTTTGTAGAACTTTAAAGTTGTGGAGCATTGTCTAATTAATAGGTATCGACACCAGGAACGTTCGAAACGTGTATATGGTAGGCTTAAAACACCTGTCATACTTCATTGGTTGATAGAGGACGCAGTGTCACATAGATGACACACAGTCACTATAATACAGTGACATCTGCAATTCTTCTTAAAGTACGCGTTAATATTATTTCTCAAATTCAAATGTGTGTTATCACTGACGGAGGGCATTTTAACAACCTAGATTCCTGTGTGTTAAAATCATCTACACTAGATTCCTGTGTGTTAAAATCATGCTTCTGAATATGGCAGATAAACGCCTATAATCATACTGCGTTATATAAATGCTTTTTAAAATAGATTTAGTGCCCATTGTTACTTATTAAACAGAGCTATACAATTTTGTATTTGATATTTATCTTCTATACTGATTTGTTGTCAAGTATGTGTTACTAACTTCTCCAGTTCTACGCTAAATGCGCTGTAATTACTTTCATTAAATAGGGTATAGTCATTTAACTATAGGTGAACCTAACGTGTGTTTTCAGGGGTACTTCATTACGAAGTTATTTAAGTGCTTAAAGACTTTTCTGGGAACCGATACGTGCATCCGTTTAGCATAAGTCTCCTAAATATGCAGACTGACGCAATTGCCTTTTCCGTCCAGTCAGTTATCGTCTGTGTTTGTCTGTGCTATTTTAATGGCGCGCATCTCTGATATTTGATACGGAATTTAGCTATAAAGGTGCTTCTGTTTTCAAAAATTTGTACCAATCCTTCAAGAAAGTAATCTAGAATCTTTTGATTTTCTCAAGTTCCCGAGAAAAGGACGAGAAAGTAACTTTCTTTTCGCCATGTATTGTCATCGTTTTAACTGAGAGTCAAGATGACCGCTGTTGCGTAAGCTTGTATATATAGGAGCCTTAGTTTAGCACAAGCTGATAGGCGGTGTCATTCAGAATTAAAAGTCTCTTATTCGCGTCTTGAATAAGTTTTACCTTCCATTTTTCACCTGTTTCTCAATATATTGTGATGTGTCTTATGATAAATGCACTGTGCCGTTCTTTGGTGTTCTATATATGTTTGTTGGGAATTAGATCAGGAGACCTGAAGGGTCATTGACAGATGAACGTACTATGGCTTTCAGGATATGAATGCCATGTGCAGGCGGAAATTATGTTTCTGGAAAGGGAACCTCGGCAAAGGTGAAATAAAGGGCAGAATAAACGGTTAAGGAACCCACACTGGTGGGAGATGGAGTTCATCCCAAAAAATTAGGGGAGAACGGTAATAGAAGATGTGCCCCCACAAATTCAGGCTATTTATTTGAGTAGTGTTTGTTGCCATGCAGTGCATTGCATTTCACATATTACATACATAGCATTATATTTCATATATCACATTATTAGTATGCAGACAATCAAAAGTGTAGATACACACCGCTAGTTATTCATGTGTTTTAGGTCATACTGTCAAAAATCTGATGTGGACAGTGAATGACTTTCCCTGCAGAAGCAAATTTATTTTCTCTTTTTTTCTAAATTTATTAAATTGAGTTCAAATGCACAAAATAACACGGAAGAACTGAAATTACTTTAAAATTACTCCGAATTTGCAGTTTTAAAATTTAATTTATTTTTTCGTTTCGGCGACTGGACGAATATTCAAAAGCGACGTGGCTAAAATGAGAAAAATTAAAATATCTCGGGAACGGTTAGTTTCAGATTCATGGGGTTGGTCTTATTCTTTTCGATACCTAATAATAAGTATAAAAGAAGCATTTACTTGATACTTTTGAGCACATGTGATCTTATAATTTAGAGTTTGGTGACATTTCGGGGCCATTTCTGAAAAAAAAGGAACGTTCCTGTATAGGCATCTTTTCCTGTAACATGATTCTAGGCTTACACAGCAGTTTGAAGGAGGGTTACCAGATGTGGTGATTTATCCTCAATTTGGCGCGACTTACCGAAAGTTCGAAAAACACCTCGAAATAACCAGTATTCTACGAAATGTGAGATATTTCCAGAAGTTTCTATGGAGAGCTTATAAAAGGAGTCATTACTTAGTTGGAGAGTAGTTGACGAGATACGAGCTACATTGAACTGTGACCTACGGCAATGTTTTGAGAATAGAATCTGTTGTTTTGTGAAATTAGCGGAGGATTTATTTAAGTGCTGTTTTACTGTATATTGTTCCTGTTAAAATTGTGCTTGTGAATAAACGTGTTAGTTATCCAGAAATTTGGACTCATACTTGTATCCTGAGCGCACACCCACGATTCCGATGGATACTCCATAACAGTATCAAAATCTAATCAGCTTCACGGTAAACCACGAGTGACTTATCTACTAAATTTTATGAAAGTTAATCAATTAGTTTCTGAGATAAAGTGAATACATACATTGTACAGACAGACACACACACATACGTCCTGCTAAAATTAGTTTTTCGGGTTCTAAAGTGCTAGAAACTCGTAGATTCGTTGAAAACAAAAGTTGCGATTTCCGACACGATGTCCGACACGATTTCAATAATTTCCATATACATTACCATACATTGTAGGGAAAGCAAAAAATAAGCATACTATGTCTTGGAACGATGTCAGCTACAAATGTATATCTGATTTACATAGAGCATCGCCTTTCATTTTACTTTAAACCAACTTAAATTTAAATAATATAAATTTTGGTAAATACAGCATAAAAACAAATATACAGGATGTCGCAGAATGTTCTGGAGCGATCTTTATTTCCAGAACCTTTTGGTATAGATATATATTTCCAATTACAAAAATATTTCAAATAAGGTTACAATTTATCTTACACCCGTTTTAAAACCAGAAACGTATTTGTCTGAAAAATACGAAATCTGATTCTTTATACGGTTCCTGGATTCACAATTTTCCAATTACTTAAAATTTATTCATACATTAACATGCAAAATTAAGAGAGTTCAACTCTTTTACTAACAAAATGTACCGTGATATTTCATCTCAAATTTACATCAGTTTTTTGCTGAGAAATTGAGGGTTGTAATACACAAAGTGCTTTGCTGGTCATGTCAATTTGTAACCCATAGTATGCATACCTATAATTTCCTTTCTAAACAAATGTTAAATAACTTTTTGGGATACTCTGATACCTAAGGATATGTCATTAAATGAAATTTAAAACAAATTTTCTGAAATGTTTTATTTTTATTTGATGATTTTTTGATTGATGATTTTCTGAAGGGTAGATCCTTTTATGTTAATTTTAATGAATCCCTTTCTAGGGATTTTAGATTGAACCAGGGCTTACCCCAGGGTTCTGTATTGAGTCCACTATTTTTCTCGCTGTATTTGACGGGGATTGAGAGAGTTATTGCCCAGAGATGTGAATCCGGATTATTTGCTAATGACATCATTTATGGAAATCTAACTCAAACATTGAACACATTGAAAACGATATTGAACTTACCTTATCTGAGGTGGTGAGATTTGCTGACTATCATAAATTACAATGCAACACCTCTAAATCTTATGTGAGTTTCTTTACTACAAATCGAAAACTATACAACTATCAACCTGAGATCACTATTCTGAGACAGTCATTGCCGTACATTAAGCACCCTAAATATTTGGACTACTGCCTCTATCCAGAATTGTTAAGCAATAAGCATATCGAAAATCTTGCTACAAGAGGCAGGAAAAGTCTAGATATCCTAAAATTTATTTCTGGCACTGACTGGGGGGGGGGGGGGGGCAGACGCATTTACTCTCAGATCTACATATGCCTCTCTTATAAGGCCTATTTTGGAATATGGGTCAGAGGTTTATTCCTGTGCCTCATCTACCAACTTACTAAAGCTGGAGCGTGTCCAGTTGAGTGCAGCCCGCTTAATTACTGGCCTTCGTAACAGCTGCCCAGGTGAAATAGCTCTTTATGAAAGTGATCTATAACCACTAAACCTGAGGCGCAAGGTTAGATTGATAAAATACTTCAATAAACTATACAGTTATGGTACTCACAATCGTACCTCTGTGTTTCTCCAGGAGTGGACAGGGAATCAGAGATTAAAATGAAACAGCCCCTTTTCTTTGGCTTACTTGATGGGCTATATTGAAACTAGTGATGAGGAACACTCTCTGAAACTTTCTATCAATCCCTTGGAGGGACTTCCCAGAGTTCATTTTAAAACAGACCTTGTCTCTTCTACCAACAAAAGGACAGACTTACCAGAATATCTTCGACATATTGCTTTGGAAACACTTAACAGTATTCTCTCCAATGCCTTTTGAATTTTTACAGATGGCAGTGAAAATGAGTATAACAATTGTGGTAGTGGAGTCTTGGTGAAAACACCTTCGAGTAGCTTCACTATCAAAATTCGAAATCCAGACCATTGCTCTGTTTTTCGATCAGAGCTAATAGCGATTGGAGAGGGTCTAAAGGTTGCAAAAAATGATAAATTTGCATATGTGGGAAAGTAATTCAATATTATAAAATTCAATGTTCCTGGGTAAATTTTGTTCGTAAAAGAATCGAACTTTTTAGTTTTACATGTTAACGCCAGAAATAATTGGAAGTTTCTTAAATTAAAAAATTGATCCACAACCGTGAAACTCGGGCATGCAAATGTCATCTTAAGAGTTATACAAATGATCAAACTGCTAGCGCCAATGATGTTATAGGTCTCATGCTACGCGCATGAGAACGACTCATCGTGGCGATTTTAAAACGACGGGTGTTCTCACTCCCGGACAATTGGGACTGAATTTTCTGCTTTGATACCGCAAGTTGTATAGAAAAATGGTTTTGCGACGTACTCGACGGCATTACGAACAATTGTTGGATTTAGAAGGAGGTCGCATCATAGGCCTAAGGGAAGCTGGTTGGCCCAACAGACGTATCAGTCGTCATCTTGGTCGGATCGAGTCGCTCGGTGTTGGCAACAGTGGATCAGAGAAGGTACATGTAACCGTCCCAGACAGGACTCGAGAAGATTGTTCAGTCAGGAGAGAAGACATGTCTACACCAATAGCGTTGCTTTCAGCCATTCAAAGACATTTTCCATTTTCCATGCACCCTGTATCAAGGGATACTATTCGGAGACGACTGGCAGAAGGTGGCGTTAGGTGTCGACGTCCATTAAGGCGCATACCACTGACCCCTCAACATAAGCAGAGCCGTTTGGATTGGTGAAGACCTCGATCAGCCTGGAGTCCGATTGGAGGCATGCTGTTTATAGAAACGAATCCCTCTTCTCTCTGAGCGCTGATGACCGTCGCATACGTGTGTGGAAAAGAATGTTCAGCGTTCTGATCCAGCATCTATTGTCAAGCGGCGCACGACCATTACACGTGGCGTGATAGTCTAAGGAACCATATCGTGGGACAGCCGATCAATCTCCTCCAGTTGTGCTGCAAGCCAATCTGACAGATCGCCTGTACGTCGAAGATATTCTGCAACCGATTACTTTGCCTATGCTCTCAAACCGCCCAGGTTCTATTTACCAGCAACACAACGCTCGACCACATATTGCACGAATTTCCCAACAATATTTTCGATGATTTAATACTCTCCAATGGTCATCCAGGTCCTCAGACCTATCACCAATAGAACATGTCTAGGACATGCTGGGACACCAATTGCAGTTTTCTCAGAATACCACTAAGTTAGACAACCAGTTGCAACATTTGTTGCAGAATCTTCCTCCGAGGGACATAAGCAACTTAATTGACTCTATGCCGCGCCAAACATAAGCTTCTAAAGCTGACAGAGGAGGATTTCCCATTTACTAAAACGTCATCTTCTTGTTAACACCATTTCTTAATAAAACGTTTTTTTGCTCTCAATTCTAATCAATTGCATATCTCCTCAAACTATACATATATGTCGAGTTTCGCGGCTCTAGTTCAATTTCTTATGGATGCATATATATATATATTTGCAATAGAGTGTATTTAGCATTTCAAAAATAACTATTAATCGTTCAGCTGTATTAAAAGTTAAATATCTGTAAGATAAAAAAATTGTTTTCAGAGTCTTTTGTCCTTAACAGAAGTAAGGATGAGTAAATTTTAATGAAAGTTTATATTTACTCCAAAAATTAAGGCACGTAATTTTTTCTACATACCTTGCATATTTTGACATTTTAATTTGGAAAGTTTATTTAATTTTGCTAATTAAATATTTAAACTATATAATGACAAAGCAAATTCAATTAAGATTTTGTAAAAGTGAGTTGTTGACACCGTTTTTGCCTTTCGCTTTACTGTGTAAATATTTGATGTGGGCAGCACCTGACTTTCCTTATATAATGCAATTAATTTACTCCTTTTACAGTAAAAAATAATGTTTAAGTTCCACGGTACTACTTTTTTAACGTTGAATTGTATATTTGGCTACTTTCCGGATGACAACATGTAAAACTATTTCAAAGTACCCAATTAACTTATATTTCATCTAACTCTAAATAAACAATTATCAATATGGATAGTTACTCAGCAAGCGACATAGTTCATATATTAAAATATTTTAATAATTAGTTTATTAATTAGGCATTATTTTCATAAATTTAGCTTCATTTTTAGCTTCATCGTCTATAAGCGGTACAGTCCATACATTAAAATATTTTAATAATTAATTCACCGATTAGGCGTCAATTTTATTAATTTAGAGTCATTTTTGCAATTTTGACGATATTTTTGTTTATCTGGGTCGAAATATCGCCAAGTTGGCAATAATTCTCTAGCTTATTCCCCAAGTTCGCCAAATGCATGCTCAAGTGTTACAGACAAATGGAAAGGAGAGCATATCTTACTTACTAGAAGGTATGTGTGTCATATGGACGAGAATCAGAATTTGAGAAACATTGCTTTCCTTTTGGCGTCATTTTTATCGATTTGGCGACATTTTAGTAACTTTGGCAACATTTAAAAAAGTCGCCAAGCTGGCGACGTCTCGCTAAATTTCTCGCCTAAATTTCTGAAACTTCAAATTCGGTGGCGGGTAGATAGTTTGAAAGGAAGAAGGTGAGCAATTTCAGTTTTCCAATATTTTCTTCTTTAGGGGATTCCGCGCACCAAAATTTTCGATTTTCCTAATAAATGTGAAATGCGAATTACTTAAAAATTTACGTTATTCGGGGGTTGCTTAATGTGTGGACAGTTGATTTTCAACTGGTATTCGGCTAGTGTTTTTATAATTGTTTTTTAATTTAGTGCAATGGCGGAATATAATATTTTATATTATCGTTAGTAGTTAATAGTATAATAATATTAAGATTGCGATGAATACTTTCTTCACATATATAGGGTGATTGGAAAAAGATGAGCTAAACTTTACGAGGTGGGAGTATACACCAAACCAAGTATTTTTCGTCATAGTTTATCGGATTGGAAATGAAACGTAAAGGCGCCAGTGGGCGCTTAATGGTGAAACCGATGAGGACAAGCGAAAACACAAGAATGACTTAGAAGTTATAAAATGACATTTAATAAACAATAATTACAGTAATGGACTAAAAGAGCGATCGCTAACCTGAATGCACATCTCACAGAAGCGATGGAGGGCTTGTCGAACCCTCTCGAACATACCAGGTATGTCGCGCACTTCCTCAGTAGCAACCGAAATTCCGGCGACGAGTTCTTTAGATTCAAGGAGAGTGCCATACACGAGACATCCCCACAAAAAGAAGATCCATTGATGAAATGCATATCTGCTTTTTCCCTATTTGTAAATTCCTCCATCGTTTCAAAAGTTGGAGCTATGAAAAACTGCTGCCAACTGATAAGGCCATACATTCGGCGTTACAAAAATTTGCATAAAGATTCTTCTTCTTCCCCAGATGAAATGACGCTTTTAAGCTTGAGGAGAGGCCGCTTTCAGCTAGTAAGCTCCCTGTAACGCCTTTACGTTTCATTTCGGACCCGGTAAACTATGACGAAAAATGCTTGATTTGGTGCGTACTACCACCTCGTAAAGTTTGACATATCTTTTTTGAATTAACTTGTATAATTACGCCATACATATATACGTTTACCTTACATATATATGTTTAAGGTTTTTCCTTATTATATTTAGGGTTTTT
The DNA here is from genome assembly GCA_951213105.1 of Amaurobius ferox. NCBI lineage: Eukaryota > Metazoa > Arthropoda > Arachnida > Araneae > Amaurobiidae > Amaurobius > Amaurobius ferox. The sequence continues at coordinate 56,023,836 of OX578141.1, forward strand.
CCTTACATATATATGTTTAGGGAAAGTATTGTGACAGGGCCGTATATTCGAATTCGAGTTTTCGACGGAAAAGTCCGTTTCAAGCATCCCTGAACTCAAATAGAACGTTTTAGACATGATGTCTGTATGTGTGTTTCTCTCTGTAATGTTAAATCAATAACAAGCATAAACAAGAGAGATCAATCATGCATAAAGCTTTGATTATGAAATACTTTCCAACTGAAATGCAGTTTTATTTAAATATCGCTAAAATATGATACATTCAGCGCTGATAATTTTTTAAATTATCACAGTACTACAGTAATTTATTATATCTGAAAACTTGAAACTTCAACGAAGACAATGCTAGTTACACAAAATGAGCTTTGTTCAAATGACGTCATCGAAAGTATAATTTGCGAAGTGTTTACGATGCTTTTGCTGTTAATATTACGTGACAATTATAGCATTTCATTATGTAAGAAACTATAACGTTTGCTTATCTTATGTTAAATTAGTTCTTTGAAATAGTTGTAACTATGACGAATCGTTTGATTTTATAAATCGTCTGCCTCTGTATGTAAAATCATTGTATATTTCACTTATATCACATATATTTAAGGCTCCAGAGCTGAATAATTTTGCGTGAAAAAGATTTACGAATTCTTGTGCAACTCACCTTATAATCGCTTTGTTTACATTCTGCATGCTATAGTATAGCGTTAAAATTAGGCTTTGTTGTAGGAATAATTAAAGTTTAGAGATCATTTAAAATAAAATATATTGTAATTGCGTTGGCACATTACTTAGATACGCAGATCAGACGCAAAAGTAGAGCGGTTTTATGACGGATGCAACACTAAATATAAATGTAAACGATATTTAAACATCTATGGTACCAGTGGTAAATGGAAGCCATATTTCATTTTGCAGTGTGTCACGTGATCGCCTCATATATCATGGGCGTAATTCTTATCTCTATTTTTATTTTAAAAACTACACACCATATTATGCAGAAATTTCTTTTACATATTTTATGTGATAATTTGAATATTTCCTAAAATTATCGAAGCAATTTGTGAACTTTAAATTTGCTTAAAAAATGTTTATGTATTTTAACTTCGTTTAAAAAGTCCCATAGGGTTCAATGTATTTCATTTCTTCAACCTGGGTTAAATCCAAAACTAATTGGGTGATATTATTAATTTTCATTCCCAAACATCCCATAGATCGTCTCAAAAACATACTAAAATTTCATTCGGATAAAGTCATTTTTACGGCAGATATAGTGCGAACGGCAGACAGACAGAATGACCAAGGTCATAAACACTTTTCAATTATGTTGGAAAGTGTTGAAAACGTGAGCTTCTAGGACGAGTTGGGGTTTCCGAAATTCATAAGGTGGTGTATATATATATATATATATATATATTAAAAAATCTAGCTGTAGCCGCCTCCGCCGCTGTTTGACAAATTTCTCGTTTCTCGAGATTCTTTGCTTCATACCGCAACAACTATTGTATACAAAAATTTGAAATTTTGTACACTTATATATAGAAAAAGCTTTGGGGAATACGCTGAAATAAACCATTTTTTAAATATATATTGTAATTTAAGAAATATTTAATGTCAAAGACAAAATATTTGAGCTGCGAGTTCGCGTTTTGAATAGACTATTAATCACGGATTTTTACAGACAGGCACCTACATGGGTAAATTTTTGCAGGAAGGTACCTACATGTGCGAAGTTTTGCAGGGTGGAGCGCGTTTTTTTTAATTTCGATGAAGTTTTTGAGATATTTTACTTTTTATGCACATCTGAAGTGAACCTTTTTTTTTCTCTGCCTCGTACAGTAAAAATCATAGCATACAAAAATCTGAAATTTGGTACATTTATGGAGAAATAATAGGGTGACACGATGAAATGAACCGTTTATCAATTTAAACTTCAGTTGGGCATGAAATAGTTCGCGAAGCGATCTCATGATCAAGGAATTCAGTTTTTGGATTCCCTGGGCTGAGAAAAATCCCTGCTTTTCCCTCCTGCGGAAAATAAGCAGGGATAGAAAATAGATTTTCGAAAGTAGAAATTTTAGGAAAGATAGATATGAAGCGAGCTCTTCTAGCGCAGCGAGTAGGAGGCGAAGCTTCCCGAAATGTGTTGCCCGAGCGGAGCGATCAGGGGTAGAGCTCCTAGTATATATATATATAATCTTTCTTCAAAATGAACTTTTATGGAAGTCTATAAAAAAGGAGGACCTTCAATAGTGATAAAAAAATAATCATGTAATACGCAATATTTTATTCTAAATCGATTGACGCAAACTTTGGAAGGCTAGCCTGGACCGTTCTCAAGATATTGTGATTTTCAAATAAATGTATTTAAAAATTGCATCAAAATGAGTATCATCAAAAATATATCACTTAACTATTTATTAGGCTTCCTTGGTAACTAATTTTGCAAAATACTGCCAAGTTGGAAACTTTTTCAATATGGTGCCAATTTGGCACAAATGAAACCAAAGTTGCGAAAATATCGACAAATTGATGAATTAATAATTATAAAGTAAGTTTCAAAAGTTACTTTTATTTTGAAAACGAATGATGCAAACTTCAGAACGATAGTATAAACCATTCTCGGCAATAAATTTAGAAATAATTTTTGAAAAAGTCATTAAGAAATCAAAACCTTCGAAATCAGAATCTTCAATACTGTTAAATAAATAATCATTGCATAGATGATTTTTTATTAGAAAAGGAATGTCCCGAACGTTAAAGCGCCAGCATAAACCATTCTCGAGGTATTGCACGTTTTCAAACAAATTTATCAAAAAATGATATTGTGAGACCAGATTTGAGACAAGGTTTAGTGGAGACAGTTTTATGTTGAATATTTATGATTTTCTGTAATATTAAATAATGCATCCGACTTAAGGACGCCAGTTTTATTGCACCCTGACCCGAGAGGTCAAATACGGCTATAAACATAGGGGGATAAGCAGAAGACACGAGATTGGGTAACCAATTATGGAGAATGTCTGGTCACATTGCCCTAAGGTCAGCCAATAGTAGAAAAGAGGCGTGTCAGACCTCAGGCGAAAAGAGGTTGCAACAAATAGAAAGTTCTAGAGATGTTAAGAACAGTAAGAGAGTTTAACAGCAAGAGAGTTCGAGAGTTCGAGTTCGACAAGAGCAGGACAGGAGTCGCAGTGAAACCAGAGTACCAGACTTCGAGTTTGTACGACTGGCGATGCAGTTATGATGAGGTCAGATTGATTCGTGTTCAGGGATCGACTTCTGTACGAGACGACGTACCACACCGTGAGTTGGTACAGTACGGTGTACACTGATGAAACAGAACCAACAGAACCAAAGGTGACTGTGTCAATGCACAAAGACAAAATTGGAGGTATGAGTTCCTAGCAATAATTATAGAAGGTCTTCAATGCAGTTTAGGCATTTTTAACTTAACTGGTCTCACATTTGCAATCTCCTCCGCAAATAGTAATATGATAACTGTTGTAATTAATTTAATAATCAACCAAATGTTGTTAATAAATGATTTTATTTTAAAGTTAAAATGGTGCAATTAATTGTGGTAGTATGTTAATGTATTATATTCCAGGAACTCTCACTGAAGATAGATATGGTGGGTTTAAGCGGCACACAACGCAATGTGTTTTAATGGGTTTCACGAGTTTAATTTAATATTATGCTTTGCATATAAAGTTTTGTACACAGCATATATAAAACTAAAACAGTTGTTGAGTATCATCAAGCAAGCTTGCTTTCCATATGCAATATTATGCGACAAATCTGTTAACGTCATTCTCGTGGATTTAGTTCGTTCCATTTATGAGGAAAGATACTTTATGTAAAATATTTATATTTTGTTGCCAAAATGGCTATTGACCTCACCAATATTCATTTTTGACTGGATATTAATTAAGTGTCAATTGCATTTTGTTGAAAAATTTGCAAGAGAGCATGAATGAGTCTGACTTCGTTATCCTAACTTTTTAAACGCACTCATGGACCTTTCATTACAAAAATCCTCTGGGGGTGGGGGTGGGGATGGAGTAAGGTTATCGCCAACTTAGCGACTTTAAAAAATCAGCAAGTTAGCTACATTGCGTCATACCAATGCCGCCAAATTTTCTCCACGGTCTCCAGATTGTCACCAACGTGACCAAACTGTCATCAAATTTGTCGACAAGCTGGATGATTATATTTTATTAAAAAATGATGTGTTTTACGCATTCCAACGTCTGTTTTACGCATTCCAACATCTGTTTAACACATTCCATCATTTATAAAAGCTTAATGTCTCAAAAAGACATTTCCGTGAAAGACACATGTCCATGCTGGTAATCTCAATATCGGAAACTGATGTAAAAGTATCCTTTAAGAGCAGAAAAGTTTAGCAGAGTTTCATTTTGAAAGAAAATGATGGCATATTTTGCATGAAATATTTTCAAGATTTATTCAACCACCCTTAAATCTCGCATTTCAAACTTATCCAGATGTGCGTTTTCTATTCGATGGCATTGTGAATAAGATAAATGAAATGTCTTAATATATCGTTTGATCGCATTTGTTTCGGAAGGAGAAATGCTCAGTTTAAATTCTGGAAGCTAGTGGAAGTATTTGAACGATTGTGTAATGGGTGGCAAATATTTTGTTATACTATTGTTTTTTGGAAAAAAGTGTGTATTGAAACATCTGTTTCTCAGGATTTGTTACAGATATAATTTAGATAATGACTGATATGCATTCAGCATTGAATTTTGGAGGAGGTAGGAGAGATTAATAAGGGCACCCACTTGCGGTTCTTTTACCACTTCTCGTTATCAATTTTTTGGTTTACTTGAAACATCTATAGCTCAAGATTGGCTATAGATAAAGCTTAAATTATATGGATTTAGTATCAAATTTTGTTGGAGGTAAGATAGACTTATCACTTTATCATTTACGTTCACTTCCAGATTCTTTTCAATTTCCGATTAAATTCTTTTTCATTGAAGTATCAATTTGTCAGGAGTGGTTATAGACATAGCTTTAATGATAACTGTTATGAATTCAACATCATATTCTTAAGGAGATTGGAGGTTTATTACGGATTTTCACTTCTGGAATTTTTTACTTCCGGTTTATATTTTTTTTTCTTGAAATGTGTATTTCTCAGGATTGGCTATAGATAGAGCTCAAATGACTGATATAGATTCAATATCGAATTCTGGAGGCATTTAAGGGGTTTACTAATGATTTCCATTTTCGGTTCTGATGATGACGCTTCCGGGTTTTTTTAAAATTCATATTTGCACGAATTAAGTATGCAAAAGACAATAAAAATTGTTAATAGTTACTTCAAAAATGAAGTGTATACATCATTTGCCACCACATAAAGTCCTTTTCATAAATTTATTTTTTTTACAGCTATTTTAATGAGAAGAAGCATTTTCGAATCTACAGCTGCTGGATTTCATTCACGGGCACGGAGGAGACTGGTGCCCTGGGTAAGTCACTCTTTTAAAGGATTTAAAATTCGGTTTTAACTGTATGTGGTCAGAACTGCTTTCTTGTGATCAAACATCCGAAGAGTGCCAAACAATCTCAATATTTTTGCAGAGGATAGGTAATTCAGTGTGAGTATATTTCAAATAAATATTGACTTTCATATTTTTGAAAAATTAAGGGTATTATACGGGGTACGTCAACACAGTTGACATCGTTTTTTGAGCATCTTCTTCGACTAAAAACGTCCGACTTACTCAAAGATGTAAAGTACCTGCTTGGACGGCCGGGAAGTGACACCCAATTTAAATCGGAATCCAGTGGGGGTGGTATCCACAGGGACCTTACCCTCCTTCTCTTACTACCAAACTCTCGGACATGTTTAACGTGATCGTACTCCGTGTGAACACGATGGCAATTTGGGCAGAGGGGGGAATCGAACTCGGGAATCGAACTCCGCGCGCAAACCACTTGGCGGTCGCGCCCTTTTCGAGCATCTGCAATTGGTTTTAGACATATACTTCCAATATAAAAGTTTGTTAAAATTAAATACGAAATTCCTAACCATCGCAGAGACTCATGACGCTCCAGACAGATAACTGCTCGAGAGGATCATGCAGTCAGGAGAGGCGTCATGTTCACACCAATGACCCCTCTATCAGTCCTTGAAGACATTTGCCAACCTTCATGCATCCTGTATCAAGGGATACTATTCGGAGACGACTGGGAAAAAGTAGGATTTGGAATAGACATCCATTAAAATGACTACTACTGACAACTCAGTATGGAGAGAGGCGTCTGGATTGGTGCCAAGCTCGGTCAGCTTGGACAGTGTCCGATTGGAGGTTTGATGTCGTTAGTGACGAATTACGCATTTCCAGCATTCACGCATTTTCGATTCACGCATCCAGGTTCCCAGGCCTATCACCAATAGAACACGTTTAGGACATGCTGAGACACCACAATTGCAGTTTTCTCAGAATACCACTACATTAGCTAACCAGTTGCAACATTTGTTGCAGAATCTTCCTCCGAGGGACATAAGCAAATTAATTGACTCTATGCCGCACCAAATATAGGCTTCTAAAGCTGACAGAGGAGGATTTACCACTTACTAAAACGTCATTTTCTTGTTGACATCATTTCTTAAGAAAATGTTCTTTTCTTCCCAAATTCTAATCATTTGCATATCTCGTTATACGATACATGCATGCTGAGTTTCTCGGTTGAAGCTCAATTTCTTATGGATGCATATATTTTTTTGCAACCGAGTGTATTATAATTTTGAGTAATGCACTAAAACTAGATTTAAATATGGAAAAAACTTGCTAAGATAACAATCCATTTATTAGTGTTTATTTTAAGCAATTCATAAGTTTAACTTCTTGAATATCGGCTTTATAACTTTGCGAATTTAATAATATAGCCTGTAAAACATATAAGATAATGTTGTGTCGTTCTGCCAGCGATCGACGATCATCGGCGAATCAGATTTTTGTGCGCATGCATGGCGAATTGAAGTGAGCTTATTTAGGCCTTATTACAATCACCTTGTACAACTGGCATGAGAAAAAATGGAGTGCGGGAATGATTTTAGCTCAGAACAGGCGATTTCGAAATTGAGTATTGTTATCTGTAATCTTATCTAAGAATCGGGCCCTTATGTAGGACCCAGGCAACGTCGAGAAATTCGTTCTACTGACCTATATAATTACTAGTTCTGTGATAGATTCATTTAAATTATAGATTGTACTGAAATATGAATAGCAGAGCATTTTACTCGAAATTTTTTTTTGTCAGAATGGTGTTAAATGCAAATGGAATATTTTTGTTATTGTTATTCTCCATGATTTCCATAAACACGGACACGAAATAGAAGATTATTGTGGAATTAAATTTACGAGGAAAAATAAAATCTGCGATTTTAAAAGATTTAAAAATACGATTTAATAAAATATTTTAAAATATTTAAGTCTGTAGAAGTAGAGATTCAGTGCGCATTCAAGGGATTTAGGGAAACATATAGAATACTATATAACACTGAAGAAGACTAAGCGTTTAGTTAACAAAAATGATAAAAACTCAGAATCCTTTGCAATCTGCAAGGGAAGTATCGAGGGACATAAAATTAACAATGAATGTGACTGGGATTATTAAAAAATTAAAATTCAGAACTTGTTAAAAAGAAAAGTTCATGAGTTAATCCAGAAACAAAAAGAGTGCTAGAATGTGCAAAATTATATACGCAAGTGACAAGCAACAGGTGATATAATTTACTTCGGACTAGCAAATTTTTCACTGAAAGTTCTTAACAATAATTAATATGACATATTTATTTAAGTTTAGTGAAATATATTTTTCATGTGTAGATACGGTGGCAGAGCGGTCACGGTAAGCGTTTCCTCGTGCTCGCTGTCAGGTTGTGGGTTCGTGTCCTGCGGATATGTTGTTCAGTGTAGTATATTCCGCCCCCACTGGTGCGCCCGGACGACATCTTGTGACGACTAAATGGTTGACGAATATGGCGGATATATAGCGATATATACGATTGAGTGTATGAAGTGCCTGGCTATTATCAAATAAATAAACAATTCTTCATCTTTCTTTAATCCTGCAATAGCTGTTTTTTTCAATCTGTAATTTTAAGGGGCACAATTTGCAAAACAGGTCATCGTTGAAGGTACCATAGTCAACTAAATATACGATAGAAAATTTTGAAAATCTTTATGTAACGGGGACCAAAACAAAATAAACATTCAAACTATCGATTGTTTTATATTTTAGCTTAAAAACTAAAATATGGTCCGCTGATTACAAAAATATATATTTAAGTACCTTTCATCTCATTAAAAATGTAAGCTTAAAGATGCAAACAACAATGTAAACATCTATTCTAAAGGCCGTTCAAACAGAGTTTTCTCAAAGTGTTTTTTCCTACTTTGCGCTTTATGTAAATTCTATACCATCTACATTCATGAAATTTTAAAAGTTAGTGAAATTTGTGATTATGTTTCTAGTGAACCTAAACTTTACTACATAAATTTCTTGGCATTTGTGAAAAGTGTATACGTGTTTGGAAAAATATTCCTACGTAATAATTTCCAAACACGTAAACATTTTTAAAAAATACTGAGCAGTTTAAGTATAAAAGTTTCAGTTCACTAAATGAATCATAAATTTTATCTTCGTGAAAGATTTCATAAATGTGTTTTTCAATGACCTGACACTTGATCGTCCAATCATTCTCCCATTTTTAGCTGCCGAATTGTGAACCATTTTGCCGTCATATGACGTTATTCCAATGCATCAGACGTGGCGACACGCACTACACCCTTAATGGACACCACTGGCATTTCATAAATATAGATGATATATAATTTACATAAAGTGTACCAAAGAAGGGAAATTAATTTTGAGAAAACGCTCTTTGAGCGGTCCTTAGAATGGACGTTTACATGGTTGTTTACATTTGAAGCTTAAAATATTTACTCTTCATAAGATGAAAGGCACATAATTTGCATACATAATTTCAAATTGTATATTTCTCATAAATTATATATTTAATTATGTAATTCAAGTTATATATTTAGCAGAATTTTATTTTTATTTTTTTAGTTACAAAACGAAAAGTCTATATTTTGAATGGTTATCACGTCTTGGTCTCCTTAAAAGAAGATAAAACGTTGTTCCTAGAGACATCCTGTAGCTTCTAATAAGGTTCAGTACCGGCAATGAAGAGTGATTGACATGGTTTTGAAACTTGATACTGAATTTTCCGAGTTTTCATACCGAATTTGAAATCTGTTCACCCTTGCAGGGGTTTTCATTCTCGGATAAAATACTGCGGAATGAAGGCAGGAGGCTATAAAGATCAGAAGTTAAACTTTGATCTAAATTTGACAGAAGAGAATATAGATTCCACTTCAAACATAGAAAGGAAGAGAACTGTCTCATAGACTGATGATTCGAGAGTTGCCTGTATAGCCGGAATTCGGTGGTTTGTAGAAGTATTTAAAAAGATTTATGCAGTATAACTATGGTTTCACAGAAAGTTTATTCAGATATGATACAAAACGTGCGTAAATCAAATTATGTAGATGAACTTAAGAATGTAAACTTGAATGTGAACGGATACATATCGCTTAAAAATAATTTTCTTTGAAATGTGAAGAAACTATCAACACATGACGTTATCATACGAGGGGGAATTATACATTTATATCAATTAGAAGCAATAGCTGTTTTTTAGCTGTGGGGTTATTAAGTTTGGAAATATACATATTGATAAATAAATATCTTATATTTCAAATTAAATCTCGTCGTTAAAGACTTCAGCAAAATTTAATACAATTCACTTCGAAATTGAATACACTTAAAAAAAAGAAGCAAAATTGAATATATCGCACTTCCCAAGGTTTTTCTAAAACTACTTTAATGACGATTTAAAAGCAAAAATATATTAAATTGTATTTCATACAAAAGTTTATTTACTGTTTTAAAATTAAATTTCTGGAACAAGTCTTATTTACGTACCTTGCTTTGCGTATTTAGAATTTATATATCTGACTATACCATATGCAATACTCCTGAAAGAAAATGTAAAAAAGGACAAAAATTAACCATACTTATCTTTAAATCCAAAATATATCTACAAGACAAGTTTTGAAATAAATATATATTTGATTTACGCATGATAATGCATCTTAGCATTTCATTTTCATATTTTAATCCTCGTTGTCTTGTTTAAAGAGTACATTTGCATTGGCGAAATAGATTAAAGATAAATATCAGAGTCAGATAAATTCAGCATATTGTTGTTTTTGAATGAAATTGTGTTCGAGAGTGCTGAGGAATACTGATCGAAGATTTTTTTTTCACAATTTCAATCATAAATGCAAACAAATGATGTTCTAGTTTCGTTTGAACAAATCTGATATTTTTGACTATTAAAATATAATTTTAAAATATTAAAATGCCTGCTTTTTAAGATTCCGTATTTTTGTATCCAAGTTAACTAAACTTGTCTTAGTTAACTTTTTATTCATAATTAATTAGTAATCCAAGTGTATCTGAGAGTTTGTTAGAAATTAATATAAATTAAGAAATATGCACTATTTGTTAGTGAGTTTCAAAATATATCCTGAGTTTCATTAAAGTAATTTATAAATAAAATATACATATAGTCAGTTGCAGAGATTAATATTCTTAACTAGTATATAAAAAAACTACTTTTGATTAAAATTTGAAGAAAATATAATTTGCAATTTTTGGTGAAAAATTTGAACAAGTAAAATTAAATGTCTGCAAAGTTTAATTTTGAATAGTTGAAAGTTATAGTTTTAGACAAATAACTAAAGTTCTAGCCTACAGGACAAGTTACAAAACTCCTAAGTCAAACAAACAATAATTAAAGCGCCAACAGTTGAGCAAAAGTTAAGACAAACTGGAGCTGAAATTCAAAATAACTTTTTTTATGAGTGAAAGATTCCAAATTGATGATTTGGGAAAAAAGCACGGTGGTGGCACACTAGTTGCGTTACCCCGAATTACCTTCAGGCGACCAAAGCCAACAGCGTAGTAGATAGTACAAGAAGCCCAACCCATCAAGGAATTTCACAAAATAAATAGTCTTCTAATGCGAAGAGAGGAACAAAGAAACCCTGCCTCTCTAAAAAAAATTCTGAAGCAACGAGCAATTTTCGAGGACATTCGAGTATTAGCAATTGGCACGAAAGGCCGAGCAATGTTTCGCCATAAGGAAGAGCGAATTTATGAATATGTGCTTCTGCAGTCAGTGAATTTTTAGTGGGAAGACTAGCTTTTCATATGCTACCTACATGTTCACGAATGGATGCAGATGACCAGAGTTAAATTCCTTGATACAAGATTGGCATGTGCATTTGAATAGTGACATAATTTCACACGAATAATTTTTAATTTGCTGAATTATTTTTAATACTTCTGTATGCCATTTCTGCTATTAAACTACAATTGCATAATTAAGCTGAATGTTATTTTTTTAATTCAAGAAATTTTACGGTCAAAATTGCAAAATATGTTATTTGTAAATTTTTTTTAAATAAGTGTAAATGATACATACTTTAAAGTTTGGAAGTAATTGCAACTAATTCAATATTTCATGCAACCTCTTTTTTCATTTATGTATTAGTATTTCATATCAGTATTGATTTAAATAAAAACAAGAAAGAGTAATCATGCACAAAGCATTGATTATGAAACACTTTCTAACTGCTATGCAATTTTATTTAAACATCTCTAAAATACGATACATTCAGCGGTAGTATTTTAAAAATTATCACAATACTACATTAATTTATTATATTTGAAAATTTAAAACTTCATCGAAAATGAGAACGTCAAATGACGCCATTGAAATATAAATCGCCTGGCTCTCTATGTAAAGGTTGTAAATATTTTATTCATACACTTTTATTCCATTCTTTTCAATACTACAATGATTTATTTTATTTAAAAACTTAAAACCATGGAGGTACAAGTAATTTAACTCTATGTTTAAAACTTCATAGAAAAAATAGTCTGATTTTCTATGTAAAATCAATGAATGTTTCTTTCATATCTGTTATATTGCAGACTCCAGTGCTAAATAATTTTGCGTTAAAGAAATTCAACAATTCTTATACAACTCATATCTTTATGTGTTTACATTCTCCATAAAAGTGGAAATTAGGCTTCCTTGTAGAAATAATCAAAGTTTGATGATCATTTAAACTCAAATTATATTGTAATTGCGTTATTTCAGAATGTAGATGCACAGAATTTAAGCAAAAATAAAGCGGTTTTAGGAAGGATACAACACTAATTAGAAATTAGAAAGAACTTTTAAAATCACGATTTTGACACAAGATGGATGGCATTGATTATTTAAATATATTGTAATTGCTTTGTTTCAACATATAGATGCACAGAAAGTAAATAAAAATAAACCGGTTTTAGGACGGATACAACAATAAATATAAATTAAAAAGAACTTTAAAAATCACGATTTTGATACAAGATGGATGCCATATTTTATTTTAAAGTGGATTACGTGATCTCTTCATATAACATGGGTGTAATTATTACTTTAATTTTTATTTAAAAAACTACCGAATATATTTTTCTGAAAATATTTTCATATTTTGTATGGGATAATATGAATATTTCCTAAAACTTTCGAAGCAATTTCTGAATTTTAAATTCACTTAAAAAATGTTTAAAAAATTAGGTTCCATAGGGTTCAAAGTAATTCATTTTTTCAACCCGGGTTCAGTCCAAAACTAATTGGATGTTATTATTCATTTCCATTCCCAGAGGTTCCACACGCCGTCTGAATAACATACTAAAATTTCAGCGTACAAACGGACAGACAGACAGACAGACAGACGGACAGACAGATTGAACAAATTCATAAACACTTTTCAACTATGTTGTAAAGTGTTAAAAAATAGATGATGAAACTCCCAATGAAAATTAATCTTATTGTTGTATTGTTAGAACAACTATTAGCTGGATTCAGACAAAATATTTTCTAATGTATTTGTCATTTCTTAATACAAATATCACGACATAGTTGTTATTGTCATTAGTGAAAAAATCCTCTGAGATTTATTTATACTTATTCAGGGGGGACATTAAGTTTCTTGCCTTGAATTTGAAAACTCGATTGTTTTTAATTTTTTTTATCTGTATATGATTTTGTTTTAAATGGTGAAATTAAATAAAACTTTGACCTATAGAAAGTAATTGTTTGAATTTTAAATACCACTTTTTAACACTTTCCAAAATAGTTAAAAAGTGTTTATGACTTTGTTCATTACGTCTGTTGTTCCCTTTCGCACGATAACTGCCGTAAAAATGACTTTATCAAAATGAAATTTTAGTATGTTGTTGAGACGTGTCTGTGGGACCTATAGAAATGAAAATGAATAATATCACCCAATTAATTTTGGATTTGATCCCGGTTGAAAAAGTGAAATACATTGAATCCTATGTGACCTAATTTTTCACACATTTTGTAAGCGAAGTTAAAATTCACAAATTGCTTTGAAAAGTTTTAGGAAAAATGCAAATTATCTTATAAAATATATAAAAAAATTTCAGCAAATTATGTTCGGTAGTTTTTTAAATAAAAATTAAAATAATAATTACATCCATATTATATGAAGAGATCACGTGACCCACTTCAAAATAAAATATGGCATCCATCTTTTTTCCAGATTTAAAATCGTGATTTTTAAAGTTCTTTTAAATGTATATTTAGTGTTGCATTCGTCCTGAAACTAGCTTTAATTTTGCGTATTTTCTTCCCATCTATGTTCTGTGTCAATGCAACTACAATATTTTTGAGTTTAAATGATCATCAAACTTCGATTATTTGTAAAACGAAACCTAATTTTAATGGATGCATAATGTTAACAAGTGATTGCAAGATGGGTTGTATAGGAATGGCTGAATTTTTTTCACGCTAATTTATTTAGCTTTGGAGTTTGAAATAAAAGTTATGTGAGTGTAATTCATTGTTTTAACATAAAGAGCCAGACGATTTATATTTCGATGACGTCATTTGAATAAATTTTTCTTTTGAAGATTGAAGATTTCAAATATAATAAATTAGTGTAGTACTGAGATAAATTAATTTAATCAGCGCTGAATGTATCGCATTTTAGAAGAGTATGAATACAATTGCATTTTAGTTGGAAAGTGTTTCATAATTAAAGCGTAAGTAATATTTCTTGTTTCAATAATAAAATAGTCATTTCATGCATTTTACTGGCGCTATGTTCTGGGAATATTCCTTTGGGATAGTTATTTCGGGGTGGTTTTTATATTCTTATTTGGTGAAACTAAATGTATTTTGATAAATAAATGTATTTTTTCTCTTTTGGGGGGTACAACAGCATTTTATAACTCCTATGTAATACTTAAATGGCTTTTCTTGTTTGGCATATATAGGAACTTTGAGTGACTTTGAAATTTTTTGAAGAGAAAAATTTTAGTATTTAAATGATTTCTATTCTAGCCTATCTCTGGGTAGATTATTAAAGGAAATGAGTAGCGCAGCATCATATAAAGGAGGAATTATTTAAAAAATGACACATACAGGCAGCAAAAGCTTTAGGACTAATGCAAAGGATAATTCAAATTGTTACAAAAGAGAAGAGAAGTAAATGAGCTACTTCAATGCAATGTTTACTATGAGCCTCTTCAGGCCCAAACTCAAAGCAAATAACCGCAGGCAATTTATGATATTTACCAATATTTAATCATAAATTATTCGCAAGTATTTGGGCGTTTGCCTACAAAAGTGTAATATCAAAAATTCACTTCATGGCTCTAGAAGCAATGGCTATTGTAATAATGCTGTTTTCGACAATTAAATATATATCGATCCAAATTCGAATCAAATATTCGATCTCAAAGAGTTTGATATAACTGTTAAAAAATGATGTCAATAGTAGTAATAAAAATTCATTTATATAGGGGGAATATTCCCGATTTTTCAATAAGTACTAACTTTTGGAATATTGTAAATAATTGTACCGGGTTTAGACAAGTTAGTAACTTTCTCTAGTTGAATGTTTTTTTATCAAACGACTATATAAAAATTTAGATCCCTTGTGCAGATGTATTTTGAATGTGAGTTTGGTTATTATAAATATATTTGTGAACAATTATTATTTGGTATTGTTTAATTGATAGTACATTATTAAATAGTGGCCGCAATATTCACCTATTATTAGCATATCGGGATCAAATACTATAATGGTTATACTTTTAAGTACACCTCATTGACTACTAAAATTTATCCAAAAATAATTAAATTTGTTTAAGGAACATTATCGTGTTTCATAATATAATTAAACATTAGATTACATGAAGTAGTTACGTATTACAATTTCTCAAAGTATATATGATTCCTCGATTATTAATTAATTTGCTATTGCTCATTAAGGGATAAGAAATGCCATACCAAATCGGACCATATGGTGGGGTCTTTGCAACAAATTTTAAATTTTGGAAAATGAATGCCTTTTCTCATATAGTTAAAAAAGGTATAGTACCTGATGAGTTCGTTTCAAGTAACACACTGGGATCATCTATCTCTCCACGACTATGTCTTTACTTTTCAAACCAAAAACGACTCACATGTTGAGATCAAGTCTTTCGAAGTTTGCTGGTCACTTTCTACTAAAGTGAAAATTCGAGTTTATAAATGTGTAAACATATAAACTTTCAGGTCATTGCAGTTTCTGGAGAATCTGGAAAGACGTTTAGACCCCTTCCCCCATTTTCTCCACCCTCGGGTGGAAATCGAAAATTAGGCTCCGTCAGGTTCTGTTCCATGATTGATACTATAAATGTGCAAAAATCAAACCTTCTAGATCATTGGGAATTTCTGGAGGGTCTAGAAAGACGATTGGACTCCCATTTCCTCTACCCTTAGGTGAAAATGGAAAATTGGTCTCCTTTAGGATCTATTCCATTGTCGATATTATAAATGGGCAAAGGTTCAGACTTCTAGATTGATGGATTGGAAGGTGATGACTTCGGAAGGGTCTGGAAATACTTTTCAAGACCACCTCATGTTTTAAGCTTCCCAGAGGAGATATTGAATATCTGTCTCAATTAAGTTTTTATTCTTGGTCGATACTACAAGTGTGCAAAGTTTCAGCTTCTAGATCTCCAAGTGACTTCTAGAGGATCTGGAAACACAGAAAATCATTAAACAATTATTATATAGTTTTATAATTTTCCTAGTCTTTCGAATTAATTAAAACATTAAAAATGCATTTGATGAAGGACTGAGATAGCTTTCAATTTGCTGCTGTCCTTAGAAAACATTATTTGTAGATACCAATCTTTAAAAAGTGACTGATTATAACGCTTTTGTTAAAACTTAAAAACCCTTGCTAATATTTCTTTCAAGTTAGAATTTATAGTTTCTTATTATATACGATAATTAAAAATAAATACCAAATAATTCGGTATTAAAATGTGTTCATAAGACCTGATAAAAGTGAATGTGAAATAATTTTAACAATAAGCTCTTTAGGGAGTGAAGACTGTTTCGACATCCATTTATTTTATTTATTGCCTTCTCTTTAAAAAGTATGTAGTTTGAATCTAAAACTTTCTACTCGAGTAAATGTACCGGTGAATTTCAAAACGAATTAAATACAATTAAAATAGAATGGAAGTTAGTTCACATACCTGGTGTAACATGAAATAGGCGTGGTGGCGGTAATTGATGAGAGTTTATAGGGAAATTTTAATTATCTGTGGAAAGGAATTAATTATATTTAGCTATTTTATATTTATAGCGTGCATTTTAGGTATAGTTTGAGTAATATGTTCTATAATTACAGATGCAATTAATTTTTGAAACTGATTGTTTTGGTATTAATAGTAGGTGTAATTTTTTTTGCATTCCTAGTTGAGTGAAAAGTGACGAAACGGGGTGAAATAATTTGGGGAAATATATAACCAGAGACCAAAATTAGCAATAGAAAAATTCTGCTTTATTGTCTGTATTTCAGTGCATTTTAAAATAAACGGGTTTGCATCTAGAACCTTAAAACTGGGGTTTTGCTTTCTTTTACTTCCCCAAAATATCTTCTTTAATATGGAGGGACATCGAAAAGGTTCGATATCCAACGAATAAAATTATGCCACGAACGATAAAGAGTAACAAATTTGAAACTTCTAACTGCTCCGATTCTCGAGTTATTTTAAAAGTAAAAATGTACCTTCCTATTGCGAGTCCAAGGCGGGCGGGACCGAAACGGCTCCAATTTTTGAGTTAATTCTAAAAAAAAGTATATATTCTTATGGCGGGGCCAGGACGGACTAGATCGGTATGGTGCAGAATCCTAAAAATTAAATTATGCCACGAAAAAATAAAGACTAACAAATGTAAGTTTTCTAACTGCTCCGGTTCTCTAGGTATCTCTAAAAATATATACCTTCTTTCTTCGGACCCAGGACGGGCTAGAACGGTAAGATTCAAAATCTAAAAAATTAAAATACACCACGAAAGGCAACAATATGTCTAATTTAAGCTTTACATCTGCTCCGGCTCTCGAGTTATTTCCAAAGCACATAAGCATTATTATGATAGACATAGGACGGGATGAACCTGTAAGGTTCAAAATCCAAATAGTCAAAATGCACCCCAAAAGACAAAGGCATGCTAAATTCCAATGCACTATGATTAGTGGAACTCAGTTAGTTAGTGCCTCAAAGATTTGAAACGCGAAAATTTTGTGTAATGGAAACATTGAGTTCCTCGTAGTGGCAGCTTATATAATAGACACGTCTTTCAAATGCCTGCTGTAGACGAAGTAGAACGTGCGCGCGCGTTATCGTTTAGTTCTATTTTCAATGGAAGATCTCCAGAAAAGATATCCAGATTTACACAGAAAACAGTTTATGCATTTATTTCATTTATTATTATTATGCATTTATTATTATAATATATAATGAAAACATAAGTCATTGGATTTTAAATTATTTTAGTGGACACTGTCTACCTTATCTACTCTGATGCTTCTCCATTGCATGTATACCTATTTGATATAATTGTGTTTCTTTGAACTAGAGAAATAAAGAAATGAGGACTTTTTCAGCCCTATAGTTTTAGAGAGTTTTTTTTCATTTTCTTATTTTCACTCGAAATATCTTCGAAACTATTGAGGATATATATAAATAGTAAATAATAAAAAATGTGTTAGAAAAAATTAATTTCTTAATCTATATTAATTTTTTAAAATAGCTCTTATACCTTTTGAATAATCGTGTTATCAAGTTGAAGAAAATTGAAATTTTTCCGTTTCTCAAGTTTTTAACTCTCATACCTCAAAAACTAAAAGCGCTAGATATAAACAATAAGAATTTGTAGCTCGTTATAAGTTCTACACGTGTATATAATTTGATTTTAAACCGAGTTCCTAGTTTTTGGAGTATAGTTGTTATAATTTCAATATTTTAGTATTTTAACTTGGGTTTTCCAATGGGTGGGAATAATGTAATATTTTAAATGTCACGAGTATTGCAGCTTATTATGCTGACTTACTCCTGGGTGAAGGATTAGGTGCAAAAGCACGATTTATTTTCTTTTCTTTAAAACAATTATGAGGTTAAATGGATTTGGGTATTCTAAAGATGTTTAATGATTATTGAGTTTTGAACAGAGTAGATGAAAATATACGTATCAAGTACGTATATATGTACCGCCAGGCAAGTTTATGGATTGTAAAATCTCATCAGGTATATAAGTTTAATTTATATACCGAAAAGAAAGTTATTAAAGTAGTTTGATATTTTGACGTGAAATCTATGGTCGGAGTATCCAGCTGAAATCGGGGCGAAAATTGAAAATACTAGTTACATATAAACAGTTAGCGTGCAAAGTGTAGTGCTTTGAAAGTTTGTAAAAGAAACAAATGAGCTTGAAAAAATCAGATAAACTTACTGAACTTTGCTGGAGTTTTATTTTACAAAATGCTATTCACGCAAAATAATTTCGGCACCATCGGACTGAAGCCACCGCCATTTTTTTTGAAAATTTGAGTGACTGTACGAAATAAGCATACGGAAGAGAATACAATATTTCATAGTTTTTTCAAAAATGAAATATGCACACCATTTGACGCTATATGAAGTCTTTTTTATAAATGATTTATTGACAATAACTTGAGCTTAGATCTTATCAAAAAATATTTATATAGTTATTTAATAAAATACAGCTAGTGTTCAAATTGATTTTGATTTTTGAAAGCAGTCTATGGGTGGAACAGCTACATATCGTTTAGAACTTCCTATTTAGTAACTCATCTCTAATACAAGACTACTTCAATATTTTCTTGAAAAAGTATGGTGTAAAATGCATGTCTACAATATGTATTACTAGAGGGCAATTAAAGTTTACTAAACAAAACTTTACTCGCAATTTTGAGCGAAACGCGAACACACAGACTTTTTATTTTCAATTTTGAGTTGAAGTAAAAATGTATACATTGAATATGCGACATTGATCGTAGTTTGAGTAATGACAACCACTAGTATAAAATGTTGACCTTATTCATAATACCTTTATTAAATTCAATATGTAGAATTGAATGATCCTATATAAGGTAGAGCAAAGTGTAAAAGGCGTTAATGAGTAAAGCATTAAAATTCGTTGATGCACTGTATTATTTTTCTCAAGTCTTTCTTGGTATTGGTCCATGTTTTCATTTTTCAGTAGCCGATGACGAGGAAACATGGGTATATAATCCAGAAAACTCGAGACAATGTAAAGATCTGTAGAATAGCTTTGTTTTCTTGCCAACGTTGAAACGAATAGGGCGTTAGAACCAAAGTCTTTCATGACTGGTATACGAAGAACAAACTGTGCTTTTGGCTTAAGCCACTGCTTTAGAATCTGCAGTCAGGGTTACGCGTTTTCCTTGTTACTCTTGGAAGGAGTTAAAGAATTTTCGTGACCTTGAGCCGCCTATTCTAAAATAATATATTATTATATTAGGCAACCCATTTCTGGTGATAATTACTCGACAACATCGCTTTTTTATTTTCTTTTTCCATATCCTCATCAATGCTCTCCAACTACTTGCAAAAAATAATCAATATTTGCGAACCTTTCTTCAAAGAAGAAATTCAAAGAGAAGAATTGTTTAGAAGAACTGTTTAGAAGAACTTCTTTTTGCGTAAGCATCGGGAATTAAGAAGCTAAGCTCGCCTCGTTCAATGCTAATATTAAGTACCATTTTATTAAATATGAAGTCCCATATGTGTCAAGAGATTTTCTGCGACTTACTTTAAATAGATTAGAGATTACATAAAAGAAAACTAACCATAAAACTGTAATATCTGCGACGGAAATATAGATATATCACGACGGATTAGTGAATTCGCTGGTAAAAATAAGAACATTTGCTTTCATGTGATATCTTTTGTACATCAATTTATAGTCTTATCTTTAGCTTTTATCTAAATAATACATTTTTGGATCAGGAAATGCAACCTTTTTCATCTCCGACGTTCCATTTTATGCTTTTTTCCCTTTAATATTTTTGTAAACACAATTTCAGCACAACACCGCATTGTTTGGATTAATGTATCAAGTTAAAGAATAAGAATTCTTATTTCAAGTAGATAATCCTATTTGTTTATTCATACTTTTTAAACCAAATATAAAAATAAAGAAATGAGGGGGATTTAATGTCAAATGAAATTTTAGAGTTAAAAATTGGAATAGATTTTTACACAATACAATGCAGAGTTAAATAATGAAATATGCGTTTAATTGCTATGAATAACTGTTAAAATATTTTTGGGTGTTATTGATGGCATTAAATGTAGTGTACTAAGTAAGTACTTTGCTATACTCAAAATTTGCAAGATGAACATAGTAAGTTATAAATTCTGATAAAATGAAATAAAATGAATGAAACTTCGTTTAAAGAGACGTCCAACACAAAACTAATAGTGTCAGCCGGTTTTGAAGGCAAAGGCGGAAGGAAAGAGTAGAAGGCATAGATTTAGAGGCAGAGAACTGGATGGATATCACAATGTTAAAAAAAAAGCGGCCGAGCTAAGCAAACAACTCTAATGTTAATTGGATCGACAGTGAATGGAACACCGTAAAATGCTGCTATTCAAATGTATTGAGCTTTCTGTACTTTTACTATTTTCTTACTATATTGATAATGTTTTTAACTACTTTGCAAGAGAATAAAATTATTAACCTACTTTATTTTAAGTTTGAATTGGTTCGTTTATTAAATGAATAACTATTATATAAAATAAATATCTATAGGGACTCTACCTTAGACAAGTAGCCGATTTCGTCCACTGGGAGATACTTCCCCTGCTTCTGCAGGTTGCCATTTTTCGCAGATCCTAGAATGGTGCGTTATCCATCCAGTTCTCTTTTTATAAATCCATGGTAGTAGGACACATTTATAGTGGTTTTATTGCATTAGCAGCAGTTTGATCTGTACTTATAAAAAACTCAGTTCTGTTATCAGGAATAACAAAGTATAATGCTCCTAAACATAAACGCTGACGCGACAGCGTCCATCTTAACTCCCAGTTGAAGCAATTGTTGTACATGGCGAAAATAAAGTTTCTTTCTCTTCCTTTTCTTGGGATATCAAGAAAATCGAAAATTATAGACTACTTCCTTGAATGATCGGTACAATTTTTTGAAAGCAGAAGCACCTATTTTACAGCCATGTAACATACGCGCGCTATTAAAATAGCACAGGCAGACGATAACTGATTTGACTGATTGGAGTCAAAATGGTGGTTGCGTCAGCCTGTATATTTAGGAGCCTTAACAGAGTATTTCAAAATTTTGACAACGCCCCATACAGTCGGATAATTGGTTAGTAGTTTCGTCCAGCCTGAGCTAAACTTTGGAGAAATTTGGCCGGTTTATGGAATTTGTTATTTGCAACGAGAGTGCATTTAAATTTAGAAAGGTTATATCTTGTCTAGACCACTTGAAGCACCTATTTCTCATGATATACTACAGATAGAGCTTAGATAATGACAAAGATTCAACATCAAATTTTGGAGGAGGTGAGGGCTTCAATAATAATTTATACTTTTGGTTCTTTTTTTCCTTTTCAGTTCAAAAATTTTAATTTTCCTTGAAAGATCTTATTTTTCAAGATTGGCTATAAGTCAATTTTAGATGATAACTGATATGGATTTAATATCCAATTCTTTAGTAGTTTAGTAAAAATTTCCTTTTCCGGTTTAAAAATGTTCCTTGAAACATCTATTTCTTAGGATTGGCTCTAGATAGAGCTTAGACCGTGAGTGATATGGATCTAATTTTGAAGAGAGGAGGAAATTTATTAAGGGTTTCAATTTGCGGTTCTGAAGATGCCACGTCTGATTAAAAAATTTACATTTTTCTGTCAACATCTTTTTTGAGGATCGGGAAAAGTTAGAGCTCACATGTTGACTTATATGGATTCAGCATCAAATTTTGAATAGGTCGGGTTGCTTCATTAAAGGTTTATTCTTCCCTTTCCAGTTTTTTTCAAAAATTTGTACGACTGTTAAAATAAGGGCAAATAAGTATAAAATATTTAATAGTTCAGCCAAAATTAAAGTATACATATCACCATATGAAAGCTCACAAATTAAAATTAAAACTAAATTAAAATGTGTTAGAATTAAAATGTGCTTCTTTTAAATTTTAATTTACCAAGTATCTGAGAAGATAAATATATTTTCTTAATTAAAAATACCTTCAATATATAATCATAAAAAATCATCTTTAAACGATAAGCAGGAAAACAAACTTTGTGCTATCGATTTACTGGCTAAACAAGTAATTATTTTTTCCATCATTCGGCGAAAACGTGAATCCGAACCATACAATAGAAAACCAAACGGAAATTGTTCTATACATCCTACCAATTGCTCCATAATTTCATTTATGCATACAGAACTGCGAATTAGTTTGCATTGCGACATATCCATTGTTATTTTTTGTGCCTGCTGTGGCAAGTTACAATCACAGTACATGCATTTTGTAGATTAAAGTTATGAATGTTTAGAGAAGATAAAAATATTCATAAAAATGGAGCAATATGATGTGTAATAATTTTTTGTTTTGAAATATTTCATTATTTAGTTCTGCAGTGACAGTTTTTCGAAATAAATTTAGTGATCGAATTGTGAAAATTTAAATACAAATCCATCTATTTGCATTCAATTTTAAAAGTGTAAATTTTAAAATGTATCATACATATATTTTTGAATTTTGAGGGTTTTTTTATCTCCTAATTCTTTCCTATACTTGGATGTTGTGCCATTAAAACCCACCAGTCAACCAACTTTCCTAACGAATCATGATTTATTTAAATGTTGCAAAACAACTTTCATGATCGGTTTTTAAATGAAAAGTATCACAAAATATAACTCAAATATTGAGAGTCCATCTGAATTTAAGATTTTATATGCCTTGCCAATTTAGTTGCGAAAAGTAATATATATTGTATGGCAAAATTGATTCACGAGCTTTTTGTTTTGAAATTTTTGATTAAAAAATGTATTTTGCAAAAAATATATATACACTGACTTTCAAAAGTTAAGCACGCAATGCAAATTTTCATTTTTCGAAAGCGTATTTGAATTTGAGTGGCTGAAAATTGCTGCGGATGTAGATGGTAGTATGTAAATTTCGTATGTTATAGCCAATCACGATTGACTGTCCGGATATATGCTATTTAGGCAGTCGTTGAAGACGGCAGCATTCTGAAGGGTTTGAGGAGGTGCATTTAAATGCTGATATGAAGTGTTTATAACTTTGAAGTGTTTATAACTTTTGTAGTATTATTTATTATGATATTCGTGGTTCTATGGCTGAAAGAAGACGAATGACAGATAGTGAGCGCTGTCGTGCTGTCGGACGCATTGAAGCAGGACAGTCAATCAAAGATGTAGCTATTTTCTTTGGCGTTGATAATTCGGTAATTTCTCAATTGTGGAAACAATTTTAAGCAAGTCAAACAGTTGTCCGGAGACCTGTGTTCGGTCGTCTAAGGGTTACCATCCCCTCTGATGATCGGTATATTGCTATAATAGCCAAGCGGAATCGACGAGCGACCTCCACAATTGTTACATCCATGGTTGCAGCGGCACTTGGAAAGACAATATCTGCCAGTACTGTGCTCCGAAGGCTCCACGTGAAGGACTGTACGCTCAAGTACCACGTTTTTGTGTTCCACTAACCGTCCAAGTCAGAGGGGCAAGATTAAAGTGGTATCGTCAACATGTCATTTGGACTGTATCTGATTGGTGCAACGTCTTGTTCACGGAAGAGTCCAGATTTGCTCTGGAATCAGATGATAAGCGTGTAAGGGTCAGCAGAGAATGAGTAATTTGGCTAGGAGCATCATTGAACATCACGCATTCAGAGGTGGCAGCGTCATGGTGTGGGCTGGAATTTCAAAGGGATATCGCACAGAGCTGCACATCTTTAAAGGCGGTTCTCTGACGGCTGCGCGGTATCGTTTAGAGTAGACCCTAGTCTTAGACCCCCATTATCTTAGATCCCCATTATCTTAAACCCCATTGCGAGACTATGCTGCAGCAGTTGGTCTTGATTTCCTCCTAATGGACGATAATCCCCGTTCCCATCGAGCTAACAACGTTGACGATTACCTGGAAAGTGAGGGCATTTCTCTCGTATAGAGTGGCCGGCGTATTTCTCCGACCTTAATCTCATTGTAAACCTTTGGGATGTCCTCGGGCATGCTGTCTCTGTACGTTTACCTCCTTCAGTCAGTCTCAAAGAGTTGGAAACTGCCTTATTGGAGGATGGCCATTGCTCGCATCTTCGGTGGTTGACCTTGTCATTGAAAGCATGGAAAATCGTTGTAAAGTTTGTGTGAAGGTCCGGGGTGGTCACATACCATATGAATGTAAGTTTTGTTTCATTTGTTTGCCTTTAAACATAATTTTGTCAATGACCCAAATGTGATGTCATCATAGAACTTACGAAAAATAAATATTTTTTTCATCTTTGTACATAATTCTTGTTTTCTTTAATGCATAAACACATTTTCTACCTTCATGTACAATTATTTTGAGTTAATCAAGGCTTTACTTTTCCATTTTTGTTGATTTTACCTTTATTGCTTAACTTTTGGAAGCCAGTGTATTATATAATTGCTTTGGTGATTTACAAGAAATAAAAATAAAAATTATTGACTAAAAATGCATTTTGAAATTTATTTTTACATGTTTATTAAAAATGTTTTGAATGTACAGATGTACCCATATATACACGTACACGCACAAACACTTATTTTACTTTCATATATTTCAGAAATTCCAATAATGAAATACTGGAAAATTGCCAGAGCCTTGAAAACATTACATAGGGTAACAAAAAAATTTAGAAATACACTTATTACAGCAAAAAATTTAATGAGGCACAATTGGAGGATAAAAAACAATAAAGAACAATCATGCATAAAGCATTGATTATGAAACACTTTCCAACTGCAATGCAATTTTATTTAATCTTCTCTAAAATGCGATACATTCAGCGGTAATATTTTTAAAATTATCACAATAATACAATAATTTATTAGATTTGAAAACTTAAAACTTCATGGGAAAAAAATGAACTTTATTCAAATGACGTCATTGAAATATAAATCGCCTGGCTTTCTATGATAAAGCAGTAAATATTTATTTTATACACTTTTTTCCACTCTTTTCATTCATCAAAATACTACAATAATTTATTTTACTAAAAAACTTAAAACCATGGAGGTAAAAGTAATTTAATTCTATGCTTAAAACTTCATAAAAAAAGTCTGCTATAAAATCGCCTGCGTCTCTATGTAAAATCAATATGTGTTTCATTCATATCAGCTATATTACAGACTCCAGAACTAAATAATTTTGCATTAAAGAAATTCAGTAATTCTTATACAACTCATCTTACAGCTTCATGTGTTTACATTCTCCATAAGTGAAAATTAGGCTTCGCTGTAGAAATAATCAACGTTTGATGATCATTTAAACTCAAATATACTTTAATTGCGTTGTTTCAGAATACAGATGCACAGAAAATAAGCAAAAATAAAGTGGTTTTAGGACGGATACAACATTAAATATAAAGTAAAAAGAACTTTAAAAAGCACTATTTTGACACAAGATGGTTGGCATTGATCGTTTAAATTCAAATATATTGTAATTGCGCTATTTCAGAATATGGATACACAGAAATTAAGTAGAAATAAAGCGGTTTTAGGACGGATACAACATTAATATAAATTAAAAATAACTTTAAAAATCAAGATTTTGACACAAGAGGGATGCCATATTTTATTTTGTAGTGGTTAACGGGATCTCGTCATATGATATGAGTGTAATTACTATTATAATTTTTATTTAAAAAACTACTGAATATATTCTTCTGAAATTTTTTATATTTTATGTGATAATTTGAATATTTCCTAAAACTTTCGAAGCAATTCGTGAATTTTAAATTCGCTTAAAAATGTTTGAAAAATTAGGTTCCATAGGGTTCAATGTATTTCACTTTTTCTTCCCGGATTCAATTATATTCACATAGGTCCCTCAGACCGTCTCAACAACATACTAAAATTTCATTTTGATTAAGTCATTTTCACGGCAGTTATCGTGTTAATGGACAGACAGACAGAATGAACAAAGTCATAAACACTTTTCAACTTTATTGTAAAGTGTTAAAAATAAGTTATTTCTCTAAAAATAAAACATTTTCTGTAGAGGAAATATTGTGTATTTATGCAGAGTGCCAGTATTTATTACACTATATTCTATTTCAACCCATGCAAATTGTCCTGAATCAAAGAATTATAATCTTATGAAACAGTGAGGAATGAACTTGCTTATTTTTCCCCTAAAACTTGGTAAGTTGACAAAGCCCACAAAAATCGTAAAAATCTGAAATATATGACTAAAATTGCTGAAATGTTTTAATATATTGATTAACGGTTCGTTATTTAATTTTCGACAACAAAGTGAACTAACCCCATGACTTAAGGATGAACCGCTCTCGAGATATTTTAGATTGTTGGCATTTTGAGAAGCTAAAAACGTTTTAATAGGCATTAAGTTGCCAAATAAAACGAAGATGCATTAAAAATGTAAATTATATATAATATCAGATAAGTATCTATGCTATTTTCTGCGATTAAACTCAATGTAATGCATCATGAAATAAAACATTTGAAGATGAATTTGAGTCTGGAGGGAAAATCACGTATTTCCCACATTAGATGTTTACATTCCCTACAATACATGGCAATGTATAAGGAAAGTATTGGAATCGTGTCGAAAATCGTAACTCGAGTTTTCGACGGATCTACATGTTTCGAGCAATCCAGAAATCGAAAAAACTTTTTTTAGTGTAACGTCTGTCTGTGTGTCCCTCTGTCTAAGCAATGCATGTATGCACTCTAGCTGAAAACGAATTGACCAAATTTCACAGAATTTTGTAGATAAGTCACGTGTGGATTACTTTAGTGCTGATTAGATTTTGGTACTAGGCGGGAAAAAAAGAACTAGACATTTTTTGAGAAATGGCCCACAAAAATCGTCGAAATGTAAAGTAAAAGACTACATATGCCCAAACGTATTAATTAAATGTTAGTTCTATACGTAATTTTTCACGACAAAAATAGATCAACAACATAACTTTAGGACTAATCATTCTTGGTATATTTTATTTTTTCTCTTTTTTGCCACGTGACCTTTGAAAATACATCTAGTCGCTAAATGAAAACAAAAAATCTGATGTGGGCAGCACATTACTTTCCCTGCAGACTCAAATTCATATTTTCTTTATTTCTTTAATAATTCATTAGATTGAGCTTAATTGAACCAAATAACACTAAATTTGCATATTTAATTCAATTTTTGTTTTTATTTGATAATTGAACATTTTTCCGAAATCGGCGTAACAAAAATGCATGAAATCTCAAATATCTTGAGAACGGTTAGTCTTAAAGTATAATGGAGTGTGTTATATTATTTTTCCTCTTCAAAAATTGCGTATAAAACAAGAATTTAATTGATACATTTGAGCATACACTACTTAGTCTTTTTTTTAGTTTTTGGCGATTTTGGCGGGCCATTTCGTAAAAAAAGGCAGGTTGTTCCTTTACGAATCGTACCAAATTCTAATCAGCACCAGAGTATCCCACAAGTAACTTATCTACCAAATTTTGTGAAATTTGGTCAATTAGTATTTTAGCTAGAGTGGACACATGAAATTTTTGCGGGCCATTTCTTAAAATAAAAGGCGGATTCTTCTTTTCTGAATCGAACTAAATTCTAATCAGCACCAGAGTATCCAACAAGTAACTTATCTACCAAATTTTGTGAAAGTTGGTCAATTGGTATTTTAGCTACAGCGGATAATTGACATTTTTAAGGGCCATTTCGCAAAAAAGGCGGGTTCTGTTTTCACGAATCATACTAAAAACTAATCAGCACCAGGGTGACATCCATGTGACTTACCTACCAAATTTTATGAAATTCGGTCCATTAGTTTTTGAGTTAGAGTGGATACATACATTGCACAGACAGACAGACAGACAGACATACACATAGGCAGACAGACAGATACACACACAGACGTTACGCTAAAAATAGTTTTTTCGTATGCTAGAGATTTTCGTATGCTGGATTAAGTAAAATATAACTACACTCCCTCTCCCACTTGTGCAAACTACGTAACTTTAGGTATAAACTCTATATTTCTCCCCAAATATCCGAACCTGTTGATAATGTTGAGATACTTAACGACTATTATTATTAACCATGAAACGAAAATGTTGTATTATCGTAGAACATTAGTGTGTGTAGTAGAATGTCAAGTGCAGTACTGCGTAACTGATAATATTTATCTTTCATTCCTACCTAATATAAAAACGAGCTTAAGGAACATTGTTCTGAAGATAATTTACAGAGTTGGTGTTATTGTTCTATAGCTATAATCTAAACAGGAGGAATAATTTTGCCGGGATCTATAGTTTTAAAGTGGATTGCAATCCACTATGGACATTTATGAATAATTTGGGCTTTTTTCTATATCTGGGATTGGATTCAGGTTCAGCCATTGAGGTAGCTACATTTTTTATGAAAAATAAATGTATGTATGTAAATCTTTTGATTGGCAGTACATGATTTTCAACCAATAATTGTATATGTACGGTAGAATGACACCACACATTTTCTAGAAAATGAATATTCACCTTATTGTGAAGAATTCATCAATGATTGAAAAGGATGTATTGCCTGTCAGAATTTATACACAGAACTTGAACGTAGAAAATTCATTGAACTCAAAATGTAAATCTATTGAATGCACAGTCAACATTAAAATTAAATTTAAACTCTTGTATCTATAAAGATTTGTTTCCAGTTTTGATGACTGAAACGGCTGTTATTTTAAGTAGAAATGTAAGAGAAGAGAGCTAAAGGAAAATGTAAAATGCAAATGTAAACATTTTTAAACGAAACATTGTGATGATCTTGCACAGCAGAAATTTCTCTTACATAATTCTAATACACCCGAACGCACACTAAATATTGCTATACGAGATTTTCTTTTTGCTGAACTGGTTGCATGGAATAAAAAAGATTGTGAACTGTGATCTACAGAAAGTGTAATTTACTAAAAGCCGTATTCCCTTGGTAGACATGATGATAAGTAAGCAGTCAAGATTAAGTGAAGTTTCTAATCTAGTTCATTTTAACAATTGCATTTATGTTATATGGTATGAACAAAACAATCCAATTGTTTTCTGACTTTTATTGTGTTTTTCAGACATTTATCAATTTTAATTCACGAATATAGAAATTATTTGTACAAATTACTATACCCGAATATTAGAGATAAAATATATTTATTTTCTTAAGCTATGTTGTCTCTTTGTTGTTATTGTTGTTGAGACCTAGACCATCCGACCTACCAGAAAGGTGTAAGGTAACCGTTTGGACGGCCAGGAAGTGCCACCCAATTTAGACCAGAACTCAGTGGGGGAGGCATCCACAGGGACCGTACCCTTCTTCCCCTACCACCAACCTCTCGGAAGGACTTACGGGCCCACATGTTTAACGTGATCGTACTCCGCATGAACACGGCGCCAATTGTGGCAGCGTGCAAATCCAGCGCGCAAACTACCGGGCTACCGCACTCGAAATGTGCCAACAGCACGCGGTGTTCCCAGGTGGTCACCCACCCAAGTACTAACCGCGCCCGATGCTGCTTGATGTCGGTGATCTAACGAGAACCGGCGTTTTCAGCACGGTAGGGCCGTTGGCCATCTTGTCTCTTTGTGTCAAAGGTAAAATAACATACAGAAAATAAAATTTCAAATAATGATTACAACACTAACAATTGATATCTATATATTTTCAATATTAATATTCAATGTAATAATAGTTTTTGATAATAGTAATGTCTTTTGCTTGGACAGTTGCAATAAATATGTTATTGAAATACACCGTATATCATATATGCGCACGAATAAATTTCGAACATGATCTAAAAAATATCTTAAACGATATTAGTATACTTAAACGTATATTTTAAACGATATTAGTATACTGTCTTGATTCCTGAATGTTTTTGATATCGCATTTCTTCATGCATTTATGAATATATTTGATATTTTAGAAATCGAGATAAAATTATTTTAAAATTTTCCACGACATTTCGCTTTCCGCTTGTTTTATGCAAAAATTTAAATGTTTTTACTCTTCAATGCATAGGTTTCACAAATATATATTTTGTGTATCTGCTTTAAATTGAAAATCTTTTCAATAGAGCTTGCATATCCATTCATGTGCATGTTCTCTTTAAAATATCAAATAATAACAATAATGAAAGAATAAATATCATTGAATATATACGTATTTTAAATGATGTTTTCGAAGGTAAATATAAAGAAAATAAATTATAAAGGGAAAAACCGTAGTTTATTTTAAAATGTTTGAATTTACAGGGGAATATTAAAGCACGGTTTCAGTTAATATGCATGCATAGTTCAGTATTTTGTATTAAGTTAAAATATATTCGAAAATGAAATACCAGTTTTTGAGTATTTTTATAATTTTTACCAGAATCACTGAAGATTTTACATATTGTTAAGAAAAGATCTATTCCTTGATTCTATTACATATAATTTTTGTAATAATTCTTACAAAACGGTTGTGAAAATATTTGAATATTTTGTATGATTATGGAATTGTTGGTCGTGGCTAATTGAATTGTGATTAATAGAATTATTGTTCGTGAAACTACAAACTATTATACAAGTATCTTTTCTCATAAACGGAACAAACTAGATCACCGAGAATGATGTTAACAAATTTGTCGCATAATACTGCATAAAACGAGGACACTTATTATGATAGTTAATACTTTTTAATTTTTGTAATAGTTTTGATAAATTCATAAAAACGTGCAATATCTAAAGAACGCTTCATGAGAGCTTTCTAAATTTATGTTATTTGTTTTCTACCGAAGAATTACATAAGATAAGAAATGGTAACTTACGTTACATTATTAAAGGTTCTGATTTTTTATTGTCTGTTTTCAAAATTTTATTTCGAAAATTTGGAGGGCCTTCGAAGCATATAAGCTTCCAGTATTCACCGATTGTAATACTTGTACCGAATTTCATTCAAAACGCTCCTCTCGTTCCTGAGATATCGCTTTTACAGACTCACGGGCACACACACACACACACACACACACATATACACATACACATACACACACACATGCACACATACTTCACCTCAAAAGACTTTGATTCCAGTTCAGGGATGATTGAAACGTGTTTATCCGTCGAAAACTTGCATTTGAATATTCTACTCCGTCACAATAATTTCCATATACTTTATACTATGTATACAGGTAATATTCTAATACCATACTTATGTGGCATTACGAAATAGCAAAATTTTGTATCTGCTACAGTCGATAAGAACTAAAATACAGCAGTGATATCTAATATTTCTATGCATTGCAGAGACTCGCCTGAAAATTGCTTTTCAGTTTGATATCTTTCTTCTCTGTTTAGAGGCGCGCCTGATGATGGCTTTCCTGATGTGAACGCCACCTCGGTTGTTCTAATAAAACTAATCTTATTTTTATTTTTGAGCTATTCTTCTGTCGGCTTGAGTGACATCTATTAAAATGTAAGTACTCGTATATGAGTCTGTCTCTAACCAGTACTTGGAATACTGTGTTTTTGTTTCTTGTCGAGAACACGGGATTGTGCCCAATAAAAAAACCCAGTTCTGTACTTCAGGTTGAGAAGTGATGCCCTGGTCGTCATACCAAAAGTCGCAGTAGTTAGACCTGGGTAGGATAAAGCTTTGCATATAATTGTAAATGCGTACGAGGGATCGCGAGTTTGCATATATATTACCAAGCACAGTAAGATTAGTTGTGTCCAAGTTATGTTGAAGAGCGACTGTGCAATACACTATATTTTAATTGTACAGAATGTTTATTTAAACAGCAAATAGCTGTCTCTGTTCTAATTGAGTTATAAATCAGTTTGGATTTTATTGCACTTTCCATGGCCGTTAGAGGTATAATTGATGAGTTCTAGAAAGTATTGAGTCGTGTCACTTTTAGTGTTCACACATAGGAAAAACACAAATACTTTACAAACTTTCTTTCAATTGACCCGGAATTAGATGTATCACAAACTTAATTACTCGTGTAGCCCGAATTTTTTCAAACTTTTAACCGTATCGGACTGAGAGTGAACATACCCAATCTAAACCCGAAGATATTTTTAAATGGGGAACTCGATCCCAATTCTGCCCCGCTTAATCTTGTGTCTCGGCACCGTCTTACAAAACAGTCACTATACCCCCTGAAACAAAATGTAATTGAGAACCCAAACCAAACGTACCTGCAGTATGGGAAGGAATATTGTGATGCGTGTTCTGCTCTATAACTAGGGCGGGTTGACAATGGCCTGTAGTCGGATCGTAATTATAAAGGTGAATTTGAGCCCCTCTAGGGCTGCTCATGCAAACTGTAGGCCAGTTATCAAGGGCTCCTTTTTCTATTTTATCCCTCCTAAAAAAATACGGTACGTGTTCCCCCTGACACCCGGGTATCTCCACTAGACTGGTATCAGTCAGCCTAATATTTGACCTTTGCGCCTCTTCTGTATATACAATACCATAACATCAGGTGTAGCAATAGCACTTACATTATTTTGAGTTTAATATTTTTATTACATTTGCAAATTATACATACACAAAGCAACAGCAGCCTGGAAGGAAAGTCATGCCGGAAGATCCATGGATGCGCACGTCAGATATTTTGAATGCATTTATAGTGTATACACTGTGACTGGCAGTTTTTATCATTTATAAAATGCTTTCTTTTTTAATTTTGCGAAACATTATTCGTTTTTAACACTTTACAACAAAGTTGAAAAGTGTTTATGACTTTGTTCATTCTGTCTGTCTGTCTGTCTGTCTGTCTGTCTGTCCGTTAGCACGATAACTGCCGTAAAAATGACTTAATCAAAATGAAATTTTAGTATGTTGTTCAGACGGTCTGTAGGACCTATGGGAATATAAATAAATAATATCACCCAATTAGTTTTGAATTGAACCCGGGTTGAAAAAATGAAATATATTGAGCCCTATGGGACCTAATTTTTCAAACATTTTTTAAGCGGATTTAAAATTCACAAATTGCTTCGAAAATTTTATGTAATAGTCAAATTGTTCCATAAAACATATAAAAAAACTCAGCGAAATATATTCAGTAGTTTTTTAAATAAAAATTAAAATAATAATTACACGTCTTATATGAAACGATCACGTGACCATGATATGAAACGATCACATGACCCACTTCAAAATGATATATGGCATCCATCTTGTTTCAAAATCGTGATTTTTTAAAGTTCTTTTTAATTCATATTGAGTGTTGTATCCATCCTAAAACTACTTTATTTCTGCTTAAATTCTGTGCATCTACATACTAAAACAACACAATCACAATATATTTGAGTTTAAATTATCATTCAAATTTGATTATTTCTGCAACTAAGCCTATTTTTCACCTATGTAAAATGTAAACAGCAAAATATGTAGAATGAGTTGTATTAGAATTACTGTATTTCTTTAACACAAAATAATTCAGTCCATGGAGTCTGCATGGCTGATATGAATGAAGATTTTATAAACAGAAGGACGATTTTTTTCGATGAAGTTTTAAGCATAAAGTTTATGAATTGTTGCTCCATGGTCTTAATTTTTAAATAAAATAAATTATTATATAGTATTGTGATGAATGAAATGAATGAAATCCTGCTTTTATAGAGAGATCCATGCGTGTTATTTTTTCTATGACGTCATTTGAATTTATTTCAGTTGTTTCCGATGAAGTTTTCAAATATAATAAATTATCGTAGTATTATGATAGTTTTAAAAATATTACCGTGGAATGTATTGCATTTTAGAGATATTTAAACCAGGCAATTTATATTTCAATGCCGTCATTTGTATGAAGTTCATTTTTTTCAATGAAGGTTTAAGTTTTCAAATATAATAAATCAATGTAGTATTGTGATAAGTTTTAAAATATTACCGAGGAATGTATTGCATTTTCGACTTTTTTAAATAAAATTGCATTGAAGTTGGAAAGTGTTTCATAATAAATGCTTTAAGCATGATTGATCTTTCTTGTTATTTTGTTACATCTTCCCAGGCCTCCTCTACTTCTTGGGCTCTAGGCACGCGCACAGAATTGGCCTAATGGGTGAAACAGCACTGGTTGAAAAGTGAAGTTCACTATAGTCTTGTTTATAGGAAAAATTGAACTGACTATATGTTGAATCAAGAACATTAAATTAGTTTATTCGCATGAAATTACGGGGAATTTAAAATTTATTAAAATTATCGTTATTATTAAAATTAAAATTATCGTTAAAGCGGTGAAATTTTCACGAACTAACAAAGTTGTGGATATTACTCTAAATTTGTTTTTTGCCACAAAGTTTCTCCAAGTGGAATATACATATATAAATACACAGACAGACTGACAGAAAGGACTATACAGAAAAATTTAAATTTCATGCAATGCATATATGAAAATTAAAATTAATATATAATTTCAATGAAACGCCTCAGATGTGTATTTTAGAAAGACACGTTTACAATTTTTTTAGTGAGAATTTAAATTCTTTTTATTCCAACTTTTTACTCCAATCATATTTTAAAACTTCAATTTTCATTAAATTTTTGTACTCTTAAAATTTTGTGAATCAAGTTAATATATTTTTTTTATATTTCAATTTAATCTAGCAATCAATCACTTTCACCGGGAAAATTTTCTTATGATTGTCAACATAATTCTTTATTATGTAATGAACCATCGTGGCTTAAAGTCACATAAATTTTGATAAATTGCCGAATTTTCTAATCTTAAAGTCTGAAGAATGAATAATCAAAATTCGAGTTTGATACAGTAACATCAATCAGTTTGCTTCATGGAATGAAAGTAAAAAATCATGCTTGATGTTAGAGATTAAGTTATAACTTTGTACTTTCTTGAAGAAGTTTTTATGTTATCTGAAATTCAGATATAATCCTTGAAAGCCCACGTCATTTTTTCTGCAAACATAGTTTGCGGCTTCTTTATAACGGATTCTGCTTCAATTCCTGTGCGGAAATATCTATGAATATGGAGACGGTGTCAAAATTATGAACGGAGAGCTAAATATTTTATTTTCTATATAGAGTTTTTCAAATTTGTCTTTCTAGATTTGAAATTTCTGGATTACAAATTTGTCTTTGTTTGGTTCACAGTTATTTCATTAAAATGCAATAATGAAACTGCCACGGTAAATACTGACAAACAGGCATTGTAAATAAATTAAGAAATTTAGAGTAAAATTGCTGCACGACAAAAATCATGCGAAATTTTGGAAACACGTACTTTCATTATTTACTACTAAAACAAATACCCGACGTTGCCTGGGATTTCAGATACAAACCTCTAATTAAAATTACACCGAAACTAGCGAATTCTCGAAATCTGAGCGCATAAATGGCTATCCCACGGCCGGGTCTACATACACTTATGTCCAAAAGTCAAGCATGGTTGATGTTTATGTGAAAATTACAGGAAATTTATATCCAAATGGAAGGAAATGCGGTAGCGGGTGTAATAGGGTTATAGAAGAAGAAAACAATGGAAAACAAGGATAATAACGACTTTAATTATCTAAAGAAAAGGGTTGAAAGAAAAAGGTCCACAATACGAGTGTCAACCTCAGTGAAACAGAATAATTAAATCGATGTGATGCTGCAGTTTTACACGGTGTGTGGGAACCTCGGGTAGTCACGCATATTGCACAACGATTTCCCATACTTTCAATGAGGGTTTGGATGACTTGTGTGCTCAAAGAGTTCCAAGCCTCACAGAGAGCAGTTTTCAATCCCCGAACGGAGCTTGGTGGGTAGCAGAGGGCTGCAAGATGTCTCCCGAGCATATCCCATACATGCTGTATGGCATTCAGATCAGGAGAGTTGGCAGACTACTGCATGTGCTGGATATCTTCAATTTGAAGGAAGTCGTCGACCAAGGCCTCACGGTCAGGAGGTGCGTTATCATCCATGAAGATGAAATCAGGACCAACAACACCTCGAAACAATCGAACGATAGACTCAAGGACTTCGTCTCTGTATCTTTGACCGGTAATCGACCCCGTGTTAAAAGTGTGAAGGTCTGTGCGGCCGTCCATCATGATTCCTGCCCAGACCATGACTCCCCCAAACGGAAAACGATGTCTTTCAGTGATGTTTCCCTGGTGAAAATGCGTTCCACGTTCTCTACAGATCGTGGTACGACGAGAATCAGTTTGCAGGTTAAACCTGGACTCGTCACTGGAACATGACATTGCCCCACTGTTTTCTACTCCACAGTCGATGTTCCGAACTCCACTGTAAACGCGCGCGTTTCTGTGCAGACGTCAGGTGGATGCAAACTGCTGGTCGTCTGGCATAGAGACAAACGTGTCTGAGTTTCCTGTAAATAGTTTGTCTCGAAACAGTGACTCCTGTGTCGGCTGTTAGGGCTGAACCTAGTTGTCTGACGGAACGGTTTCTTTGACGTCGTTTAGTTATCACCAAATATCGGTCTTGCCGAGCAGTTGTTACCTTTGGTCGACCTGGTGCTGGTCGTCGGATAACATTTCTAGTGGTTTGGAACTCCTGCCACAGTTTGGAGATCATACACTGAGGCACATTCAGAATTCGAGACTCTTCAGCTTGGGATCGACCGTATTCTAGCATTCTAATAATTCGTCTTTTCAAAAACATGTCCAGTTGGCACCATTTTGACATCTTTCATCCTTTTTGATTGTTAGCAACGCTACGTACCACAGCAATTGCGAAATTCTGCCTCAACTGGCCATGCCGCTCGAGGCCGTTTTATACTTGTACCGACGTGCGCCGGTGCTTTGCGCATGTCGA
This sequence comes from Amaurobius ferox, assembly GCA_951213105.1. Lineage (NCBI taxonomy): Eukaryota > Metazoa > Arthropoda > Arachnida > Araneae > Amaurobiidae > Amaurobius > Amaurobius ferox. The sequence continues at coordinate 56,061,402 of OX578141.1, forward strand.
CGTCGACTGAGCTGTTTTGTATATGCACATTATTTACTTTCGTCCCACGATTCTTCACAACTGATTGTGAACCATTGTACCCATATTAACTCTGAATTTTTCGCATTTTACGAATTATGCTTAACTTTTGGACATGAGCGTAGTATAAGTAAGTCTTCTAAATATACAGGCTGACGTAACGCCATGTTGACTCCAACCGGTCCAGTTAGTTATCGTCTGTTTGTACTGTTTCAATGGCACACGCGTGTTACATGGCTGACATTTGATAGGCAATTTAGCTGTAAAATACGTGATTCTGCTTTCAATAAAGCGTACTGATCATTCAAGAAAGTAGTCTAAAATGTTTTAATATTCTCGAGATCCCGAGAAAAGGAACAAAAAGTAACCCTTATCTCGCCATCTTTTCAATTTGGAGTCAAGATGCCGCTGTTGTGCCAGCATGTACCTGTATAATTAGGAGCCTTAAGTATAAGCCTCACCTCTTTCAATATGTAGTGTCATGGTAAAATTCATATGAAATGGAGAAAGATAGAACTCTCCCGTTTAAAGTTTTAAAACCGAAAAATGGGGATCCGCTACTATGCTGTGAGAACTTCGGATATTTATGAGAATTTTCATTGCAAGTGTAATCAAAATTTAACAAATAGCGCCACTTGTCTATTTCTTTAATTATTTAGTGAAGATATCACTCCATATTCATACCAAAAATTAGAATCGTGTGAATTTTCTATTTACCGATGGAAAATAAAATAAATATGAAATTGCATAATTTGATATTTTTCGATGTATTTTCAATCTTTTTGCACATGAAGGAATTACCCTACTAATTTGGTGCAAAACTTGTTGAAAAGAACGATTTTCGATTTTTTTGATGGTGTCGAGATGGAAATTTTATGAAAATACTTTTGATCGCCAAGGAACAAATTTGTGTGATAATAACTCAAAATTGCGTTTTAAAAAATAAATAACTAAAACCTAATTGGAATTTTAAAAATTCGGACCGAGTTGTTTTGCAATTGGTGTACCGTCCGAATTTCTTATTCGTGGATCGCTTCTACACGACCAACAAACGAACAGATAGACAGTCAAATAGAAAGTCTGGAAAATTTTAAGTTACACTGATAAAATTTTCATGCATATGTGATAATTAGTGCATAAGTGATAATTAGTTTTAATAGACTAGTAAAAATATTTTTTATAGTTTTAATAAACTAGTAAAAATATGTCTTAAATCAATCTTGACGGTCAATGTTTGCAGCTCTTCATTCAAATTTTGGCGCTCATTTTATGCTCGATTAAGGTACAGAAAGAAAATATACCTTGATCAGGAGCTGCTTCCTGGAATCGCTTATTGTGTACAAATAAACAGACAAACAATAATCGCTCGGTATTTATAAGACAAACTTTATATCAAATGGCAAGTAAATTCAGATTGGATAATACAATCTACTAGAAACTGTAATTGATATCATCAAATCTGTAAAACTACTTTTCCTATTGACAGTTTTTTTTTTCAATCTGGGGATTACATCATACTCATATGCGTATTTTGATTATTTTGATTCATTTTTGAAACCACTAATGTGCTGTTTGCTTATTTATTTATTTGAAACGACTATGAACTTATTTTTACAGTTTTGTTAAAACCACGGAAATTGAATTTTGTGAAACATGGTGTAAGATATCACAAAAAATCCTCATTTTAAAATTAAGTAATGATTGGATAAAAAGTGTATACATACCAGTCTAGTACAGAGCTTTCTTCAAATCGGAGTATCCAAATAATTTTTGGGTTTTCCCGTCACAAAAACATTCATTAAAAAAATTAATAAAGAAGTAAGAAAGAATAAAGTAAAACACGAACATATAAACTGAGACAAAATGATACAGAAAAACAATCTGCACAACGATCGGTCTTTATAAGTAAATTTTCAACTTATGTTGTTATTAATGATATTTATATTCCAATATAAATTATATTCTCCATAGTTCTAAATTTCAACACTGATTAGATATTTATTTACAAGTATTTTAGCCTTTCAAAGACAGGGAAACTAACACTCTTCAAAGCTGCAACTCATTAATTAGGAAAATTAAGCTGCAACTCCTTTAAGAAGTTTTATTTTGTTTAATTATGCAAGGTGCTTAACTTCTAAAATAGTTGTCTCAATGGAAAATTGGTCCAGATAGGTTCTGGGGCGTGGTCGACTTTCAGCCATTTACGTCCCAGGTAGGGGCTTTGGTAGGGCACTGAGAGGCTTTATCCCTCCTCCCCATTTTGTCTATTCCGGAAGAAAATTCAAAAAATTGATTTCGTTAGGTTCGTTCCAGCTCGTTACTATGTGTGCAAGGCTTTGGTCTAAGTCACAGGAGAGCTGATTGATTTAGGGTCTGGAAAGATATAAAAAAACCCTTATCATCTCCTCCCCGGAAAAGAGAAGATCGAAAATCCGAATATGTTAGGTTCTATTCGATGATTGATACTATAAGTATGAGAATACTAATAGTATCGAAGTACTAATACTAATAGTATATAATACGAAGTATGAAATAATCAGCATGCTGAGACACTAAGAGGCTTCTGGAGGGTCTAAAACGACTATATAAAATACATTTTCTCTTCCCTGGGGTAGACCAAAAATACTGCTCCGTTAATGTGAAGAATATTATATTTTAGGAGTAGAAGTCAGTATTCATAACATTGCAATTGCTAAACAATGGCCGCAATAGTCAACCAATTTTACCAAGCACCACAACCCACTTACCATATCTATCAATAAGTACAGTACTCATGAAAAACCTATCTTTAAAAAGTAACATTTAATAAAACCGCAATTTATGAGCAGTAATAAAATTATCTAAACGGCTTCTTAAAGTATTTTTTATATAAGTAAAGAAGGGGGGGGGGAGAGTTGCGTGTGAGACCATTTTATTGAAATTTACTTGACATATCACGTACTCGATCTAGGTTTTATAAAATAGGCACATACCTACGGTATAGTTGCTCTTGTATTATTACCACGTTCCTTTTCGTCATTGTACTTTTGTTTCACATCGCAACTCCGACAAAACTGTACCTGTTCTTGGTACTCACGACTTTTATTCTGCTTACATTGCCGCCAATCTCTGGAAAAACTGCTCTGACTTCTCTACGATATGCTGATCTCACTTCATTTTACTTCTTTTCATCTAATCGGTCTGCATTCAATATTATCTTGTTAGGCAACAGCATCTTTTGGCTTCGGGGTTTCAGCGGATTCTGGGATATTAAGCGTCGATTTTAAAATAGAGAGATCAACGACCACGCAGGAAGCTAACCTGGAGGATAAAAGTAGCAGCAGGAGGCTAACTTAAGGTAAAAATAGCAGGAAGTGGTCAGTCAGATTGTTAGTTGCACGTCGAACTAATATTAGAGGGTGGAGAATGTAGAATCCGGTTCGACGATAAGAGCTTACAATTCCGTCACAGTACCGGTTGGGGCAGCAAGGTTCTTTACCAAGTTTTTTTTTATTTTACAACCTTTCCCCGTCCTCGAGTACAGAGGGGGATGGTATGTCGAAAATCCGTTTTCATTAAGTGCGTAAAGATTCAGCCTTTTAAGTCCCTAGGGGTTCTAGAGGGTCTGGAAAGACAAAATCTGTTAGATACATTAGACAGTTATAGGTATATAGTTATCATTTATAATTTCTATTAACATTTAAAGGGAATTATTTGGTAGAGAACATATTTTTTGGTTATTTTCAGCGGTGAACTTGGGAGCGGTTACATACGATATAGGTATCATAATTTTTTAATTGATGGTAATTGTTATAATTTATTTTTAAAGGATTTATTCAGGTGCGACATATAACTTATTTGAACAAAAATTTCTTATGCAATTTAAGTTGAAATGTATGTTTTTTATACAATCTTTTGCAAAAGAAAGAAGCACCCCTAATAAATAATCCGATCATCTTAAAATTTCGCATGCAAATTCTTTTATACCAAGTATACAAATGATTAAATTTGTAAGGGCAATGAGTGTTAATTTCGGTCATATCGTACGTTTCTACTGCACAACTAGCATCCTATAAAACAGGTTAAAAATGTGGACCTTTTATCTTTGCTCGTTATCGGCGTTGCAGTTTCATGAAGATACAGTCAATAATGCCGTTACGACGCTGCCGAAGACTTTATAAGTAATTAGACGAGTTCGTATAGTCGGGATGCTTGAAGTTGGCTGGTCATACAGAGCAATAGGCCGCCACCTGCACCGAACGGACACTGCTGTTCAAAGGCGCTACCAGAAATGGTTGCTTCAAGGAATTCATCGGCGAAATAAAGGCTCTGGAAGGCCAAGGTGCACGAATGCGAGGCAAGATCCGATGACTGTGCGACAGGCCCAAACTGGCATAACGACATCATTGCCAGCCATCCAAAGTGCGACAGCATCTTCCATACCACCCGTGGTACCTTCCACCATCTTACGGCACTTGACTGAGGTGGGGTTATGCTCACGGTGACCTTTAAGACGTCTGCTCATAACCCCACAACGTTTTAAAGAGTCGTTTGGAGTGGTGTCATAGCCGAGCATCATGGCTGCCAGCAGACTGGCATCGAATAGTGTTCAGCGATGAATGACGCTTCAGTCTTTCAGCAGATTACTATCTGGTACTTGTGTGGAAGCGCCAGGGCCAGCTATCCCAATCAGCCTTTGTTTTACACAGGCACACAGCCATTACCCCTGGTGTGATGGTGTGGGGTGCTATCTCTGACGACAGCAGGTCGCTGCTAGTCATCCTGCGTACAACTTTACAGCTCAAAGATTTGTTGATGAAATCCTGAAACCGTTTGCGTTACCCTTCATGGCACGTCATTCTGGGGCCATTTCCCAACAAGATAATGCCACACCATGTACAGTTCGCATATCTCTTGACTGTCTGCGTGCTGTTGATACTGTTCCTTTGCCAGCAAAGTCAGCAGACCTTTTGCCAATCGAGCTTGTATGGGGCATGGCACCCCGAAATGTAGCAGTTCTGGAGCAACAATTCAAGAATGCCTGACAGACTGTATGAATGAACTTGACGTATACAAGCATGCATTGCCGCCAAGGGGGGTTTCACCAATTACTGACTTGAAAATTCAACGTGCAATTGCTAACCATTGGTGGTCCTGCGGCCTTGATTTTGTAATCATTTCATTTATGTTACTTTCTTCATGATGCTTCGTTTTTTTTTCAAAAGAGTGTATTTCTTCGTATGAATGTTCAACATCCTATATTTTCCAAACACGTATGCAATATAGAAATACAGATCTCTTAAAATAAGAATGCTACTTATTTCGATAAAACTTTTCATATACTTGAAGGGGGAGGCTTCTAATATATAGGAGACCGGGGCTTATTGGTTGAGTTTTCTGAATAGACATTTTTATGCTTTTCAGGCGTCTGGTACAAAACAAAAATGTTACTAAAAATGACAAAAAACGAATAGTCATAGAATAAAGCTTTCTATAAGTTTAATTATTATTTTTAATATCCTTCTCAATAATCCAAACAAAATTTACACATTTTTTATAATTTCAAATCAATATTTCATAATCAATATTTATTGGGAAATTCATATTTAAAAGATATGAATAGGGACGTGAAAAAATTTCATTAACAAATGATTCCGAAATGTCTGAAACTCAAACTTTTATTTTATGTCCAGTAGTGTTTGATAGATAGAAGAATATTTAGAACTCAATCATTTCAAAGCTTATTGGGGACCGTATACACAATTCCAACGGATAGTAGTTTGAAGAAAAATAAAAAATTGTAGTGCGATGCAAAATGTAAACGCTCGGTATTATATAGCAAGATATTAGACATTGTTTTCACATTGTTTGTACATATCTGTGTCATAGTGCTTTATGACATTATGAGTGCGAAACACGACATTTTTCATTTCGTTCCAAAAACATGCTCTTTCGGAAGCCATTTTTATTCCAAGGATTTATTTCTGTACGAGTTTGCACTTTTCATGCAGAAAGCGTGAGATCCAACGAGTTAGAATATATGGAGAGAGCGCGGTCCAATCTGCTCCATGTTAGAAACATAGTCAAACATAGAGCAGGTGCTAGTGGTTGAGGAAGAGAAGGCCATTCATGATTTGGCGATTTATCGCCTAAACTGTGTCGTGTACCTTCTGTTTTTTGTTTTTTTAACTTCTAGAGGATGAGGGGGAACGGGAAGTTATACGTGTTATACGTTACAGGATTTTAAAGAATATGTATAAAGAAAAATATAAAATAGGATTAGAATATTTTATTACCAAAACATTTTATTACTAAAGAATAATTTTGTTAATAAAGTCAATTTCGTAAAACAACTTGAACTACAAAGCAATTGCAAATAAAATATGATATGAAATAGATTACAAGTATACAAATTGAAGAATATGCATAATATATTTAAAAATAATTAAAAAGTGTATGGAAAAATTGTATGCATGCTTGCGTAAAATATAGAATTCTCCACTTTTATCTTTGAAAGTTGTGTTAGCAGTATCCATATATGCTTTAAGGCGTAATACGACTGAGTCATTTTTACATCTAATTTATATTAATATATTGTATGCGTGCTGTCAAATATAAAACAATGTAATATTTGCAATAATGAAATATTTGACTTCATTTATATATTTTTTGTTTATAAAATGACATTTCAGAATAAAATACAAAATTATCTCTAAATTCATAAATAGGGGCTCTATTGAAATAGCCACGATTCTTAAATTGTCAAAATGTATTCGGAAGGTTTTTGCATGTTTAATCGATATAGAATTTGGAAATTGTTTTAAAATGTTTTTCTATAAAGTATATATAGGAAATAAATAAGATTATAAAAAATTATGGCACAAAATACAAAAATTGCATTTAATTATAATAGTTTGAGAGATTTGGTTGCGAATAATTCGTTTGAAAAATGCTTTAAATACATATTGTGAAATTTGCATCCAGAATTAAATAGACCCACATACCATAGACCCCGTAAGCACAATTACAGTGGGCTAACTCAATGTGGCATAAAAAAATCAAATGTTGTACATATTAAATATTAAAAACTTATAGGAAAAATTGCGAATCAATCTATCCAAAATTATTTGTAAAAATTTTAAAAACAACTCTGAAGCATTAAGACTAAAATTATAATTAAAGCTATGTGCAGAATTAAGTTTTAATGACTTTTAAATAGAGATAATTTTTTATTAAATGCTTCTGCATTTGTAATGTAAAGTATGTAAGTAAAAATGTATGATGCAAGTAAAAATATTTATATTGGTAGAGCTGTTTCTAGATCAAGAAGCCTATTACTTAAATTATGATGAGAAGAATGTGAGGTTCTTTTAGAGTTAAGATTGCTCATTTAATAGATTGCTAACGCATGATCAAGAAGTCGGTGATTCAAATACTTCTTTAGGCAAGGCATATTTCTTTCTCGAGAACTAAACAAGAGTTGTTGTTGTTGAGACCCAGACCGTCCGACCTACCAGAAAGGTGTACGGTAACTGTTTGGACGGCCGGAAAGAGCCACTCAATTTAGACCAGAACCCAGTGGGGAAGCATCCACAGGGACCGTACCCTCCTTCCCCTACCACCAACCTCTCGGAAGGACCTATTGACCCACATATTTAACGTGATCGTACTCCGCGTGAACACGGCGACAGTTTTAGCAGCAGAGGGAATCGAACCCAGGCCTACCGAGTGCAATTCCCGCGTGCTAGCCATTGAGCTACCGCGCCAAACTAAACAAGAGTGTAATACCAAAATACTTCTTGAAAACACTGGGAGTTTGGTGATACATCCTTTGATTTTTAATTTGTGAACGGGGGGAAATATATCTTTTTAATCGAGATGTTTATATGAAATTAATTCTAACCAGCATCGGCACCTATAGAATTTATCCGGAGGCATTCAAGGATAAGATTAACAACATCGACTAGTTTGATGTCCGCCTTTGTGATTTTGGAGTGTCCCCTTGTCATTCCCTATGGGCGTGAATGCTAACTAGTAATACTTATTAAGTACGATTTACTCTGAACTAGAAATGAGATCATGCTCATATATCATATATCTTTATATAAAATGCACCGAAAAGTTATGATGTAAAATCTAGCTGACATTTTCAATGAACGTAAACTATTATTATATTTTATTATGAACGTAAAATTTTATCATACGACACGTCTTTACTCTCATTAAAACTCCCATTTTTCTTTTCTAGCCACCCAATCTTGCGAATCGCCAAGTTCTACCTCGAAGGGAAAACATACGAGGATACCGAAAATAACTCTATAACTATCAGCAAAATACTCCAAATGTTTTTTTAAAGTGTTAGAATGACATTGAAAGTCTTTTGCAATATCACAAACACCAAAAATAAAGCAAAACTTCTAATTATGCAGCATTAAAGCAATGGAATTAATAGCCAAATGAAATGCACCACGCTAAAATCTAGCACAATTACTTTTTAACAATTTGTAAGATATATAATGGAAATAAATGTTATCCATGAAAAGAGTAAAGCCCTCCTTGTACATGCTTTTACTTGCAGCCGTAATTGCAACAGTACATAACCATTATTTTGCCATTTATATTTGTCGAGTACGCTCTCGGTCTGAAATTGCCATTAAAATGTATAGGTTCACAGTGGGGAGAAAACGCGTTCTCGGGAAATTCGTCCGTACAACACCTGGCTTTATCTTTGACGATGATTGTAACCCTTAAGCTCTCTCCATATAATACTACCTCGATGGTGAGATCTCGCTCCTGCAGATGTTCCGAAGTAATTTCTTATTTCTTTCATTATTGCTCAGGGCAGTGGTTTCGTTTCTGCAAACGGTGGCGCGAGGTTCCGGACACAAACCGTTGGATGCTACTGTTTATTTCGTGCAAGAAGTTGAAGGTCGAGGTGACCTGGATTCCATTTTTCACAGTAGAGGGGCTCTTGGCCCTGAGTTTTCGTTGGAGAAGGAGCTTTTATTTCTCGCTCCTGGAAAATTCGGACACAAAAGAATTTACGACCCAACGGTCATTTTTGTGTTTCGGATTATAACTTTGATTCGGAAGGAATCAAAGTTAATCCGTGTGGGCCAAGACAATTACTTTTATTTCAAAGGAACTAATATCTCATTTATTTATTTCAGATTTAATTTCGGAAAATTCTGGAGATTGGGATTAAGGAGTCGAGCGCGATGACATCCTATTTGACTAGCTGTTCCATAGATTCCCCCATCCAAGTTTGCTAAGTCTCGAGATTTATTTGGATGTTCTACAATAATGACGACTAAATACAGTCAAGGTGTTTGGATTATTTCCTCCAAGATCGTTCAGTGAGATTCTCGACTAAAAATCAACCAGTGCGTGTATGTGATAGACCCTTACAGTGGTGTTGAATTCAGATCTTCAGTGTTAGTCGCGCCGCTCTAAATGAGAGCATTGTTGGTCTTGAAAAAGGAAAGAACCGATATCTGGTTCTGGTAACGTGAATGATTACTAAAAGTGAAATCTTCTTTAATATTCAAATTCCTCAAAATGAATATGGTTTTCAAATTAATTTCTATGCGAAATGTCGTGTGTCAATTTGTGTGAAAATATATTATTACATAGAATGATTGGATAGAGTCATATTACATAAGTTCAAAGGCCAAAATATTATCTAAATACAAGAAATTGGCCCAAGTTGTTTATCTTCATTATTTCTAAAATTTTATGATATATATATATTTAATTATTTCAATAAAAAGAAGGAGTTATTTAAAATAATTTTGACTGATGTTTTCCCAACTTGATCTTGTTACTTGCTTGTGTGCCTGTGTGTCCAGTTTGCATGTTGTAAGCCTCGGCAGCCGGACTTGGGGTTATTGAAATTACACAACGCAATAGTACTTAATATCCAATTTACTTCATTTGTGTGATCCTTGATTTCCGTCACACATTTATTCCCGTCACACATATTAATATTTGTGTATTGTGTGCGCCCTTCTCCACCGTGACAAGTGGTGACCTTTTTTTCTGTGTGACATGTGATGCCATGTCCTTTCACTGTGACATCTGCAATGTAAAGTGTGTTTTTGTAAATAAAAGCAGAAAATCTATTCTCAGCTTAGTTCCAGTGCTTATCCTGTCAATTTAATAAATATTTCCCTTCCCCGTATTAAGCATTTAATACTAGCTTTTATCTATATATAAAGAAATTAAAAGTATTATGATTCTAGTTGATCCCAGATTGTCATTTCATCAATAGTTTTCTTGATGAGGCTTAAGCAGTCCACGAGGTTCTAGATAAACTAACTTCTCAAGTAAATCAACTGTTATAGTGGAAGTTTGTTGTCTGTATATTTTTTAAATGCATGTTTTTATAATCATCTTGTATTTAATAATTGTATGATTCCTATACAATCGGGAATACCCAGGGAATGGAGAATAACAGAAATAACTATTACCAGTCCCCAAGGAGTTACAACTAGGCAGGCGATTATTTTCTTTCTTTCTTTTGACCCAGACTGTTCGACCTACCCAAAGGTGTAATGTATCTGTTAGGACGACCGGAATTATGCCACCCAATTTAGACCGGAACATAGTGGGGACGACATCCACAGGAACCATACCCTCCTTCCTCTGCCTCCAAGCTCTCGGAAGGACTTTCAGACCCACATATTTAACTTACCCGTACTCCGTCTGAACACGAGGATAATTTGGGAAAAGCCGGAAATCGAACTCGGGTTTTCTGAGTGCAACCCCGGTGCATTAACCATTAGACTGTCCGTCCTCTGGCAATTATTTTCTGGAAAATTGATTCGAAGAGCCCAGTAATTTCTAAATACTGAAAACAGTAACGAATTACCACTCGTTGCTCAGGTCCTAAATACGCGACTGATATACTTAAATAATACAGATACAGATAACATTTTCAAATCGCCTGTTTTGAAATAAAATCATTATCACGCCCCATTTTTTCCATGCGAAACTATGCCAATTGTACACAGTCTTTGATAAATCATAAATAATTTGGCAGAACAATACAAAAGTACCTCATATGCTTTTTAAATGTTATATCTTTTAAATTTGTGAAGTGAGAAAATCGATATCCAAGAAGTTAAACCTGTCAATGGTTTCAAATGAACACAAGTAAATAAAAGCTGCAGAAAAAGAAAAAAAGTTCCTTTATCTTAGAAGTGAAATTAAAAATCTGATGTGGGCAGCACATGACTTTCCCTGCAGACTTATATACACATTCACTTTATTTTAATTAAATTTAATTCACTATTAATTCACTTTTCGTTTTCATGTGGTAACTGGATTCATTTTCAAAGGTGGCGTAGAGAAAATACGAAAAAACGAAAATATCTCGAGAACAGCTAGTTCTAGTGTAATGAGGTTGGTCTTATTCTTTTCTTCGTTAAACATTACGTATGAAACAAGCATTTACTGGATATATTTCAGCATACGTAGTTTTTTATTTTACATTTTGTCGACTTTTGGGGGACATTTTGCAAAAAAAAGGCAGGTTATTTTTTTCCGAATCGTACTGAAATCTAATCAGCACCAGGGTGACCCACAAGTGACATATCTACCAAATTTTGTGAAATTCGGTGCATTAGATTTTCAGCTAGAGTGGATACAAGCTTTTGCGGACCATTTTGCAAAAAAAAAGGCGGGTCCTTTTATTCCGAATCATACCCAAAACTAATCAGCACCAGATTCGCCCACAAGTGACTTACCTACCAAATTTTATGAAATTCGGTTAATCAGGTTTTTAGTTAGAGTGGATAAAAAATCTGCACAGACACGCAGACACACAGACGTCACGCTAAAAATAGTTTTTTCGTATTCTAGATGTCTAGATCCGTCGAAAACTCGAGTTGCGAATTTCGACATGATTCCAATACTTCCCTATACATTATCATGTATTGCAGGGAAAGTAAAAAAGAAAAATATTTGTTGTTTTAGCGAGTTTTCATCGAATGTAAGTCAAATGCTAATACAATAATCATAATGATAATATAATACCAAATTAAAAAAAGTAGAATGAAATATTTTAGATTCGCAAAGTTAAATATCCGATAAATTTACCACTTAGCTTGGAAATAGCTGTCTTTTCGTCGAAACAAAATGGCTGCCATTTAATTTTTCTTTTCCAAATGGCCAGGCACTAGAATCTTCGTTATTCGCCCTATATTCGACCGGAATCGTGAGCCATTTCGCCGTCCTAGGACGTTGCCCCAGGCGCACCAGAGGGGGTCGGAACGCACTGCGCCCCCATCACACAACATCCATGTCTTATGTGGGACTCGAACACACAACGTGGCGGCCGATCGATCGCTTGGAAACGCTCGCCTTGACCGTTCGGCTACCACGTCGACGGCTGCCATTTAATCAAAATCACTAATAAATGACTTGAGTTGTCGAAATGTAGGAAAATGGCCAATTTTTGGCTTTGGTAAAAATTCGAAACTTTTAACCTAATCCATTCTTAGAGAAAAAATCAGACCAAAAATCGTCGCAGTACCTCTGTAGCAAGTTTCGCCGCCGTCGGATGCTTTGATTTTTTGATACAGACGAAATACAGACATTCGCACAAACATCTTACATTGTGTAAAATAAATTAATTTTATTTTTACTCACATAATGCACAATACATAATATATGTAAAAAAAAAAAAAGATATTGTGATGGTCTCAAAAGTCTGATTATTAGATTTTGATGTATTTGCAGGTTTTGCGTATTTCTAAACGGGAATCAAATATTTATTCAATGATATATGTGTGTCTGAGTCCGTGAGTAGAATTTTTCAAACAAAATAATCCAATTGAATGATATTTGGTATGATCTCAATCAATAAACGTGAGCGGCTTATTGATTTTCGCGGGGGATGTAGAACCATTGTAAAGCCTTGAATTTTTAAACATTTTTTAAATCTTACATAATAAAAGAAAATGTCTGTGCGTGTGTCTGTGTGTGCGTTTGTCTGCCTGTGCGGCAGAAAAAGATCCTAAAAAGATTGAAATGCGCTTTTATTCTTTACCTGTTGGAGATAAATGGGTAATGTAAATTGCAAAAATATTGAAAGTAAGGTAGGAAATAAGACTACGTTAATGAAACAGTCCTCCCATTAATTTTCAAAAAGTTACATTTTTTAAAGTTTTATACGACCCCCTTAGACAAATTTGGTATTGTAATTTTTCACACGATCACGACGGCATTCCTGTTATGAAATTTTATGCAGGTGATATCATGCACTTGAATCGTCATTATACCTGCATTCCAAGTAAATTCAGTGTTCGAGATTTATTTATATTGACATTGTCGTTATTTTGATATTACAATTATTTACAGTATTACCTTTTGGGCACCAGCGATTATTCCGTTATTACAAGTGGTGCCGTTGCCCTTTGCTTTTCTGAGCTATGGACTGTCTCGTTTTCGAATTCAAATTTAAATATTGTAATTCGGCTCAAAAATTTGTTCTTCGATTACATGTCAAATGATTTTTTTTAGACATGGTTAAAAATTTGAAATTTATCTTGGTGGAAGTGTAATTTGTTATTCTTTCATAGTTTCCGGTTTCACAAATATTTTTCTATAAGAATATTCTTCAATTGTGCTATATGTATTACAAATATTACAACCCAATTTATTGTTTTCATGTTATGGTCCTCTTCAGGTCACCGAAGTAAGTTGTTTTTCTATTAAATGTTTATTTTGCTGGGAAATTATATTAAAACAAAAAAAGCACCTTTTTCTTCTCAGCAATCTTCCACTTACTACAGGTTTAAAATTTAAGTACCTACATATCGAGAAAGTCTACTAACAGGTTATCATGTCTGGAAGACAGGGTAGAAAAAAAGAGAAATTTGAGGAGCAATTCCCAGAACGTAAACAATGTCAGGCAAGCTTCTCCCTCGCCTCTTCGTTCGTCTCTGCGGCTTAGGAGATCTGTTTCGGTGAGCACCACTGGTGTCGCGAAGTCAAATGCAGCGAAAACACAATTTTGGAACTCTGTTCCTGAGTTGAAGGGAGCTCTCTACAGTCGTTTTTGGACAGACTAAATTTAGTTTCGGAACACGCAGAATGAACTCCTGCGGAAAAAGTGTTCTGTTTGAAGATGAAACCTACAGGCCCAGTTAGCCACCTAATCAATGGAATTCCCAGGCTAAAGAATTCAAATAATTTTTCTGATCTGATTGCTGTCCTGAGAGATAACTATGAAACTAAAGAAGACAAGGCGAAGAAAATTACGGATTTAGTTCAACTTATATGTCCAGTTAGCCGCCTAATCAATGGAATTCCCAGGCTAAACAATTCAAATAATTTTTCTGATCTGATTGCTGTCCTGAGAGGTAACTATGAAACTAAAGAAGACATGGCGAAGAAAATTACAGATTTAGTTAAACTTATATGTCCAGCTAGCCGCCTAATCAATGGAATTCTCAGGCTAAACAATTCAAATAATTTTTCTGATCTGATTGCTGTCCTGAGAGGTAACTATGAAACTAAAGAAGACATGGCGAAGAAAATTACAGATTTAGTTAAACTTATATGTCCAGCTAGCCGCCTAATCAATGGAATTCCCAGGCTAAAGAATTCAAATAATTTTTCTGATCTGATTGCTGTCCTGAGAGGTAACTATGAAACTAAAGAAGACATGGCGAAGAAAATTACGGATTTAGTTAAACTTATATGTCCAGTTAGCCGCCTAATCAATGGAATTCAAAGGCTAAACAATTCAAATAATTTTTCTGATCTGATTGCTGTCCTGAGAGGTAACTATGAAACTAAAGAAGACATGACGAAGAAAATTACGGATTTAGTTAAACTTATATGTCCAGTTAGCCGCCTAATCAATGGAATTCCCAGGCTAAACAATTCAAATAATTTTTCTGATCTGATTGCTGTCCTGAGAGGTAACTATGAAACTAAAGAAGACATGGCGAAGAAAATTACGGATTTAGTTAAACTTATATGCCCAGTTAGCCGCCTAATCAATGGAATTCCCAGGCTAAAGAATTCAAATAATTTTTCTGATCTGATTGCTGTCCTGAGAGATAACTATGAAACTAAAGAAGACATGGCGAAGAAAATTACGGATTTAGTTAAACTTATATGTCCAGCTAGCCGCCTAATCAATGGAATTCCCAGGCTGAAGAATTCAAATAATTTTTCTGATCTGATTGCTGTCCTGAGAGATAACTATGAAACTAAAGAAGACAAGGCGAAGAAAATTACGGATTTAGTTCAACTTATATGTCCAGTTAGTCGCCTAATCAATGGAATTCCCAGGCTAAACAATTCAAATAATTTTTCTAATCTGATTGCTGTCCTGAGAGGTAACTATGAAACTAAAGAAGACATGGCGAAGAAAATTACGGATTTAGTTAAACTTATATGTCCAGTTAGCCGCCTAATCAATGGAATTCCCAGGCTAAACAATTGAAATAATTTTTCTGATCTGATTGCTGTCCTGAGAGGTAACTATGAAACTAAAGAAGACATGGCGAAGTAAATTGCGGATTTAGTTAAACTTATATGTCCAGTTAGCCGCCTAATCCATGGAATTCCCAGGCTAAACAATTCAAATAATTTTTCTGATCTGATTGCTGTCCTGAGAGGTAACTATGAAACTAAAGAAGACATGGCGAAGAAAATTACGGATTTAGTTAAACTTATATGTCCAGTTAGCCGCCTAATCAATGGAATTCCCAGGCTAAACAATTCAAATAATTTTTCTGATCTGATTGCTGTCCTGAGAGGTAACTGTGGTGAGGTGAATTTTACACATAAATACACTAAACTTAAACACATAAATACACTAAAGATACTCACCAAATAGTTCCACCAGGCTCAAGCGCGTTAAAGTATAGTGGGGTCCGATTGGACCAAAGTACATTGCGTTTACTACAACAAAATAATCACTCCCATTTTTGTGGCCAACTACAATTTATTTATAGAACACATGAAATCTCAATTTTAAACATTAACATACAATACACAACTACAAAAAAAATTCCCCAAATTACCTAACTTGACCTCGGGGTGCACGGTTTATTTTGCATTAATTTGCATATTTATAAAAATCCAAATTTGTAATTAAATTACTTTTGTTAAGAACACAATATATATATATTCAATTTTGCAAAAACTCCCATTTATCATAACCTTGCCCTTACACTATTGGATTACATCAGCTACTTAAACATTCATGTATACATTTTAAAATCAATATATAATTTCCACACCTTCATACATAGGACTCTCACTGAGTGCTGTAGCTGACCTCTGCACGTAGGAAAGGGTGGCACAATTAATTGAATGTTTATTAGTTCATTTATTCCGATGGTTCGTGGAAAACACTACCAGTCCGGGAAACACTAGGTTGCATATCATCAGGTCATAAGTTATTGCCAAGTATTATTTTGGAGATGGGCACACGGTCCACTTTCCTTCTCCTCCTCGTAATGCGGCTTAGACCCAGCGGCTCTTGAGTGAGCATGCGTACAGGTTTTGCCAAATATATACGTTTTCGTAGAGGTTCGTCTGCTGCTTAGAATCCCTGGATTGATGCTCCTCTATCACTCCATACACGCAGTGTTACAGTTACCATGGCTTAAATGCAGCTAAAGGAGCAAGGTCCTACACCGCGCCGTTTTAGTGGTAGAGCTGTGTTGCACTGCAACTAACAAAAACAAATGACGATGGGCATACTGCTCACTTTCCTTCTCCTCCTCTTAATTGCGGCTTAGACCCAGCGGCTCTTGAGTGAGCATGCGTACAGGCCCTTGCCTAAAGAGTGGAGATCAGACACTTTATTTGTAGAGAGTGACTGCTGCTTAAGAAACCTGGATGAACGTTCCATAAATATTCCGTGCACACAGTATCACATTCACCACGGCTTAAATGCAGCTAAAGGAGCAAGGTCCTACACCGCGCCGTTTTGGTGGTAGAGCTGTGTGTACTGCAACCACATAAAACATGACGACCTTCTTCCCTTTTCTGGTCGAACTGCCCGCAGAAAATGCGCCCTCGCGCTGAGTTCCTCGGCAAAGACATTTGCCGCCCGAGATAGGGACCGCGGATGCCGGGTCAGAGATGCATCAAAGATACATGCCGGGTCGGGCTACACCGAAATACAAGTGCCCCGCACTTGGAGTGCTCTCTAACTCGAGCTCAGAAAAGCAACTAACTATTTTTTTACATTTCTAAAACTTTCAACTTTACAAACAAGGGGAACGACACAAAACAGGGAGGACATCCCCCCAACTCTCATTCGCTGTTCCCAAACGCTATAAAAAAGAGGAGGTCCAAAGATGCTTCACCATTGGTTTCAGAAGCGACGCTCATTTTTATGCGTTCCACTAAAATACAAGAACCAGAGGGCATTCAAAACCAGGGTGGTCCAAAAGACCGGACACCGACGCGCGCCACACCTGACAGGGCTATAAATTTTCAAAGATTTGCAGCTCAACTTTGACATTTTGCTGCAATTAAATCTCTGAATATTTACAATCCCTGTCAGTGCGCATACAACCCAAAGGCGCCAAAAAAAATCCCAATTCCGTCTGTGCAAAGGCCTAGCTATAAACATACATCACAAAAACATAGTATACATTTCAATATATTTACCATTCCCTTTTTCCAGGGTTACGTATAAAGATATGTGATTACAGTATCACAGTAACTATGAAACTAAAGAAGACATGACGAAGAAAATTACGGATTTAGTTAAACTTATATGTCCAGTTAGCCGCCTAATCAATGGAATTCCCAGGCTAAACAATTCAAATAATTTTTCTGATCTGATTGCTGTCCTGAGAGGTAACTATGAAACTAAAGAAGACATGACGAAGAAAATTACGGATTTAGTTAAACTTATATGTCCAGTTAGCCGCCTAATCAATGGAATTCCCAGGCTAAACAATTCAAATAATTTTTCTGATCTGATTGCTGTCCTGAGAGGTAACTATGAAACTAAAGAAGACATGGCGAAGAAAATTACGGATTTAGTTAAACTTATATGCCCAGTTAGCCGCCTAATCAATGGAATTCCCAAGCTAAAGAATTCAAATAATTTTTCTGATCTGATTGCTGTCCTGAGAGATAACTATGAAACTAAAGAAGACATGGCGAAGAAAATTACGGATTTAGTTAAACTTATATGTCCAGCTAGCCGCCTAATCAATGGAATTCCCAGGCTGAAGAATTCAAATAATTTTTCTGATCTGATTGCTGTCCTGAGAGATAACTATGAAACTAAAGAAGACAAGGCGAAGAAAATTACGGATTTAGTTCAACTTATATGTCCAGTTAGTCGCCTAATCAATGGAATTCCCAGGCTAAACAATTCAAATAATTTTTCTAATCTGATTGCTGTCCTGAGAGGTAACTATGAAACTAAAGAAGACATGGCGAAGAAAATTACGGATTTAGTTAAACTTATATGTCCAGTTAGCCGCCTAATCAATGGAATTCCCAGGCTAAACAATTCAAATAATTTTTCTGATCTGATTGCTGTCCTGAGAGGTAACTATGAAACTAAAGAAGACATGGCGAAGAAAATTACGGATTTAGTTAAACTTATATGTCCAGTTAGCCGCCTAATGAATGGAATTCCCAGGCTAAACAATTCAAATAATTTTTCTGATCTGATTGCTGTCCTGAGAGGTAACTATGAAACTAAAGAAGACATGGCGAAGAAAATTACGGATTTAGTTAAACTTATATGTCCAGTTAGCCGCCTAATCAATGGAATTCCCAGGCTAAACAATTCAAATAATTTTTCTGATCTGATTGCTGTCCTGAGAGGTAACTATGAAACTAAAGAAGACATGGCGAAGAAAATTACGGATTTAGTTAAACTTATATGTCCAGCTAGCCGCCTAATCAAAGGAATTCCCAGGCTAAACAATTCAAATAATTTTTCTGATCTGATTGCTGTCCTGAGAGGTAACTATGAAACTAAAGAAGACATAGCGAAGAAAATTACGGATTTAGTTAAACTTATATGTCCAGTTAGCCGCCTAATCAATGGAATTCCCAGGCTAAACAATTCAAATAATTTTTCTGATCTGATTGCTGTCCTGAGAGGTAACTATAAAACTAAAGAAGACATGGCGAAGAAAATTACGGATTTAGTTTAACTTATATGTCCAGCTAGCCGCCTAATCAATGGAATTCCCAGGCTAAAGAATTCAAATAATTTTTCTAATCTGACTGTTGTTCTGAGAGATAACTATGAAACTAAAGAAGACATGGCGAAAAAAATTGCGTATTCAGTTAGTTTAAAACCGTTAAGCACAACAGTTAAGCCGAAACAGTTAAGCAGTTCGCAGAAAGAATTGAAGCCAACTTTTAAGTACCGGTTCCTGAAGAATTAGATAAAGACGAAGAAAATTCAATGAGAAGAGCCCTTTTGAAAAATTTCTTCATTAGAGGATTGAGTAGTGGTTTCAGGAAATTGCTTCTGGCTCAGAACCCGAAAACCTTTGAAACAGTTAGAGAGCTCGTGGGTTTAGAAGAAAAATTTCAGCAGGAAAATGAAGAACAATCTGAAGAAGTAAATGCAGTTGCGAAAACGAATAGTGATAGTTGTAAAACTAATAATTTAAAAACACAGCTGGAAATTAAAAGGAAGCAATTAGAAGACTTGAAGAATGAATTAAAAATAAGAGACAGACAGGAAAGAAATTTGAAAGCTGAAGAAAGAGGAAATTGGGAAGAAAATTAATTTGACAGAAAAATACTATTTAAGTCCCTTGTAACACCAAGAAGAACCTACCAAAGAGCTGCGAAACTATATATAAGTCCAGGAAGCAGAAATAAGTGGTTTATTGGAGAAAGAAGAATTTCAGATGCCTCAAGGGGAGAATAAAGCAGAAAGAATATTTACAGGGAAATAAACCAACAGAGAGAATTCAGAGCGTATAGAAAACCTGGAGGAAGGATGAATCTTGTTCCTAGTACACCAAGAGCTAGAGAAAACAACAGCAATAAAAGAAACAATTTTGACAATTATAAAAGTAATTGGAATTTAAAAAGAACCAGTAATAATTCATATAGTTACAGAAATAATTTTGGAAATAGAAGTAAATTTTATGCAAACAGACCAAGAAATCCAGAAATTTTTGGAAATTCGGCACAAAACTATGGAAATTTTTCAAAACATTCTTCTAAGAAGGAAACTTCTGAAATTAACACTATAGTGAAAAATGCTTCACATAATTTGGACATTTTACCACATTTTTTTTCGTTAACATCATTCTCATTGCTCCTTCTTTCCAGTATTGTACTGTGTATCACAATCAATGAAAACATGCTGTCAAATAAATCTTTTTGTAGTTATTATTGTACTTTTTGTCATCCTCGAGTGACCTCTGAACTTGCATGCGTATTATCGCAATTTTCGCAGACTAAATGTGGTTTGCGACACTATATTCCATTTTTATATCTCTTGATGTCTACTAACAACCCTCCGATTTTGCCGCGGCATTAACTGAACACCCTGTATACCTTTGCATCAGTGGAAGATTACCCGCCTACAATATATGAGTTTCAAATATATTTGCCATAAAATAGCAGATAAAGTATTAAATTGAAAATATAAATAATATCTCTAACCGAATCTTTAAACCCAAAGGCCGTAATTTATGCCAATATATGCCAAAATGAAAGTGCTAAAATTGTATGGGAAGGTACACCCCTGATACTTACCGTCTTGTAGATTAGAAAATATACCCTTGCATTCAGTAGAGGATTACCCTTACTACATAGCCGTTCTTCGTACGGAATATATAATATAAAGAAGCATAACATTCACAATCATGTGCAAATTTCTATACTATTCTTAATGACATTGTTATTCAAAACATTCTATTAAAATATTTATATTATTGTTCCTAAAAAAGAGTTTAAGAATCTCTGTGTTTGCTATACAGAAATTATCTTCACACAGATCTGAAGAATAAAACAGCCTGGTCCCGTAGGTAAACAAATTTGCGAATTTCAATGGGCTATCGCACAGAGTTGCACATCTTTAAAGGCGTTTCTGTGATGGCTGCGCAGTATCAGGATGAAGTCCTAGACCCCATTGCAAAATTCTACGCTGGAGCAGTTGGTCCTGATTTCCTCCTTATGGACGATAATGCCCGTCCCCATCGAGCTAACATCGTTGACAAATACCTAGAAAGTGAGGGCATTTCTCGTATTGAGTGGCAGGCATATTCCCCCGACCTTAATCTCATTGAAAACCTTTGGGATGCCCTTGGGCGGGCTGACTTTGCACGTTTACCTCCTCCAGCCAGTCTTAGAGAGTTGAAAACTGCCCTGTTGGAGGAATGGTCATTGTTCGCATCTGCGATGGTTGACCCCCTTATTATAAGGTTGGAAAATCGTTGTAAAGTTTGTGTGAAGGTCCGGGGTGGTCACAAATTATATTAATGTAAGTTTTGTTTGGTTGCCTTTAAACATCACTTTGTTAATGACCCAAATGTGACATCATCATATAACTTACGAAAAGTAAATATTTCTTTCATCTTTGTACATTATTCTTGTTTTCTTTAATGTAGAAACACATTTGCTACCTTCGTGTACAATTATAATGTTTTAATCAAAGCTTTACTTTTACATTTTTGGTGATTTAACCGTCCGTGCTTAACTTTTGGAAGCCAGTGTATTATCATTTCTATGGTTATATATAAAATAATTTATGCATAAAAATAAAAGTGTTAATTTATTTTTTCGTAAATTTTCTCTCTAGAGTGTATACACGCTTTGAGCTTACATAACCAACGGAAGCGTTTAATATTTATTAAATAGGTTCGACTTGTGAAGTAGTATATGTAGAGTGATTCGAAAGTCGCTGTACAAACTGTAATGTAAGATAGAGGACAATAAAACAAAAATGTTTTGTTAATGTCAAAATGGTATGTCCACAAACATACCATTTTGGCGTTACTGTGCGATTGGGCGGCGGCGCAATTAGTTATATTTCGCCGTTATAATTTGTAACACAGACTTTGAGCGTGGAATATGGAGCACTGTATGAAATTTTAGGTGACCGGCACGTATCTAGAACATGGAGGCTGCTAATTGAAAAGGAAGACCTGTTGTAAAATTACAGATAAATTTTACAGCAGCGCTTCCGTCTCGATTAGAAACCCTATTCACTAGAATTTAGGGATTCTCAACCTTTTATGTTCATGACACACTATCATTCGTAGTGAGTGCTCGTCGCACACTAGCGTACGAGTTGGCAACACTGCCGGAGACTAGATCCTGATCGCTCACAGTTTGCCGTCAGTAGACTGCTGTTTGTAAGTTTGCAGTCGTAAGGCAAGTTCTTTCGTGTTCTGGCATGTTTTGATGTTTTGAGGTCGATCGTTAGTTTGACTGACACGTGTTATATGCACTATTGTGTTAAATTTTCTCTTTTAAAACTTTGAGATCGGCATGGATACGTTTCTAATTAAAAGGAGAACAGTTGGAGATGAGTCAGTAATAGATATTTAACAGTAAAAAAAGTGAAAACGAGCCAATTCCAAATTAAGTGTTGTGAAAGTAGTACAGAGGTATGTGGAATCTACTGGTAGTGACCGTAAGTATCTAGGTAGTTATCCAACTTTGTATTTACGTTCAATGGATTTGAAAAGTTCTGTACCAGACTGTGTCTTCCATGGAGAAAAATTAAACGAGGAATGTATGGTCCCTAATAAATTAAAGCAACATTTAAATATCAAACATGATCACTTTTCTGGTAAAGATAAGAACTACTTTAGCTTATTACAACGGAAGCTAGCAAAAGCTTCGGTACGGGGATCAACTATTTTTGAAAATGCTCAAGGATCCAAAAAGTTGCTGAAATAGTAGAAAAATGCAGCTCCACACTATCGCTGAAAATGAAATAGTGAAATCGATGTTAGGTGACGGCATCAAAAAAGAAATATCCGTTGTTCTATTGTCAGATGATGCTATTTTCCGGTGGATTGATGACATGGTTTGAGATATCTGGAACCATGTACATAAAGAGCTAAGTGTCTGTCGAGTATTTTCACTACAGCTCAACTGATGAAAGTAAGAAATGCCAATTACTAGTTACATCATATTTATTGATCGGGATTCAATTATTGAGCAACTCTAATGAATTGCTTTTAACGTCAACCGGATCAGATATGTATAACTTCCTATTAAGCACCTTGGATCTGTAATTGGGCTGTTCTGGAAAATTTGTCTCTCAGTTTGCACAGATGGTGCATCTGCAATGATTTGAAGATTCAAAGCATTTGCTGCCCACGTCAGATATTTTCACCGTGAAAGATGTAAATTAATTGCATTATATAGGACAATTTCTGTACCGCCCACATCAGATTGTTTTACATTTAAGTATTGGGATATTTTAAATAAGTGAAATATGTGACATGATTTTATGCTATAAACCTTGAAATTGCGTTATGGTATAATAACAGTTTTGTAATCAAATTAAAATAGTACTGAATAAAAGCTTTATTAATTTTGAGCAAGTAATTATTGACAAAAATTTATTAATCTTATTAATATAAAATAATATTAAGTTTTAAATACAATTATATTCTGTTTTAAAAAACTAGTTTACTCTTTTCCGCAATATTTCAAGATCGTTTACAAGACAGATCAGGGAAGAAGATTGAATTTACCCGTCAATATGTACAAGTGCGAAAGATGTATTAGGTTGCATTTTAAAAATAATAAAATATCTTGACACTATATTACGCATAAAGTGTCGTAAATGCAAAACTAACTTCCTCAAAGTAAAACATGTTATTAAAATGTGAAGAGAACAGATTCTTATACTTTTAACTTGATATATTCTGTGGCATACTTTTATCTTATGTAATAAAATATGTTTGTCTTTCTGTCTGCGCGGTCTTTGGCGAGAAATAAAAGCTTTGAACAGCAGCGAAATTCAGAATAGAAGTACTTCAGGTGCCCAGACAACACGTATCGGCGAGATTTTAAAAAAAATTCAAATTATATAGTATAATTATACGCACGAATTTTATAGTATTAAGCAGTATTAAGAAATGTGTTTATGCTATAGTAATTGTAAGGTGAATTTGACAATTTGGGTTTTGGCAAATTGGTAATTATTATTTAAAAATTGTAACATTAAAGTGAAATGGTATTAAAACTTGGAATCAATTAACAGATACCCATTTTTGAAATAATTCTGATATTTATTTTTGTCATATAGAATAACATGCAAATGAATGAAAAACTGACAAAACAGAATCTTATATATTTATTTAGAAATTAAATCTATTCTCTTATAAAATATGTTCTGTTTAAAATGACAAACAATTATTGCTCCTTATAAGGCTAGTATTTAAGCCTGTTAGGACAGGGAAATTAACACCCATTAAAATGAAAGTTGCAGCCTACTTTTTAAAAGCTTTATTTTGTTAAACAATGCATTGTGCTTAGATACCAAAATAGTTAGCTGAATTGAAAATTGATCCAGTTAGGTTCTGCCCAAAAATCGAGATTTTTTTTTTATGCTTTGGAAGGAGGCTTCTGGTGGGTTACATGAGACGTCACCGATCACCACCCTCATTTTGTATACTTCGGGGGAAAAAAATCGAAAATCCGGCTCCGTTAAATTCGGCGCAATGGTCGATATTATAAGTGTGCTAAGATTCAGCATTCTAAGCTAGAGAGTTGTATTGGCATCTAGTCTAGAAAGACTTTACATAAAACCAACAATGTCCGCCCTGGAAGGAGGGAATAAACATTTGATTACGTTGGGTTCTATCTGAAGGTTGATATTCTAAGTATGCAAATATTCAGATTTCTAAGTGACCAGGGGGCATCTGGGGGGGGGGTCTGAAAATACTTTTCGAAAACCCCTTTTTTTTCGCCACCCCCGAGGGGTTGCTAATTTGAAAGTCTAGCTCCCTAATGTTATATACCGTAGTCGATACCTTAATATGCAAATATCAGCCATCTAGGTCAATTGAGGGACTTCTGAAGGGTCTGGAGAGACTTTCCGAAACGCCCTATTTTCTCCGCTCCCGAGGGCATAAACCGAAAAATTCGGCTCCGTTAGGTTCTGTACCATAGTTTATCTTATTAGTGCTCAAAGATTTTAGATCACAGGGGACTTCTGGATGGTTTGGAAGGCCCAAACCGCGTTTTAGACACGTTAGATAATTATATATAGTGATAGTGCGTATTAGGGAAACGAAAAATCTAATTTTGGCAGCACATGACTTTCCTTACATAATGCAAGTACATTATTTCTTTCAATGCGAAATAATGATGGATACACGACACAATGTTTTTAATATTGAAAAGTATACTGACAATGGACGCTTTCTGAACGACAACATGTGAAATTACTTTGAAGTACCAAAATTCTCTTGATGAGTTTGAATCGAGTTCAGGGACGCTTGAAAAGTGCTCTTCCTTCGAAAACTCGAATTCGAAATTTTGACCCAGTCACAATACTTTTCTTATACAGTATACTATGTATGTTTAGAAAGTAATAGCAAATTATTATTACATTTAGAGACAAGATTCTTTATGATTCAGAAAAAAAAACTACTCATAAAATGGGTATCGAATTCAGAATTTTGGGGTACCTGAGCCAACAGTTATTAAGGGCCATTATTTTGCATGATATGAACTATTCAAAAATTGAAATGATCAGATTTGAAAGGCACGTCTTAAAATAAAATGTCTGAAAACAATATTGCTGATGAAAAAAATAAAACGTTTTATTTAAAAAAAATTAATTTTCCCAATTTTTTTTAATGTAATAAAAATATAAAATAAAATAATTTCTTTTGAAAAGCTAATACGATGATCAAAGAAAATGCATACCATATTTTTTTTAAAATAATTTTTCTTCGTTTCTTTGAAACGAATAAAAATTCTATGAAACATTTGCATGGATGAAAAAACTGAAATAATATTCATACAACTATTTAAAAGGAATTTCTGTGCTTCACTTTGGCTTTTTTTTCCGTGTTCTCTTTCTTCGTGTTCTTGCTTCAAACATGATTCTGATTAATAAATTCATCTAATATTTCATTAAAATAATTTTTTATTTGTCACTTTCAATGAAAGCAGGTGAGAGATGGTTTTCTAACATAGTTGTTAATTTGAGTTTTGAGAAAGTTATTTCCTATTAACAGCAGATAAATAAAGTTAGGTGAATGAAAAAAACAATTTCTATATAATAACAAGAAAGATCAATCATGCTTAAAGCATTGATTATGAAACACTTTCCAACTTCAATGCAATTTTATTTAAAAAAGTCGAAAATGCAATACATTCCTCGGTAATATTTTAAAACTTATCACGATACTACATTGATTTATTATATTTGAAAACTTAAACCTTCATTGAAAAAAATGAACTTCATTCAAAAGACGGCATTGAAATATAAATTGCGTGGTTTAAATATCTCTAAAATGCAATACATTCCACGGTAATATTTTCAAATCTATAATAATACTACGATAATTTATTATATTTGAAAACTTCATCGAAAACAACTGAAATTAATTCAAATGACGTCATAGAAAAAATAACACGCCTGGATCTCTCTATAAAAGCAGGATTTCATTCATAACTTTCTCCATTTCATTCATCACAATACTATAATAATTTATTTTATTTAAAAATTAAGACCATGGAGCTGCAATGCATAAACTTTATGCTTAAAACTTCATCGAAAAATATCGTCCTTCTGTTTATAGAATCAATTAATATTTCATTCATATCAGCCATGCAGACTCCATGGACTGAATTATTTTGTGTTAAAGAAATACAGTAATTCTAATACAACTCATTCTACATATTTTGCTGTTTACATTTTACATAGGTGAAAAATAGGCTTAATTGTAGAAATAATCAAATTTGAATGAGAATTTAAACTCAAATATATTGTCATTGTGTTGTTTTAGTATGTAGATGCACAGAATTTAATCAGAAATAAAGTAGTTTTAGGATGGATATAACACTCAATATGAATTAAAAAGAACTTTAAAAAATCACGAATTTGAAACAAGATGGATGCCATATCTCATTTTGAAGTGGGTCATGTGATCGTTTCATATCATGGTCACGTGATCGTTTCATATAAGATGTGTAATTATTATTTTAATTTTTATTTAAAAAACTACTGAATATATTTAGCTGAATTTTTTTTTTATATATTTTATGGAACAATTTGACTATTACCTAAAATTTTCGAAGCAATTTGTGAATTTTAAATCCGCTTAAAAAATGTTAGAAAAATTAGGTCCCATAGGGCTCAATGTATTTCATTTTTTCAACCCGGGTTCAATCCAAAACTAATTGTGTGATATTATTCATTTATATTCCCATAGGTCCTACAGACCGTCTGAACAACATACTAAAATTTCATTTTGATTAAGTCATTTTTACGGCAGTTATCGTGCTAACGGACAGACAGACAGACAGACAGACAGACAGACAGACAGACAGACAGACAGAATGAACAAAGTCATAAACACTTTTCAACTTTGTTGTAAAGTGTTAAAAATTGGTTTTATTATAGATAACTAACAAAGCTTATATATTGTTACGAACTTATAAAATGCTCTGGAGTCTTTTTCCCTCCTTTCACTTTCGTCTCTTTCGAAGACCAGACGGAGAAAACAACCGCACGTGCAACCTTACCTATAACATGAATCTATGGTTACCATATGCTGAAGTTTGAAGAAGGACTGCTAGATTTGGCGATTTATAGCCAATTTAGCGACATTAGGCAATTTTTCGGAGGTTCGAGAAACACATCCAAAAACCCGTATTCTACGAGATATGAGAGATTTACAGAAGTTTCTATAGAGAGCCTATAAAAGGAGTCTTCACTCAGTTGGAGAGCAGTTGACTTGGCACAAGCTACATTGAATTGTGTTTTTGTCAAACTTTTGAGAATAGTATCAGTTGTTTTATGAAATTGATGGACATTTAAATACGGTTTTACTGTATATTTTCCTGTTTATACTGTGTTTGTGCATAAACGCGTTGGTTATCAAGAAAATTGGACTTATTTTTGTACCTTGAGCGTATACCTACGGTACCAGAGGATATATCGTAACAATAACTTTCCATTTATTTAAATCTCTCGAGGAACCCCAAACATTTGGGACTCCCTGTCCCGAAAGAGTATTTCGACTTTGCATATTTTTACTTTCCCTATGAAATATTGTATATGCAAAAGGAAACTATTGTGATGTGGTGATGGGAGAAAGTATTATGGTGTGGTGATGAAAGGCAGTATTATGATAGATTAATGCGTTTTGAGCTTTTGTGATTATAAATCAAGAATTTTTCAATGATGTTTGTATGTCTGTGAAACTTTGGAGTCGATATCTCTCTCTCAAATTGAATAAATCGAATGAAATTTATTATTTTGTCAATAAATAACCGACAGAGATTCGTTGCTTTTTTGGTTGAACGTATCAGGGGAAGGCTCTAAATTTATCGAACATTTTGTTTTCGAAATTAAAAAAAAAAGTTTAAAAAAATATAGTTATGTTAGAAATTGTTATAGAAAGAGCTATGCAATTTTACATTTAAAAGCGAATGAAAAACTAATAGAATTCTACCATGCGTCGTTCTCGAGATATTGCACCTTTTGATCAAGAATAAAATAAATAAACGTAGAGGAAGATACTTGGGCGGAATAGGATAATGTTAGGAGCAAATTTTGAAAGTGTAAATGATAGGAATAAAAATAGAAAACAAAAAATAATTTAGCCAAATATTTTAAAATTCACATGAGATATGAAAAATTTATTCATTAAGTATGTAAAGTTAATTTTTTAAAACAAAAAATGTAAAAAAAAAGTATTTTGGACATCTGAGCAGATTTCAATATAGTTAAAAAGTGTTTATGACTTTGGTCATTCTGTCTGTCTATCTGTCCGTTCGCATGATAACTACCGTAGAAATAACTTTATCAAAACGAAATTTTAGTATGTTGTTGAGACGGTCTGTGAGACATATGGAAATGTAAATGAATAATATCACCCAATTAGTTTTGGATTGAACCCGGGTTGAAAAAATGAAATACATCGAACCCTATGGGACCTAATTCTTCAAACATTTTTTAAGCAAAGTTAAATTTCACAAATTGCTTCGAAAATGTTAGGAAATATTAAAATTATCCCATAAAATATATAAAAAATATTTCAGCAAAATATGTTCGGTAGGTTTTTAAATAAAAATTAAAATAATTAAACTCATGCTATATGAAGACATCATGTGACCCGCTTCAAAATAAAATAAGGTATTCATCTTTTTTTCCCAGTGTAAAAAACGGGATTTATAAAGTTCTTTTGAATTTATATTTATTGTTGCGTCCGTCCAAAAACCGCTATATTTTTGCGTATTTTCTGTGGATCTATATTCTCCGCCAACGCAATTACAATATTTTTGAGTTTAAATGATCATCAAACTTTGATTATTTCTACAACGAAACCTAATTTTAATGGATGCAGAATGTAAACAAGTTATTGTAAGATGAGTTGTATAAGAATTGATGAATTTTTTTCACGCAAAATTATTTAGCTCTGGAGTCTCGAATAAAAGTGATATGAATGAAATTTTGATTACTTTTACATACGGATCCAGACGGTGTATATTTCGATGACGTCATTTGAATAAAATTCATTTTTTTCGATGAAGTTTTAAGTTTTCAAATATAATAAATGATTGTAGTACTGTGATAATTTAAAATGTATCCCTGCTGAATGAATCTCATTTTAGAGATGTGCAAATAAAAATGCATTTTAGTTGGAATGTGTTTCATAATCGATGCTTTATGCATGATTGATCTTTTTTGTTTTACTTTATGGTTGACAAAGCTCACAAATGAGCACGGATGCATCATCGTCACTTTTTATTTCGATACATGAGTTGTAGGTCCAGTTCAAAACTCAAAATATGAAACCCAACCTTCATTTGAGGGTATACACAGTTCATTACAATACAAATATGCCAACCCCCTGTGTCGTCATTTCTTTTTTTCAATTTCACTTCTTTTTTACTTTTTTGGTTTAAGTCCTTTTTCCGAAATGTTATTCTCTTTTTTATCTAATAGCTTTCTCCTTAATCATTTCCCTTGTATAATTCGTTCTACTCCAAACAAACTGCTTTAAGAAATGTGATTTAACCATAACCGCTAATTTTTTTCTCGTTTGCATCAGGTTGTAACGTACTTAAAAGAAACACTGTATTTAGTGGGTTAATGTTAATTGAGAAAAAAAAATGTGATGTATGACTTACGTTGGTCAGAACATTTCAGGTTATTAAAAACATATACAATTTAGCTACGGTTTTCGAAAATCTAAGTCAACGACGAGCAGTAATCAGCACCCCTTATTGAGCGACGTACAGTGTGCGAATGAAAAATCTCAGAGAGTGCCAAATCATTCCAGCGTATTCAGTGCAAAATCCCGTTCTACCCATGTACGCCATTTCTCCCTGGTTTTTATACTATAATTAAATAAGTTAATTTTTTATAATTCATTTTTACAGCAAATTAAAGAACCACACTATGCAGAAGTTATTAGGAGCTGTTTTCGAGAGATTGGAAATTTTACTTTTCTATATGGAGCGCGATATCACTTGAAACAAATGAGGAAATTCAATTGAATTTGTACTATTTTAATTAATTCATTACAGCAATCAATCGAGTCAGAGCTCCGTTGATTTTTGAGTTAAACAGATAAAGTGAAGGCCTTCCATTTTTAAATTGTTTTTCCTGCAAACCAAAAACATTTTTATAAAAATATAATTGCGCTGTAACATGTTATGAACAGTGACGTAACTAATATTAAGCACAATTAAGCGACGCTTCGACAGGGATAAAACAATTTTCTTCTCAATGTTATTGAAAAGTAAACGTATATTTATACATATGCAATACAAAATACGTAATAATAACAATTATACGTATTTTGAAAATAATGTTCATCCAATTATTTATGGATAACAAAATTTTAAGTAAAACTAGTGAAGTTTCAAAAAGAAGAACAACAAAAGAAAAAGAGAGAAATAAAAAAATAACAGAAATGTCAAACTGTTTTCACTTAGAAAAATTGCTCTTAAAGTAAAATCATTATTTTATATGGTTTTACTTTGGGTCCCAAAATTACATTTCGTTCCTAAAATAAAACCAAAAGGGAACACCCTAATTTTGGACTCCCAAGAAATTTTAGACTTCTAAATGAAAGCATTTTTTTAAAAGCTTTTATTTTTGGGAATCAAAACTAGAATTTTGGCCTCCAAAACTTTTGTTTTTAGAAAACTGCAGTTATGGAGATAATTTCATATATTTAACTTAAGAGACTAAAATTCTTAGTTACTCCACTGGTTGTAGAAATGGCTATATATGTAATTTTTATTTTGAAGCAAATGGTTTTATTTATAGAATACCAATATATCCGTTCTCGAGATACTGCACGTTTTCAAACTAAATTAAGAAAAAAGACATAAAAATATATATACACTATTATAAAATGAAGGATGCATTTTAAATTTTTTTCACAACAAACGAACTGAAATCTCCCCGACACTCTATATATTCTTTTTTATTTTAGCGTGCAGCAGCATACCGTCATTACAGTATAATTATATAGGGAATAAATAAAACTGCTGCTTGTGAGAATATAACTTTCAATACTTTCTTGAAGGAAGCAGTCATAAATCAATTTGGTGGCCTATGCCAGGGTCAATTAGGTGACTTATGCAGACATAAGTCAATTAGGTGAGCTATGAAAGCAGGTATAAGTCAATTAGATGGCCATCTAAGTGACCCATTCCTACTCTCTTCAAGTAAGTATTGAAAAATATATCCTATACAGGTCTGTGAACATAATGATTAAGAATATATCCGCATGAATAATTATTTCATAGATACTCTGATTTCTGTAATCTATTCTTTAAGATCTTGTACTTTAATTTCTTTATGAAATTTGAAAGAATTTTTGGAAATCTTGAAAATATAGACTATAAGTAGTATAGACAATAAGTAGATAAGCTATAAGTAATATAGACAATAAATAGATAGACAATAAGTAGATACACAATAAGTAGTATAAAGTGAAAGAGGCGTATAAATTAAACGGACACTTTATGCAGTGTGCTTCAAAAATATTGTGCGACTAAATATCTCTTGAAAATTGGACGCAATCCAAATTTTTTTTTTTTAAATTGGACGTATTTGGATCTAATTTAAGAAATGCTTAAAATACGATAGACTGTCAGACTGAGACCGTTTGGGTCATGTGACACGTTTTAGTAAAATTATAGAAAATGTAACATATTATACTGGCACTCTAAAAAGGAAGTTCCAGTTGGCAAATTGGATTATTTGCAACACTGAAATTACAACATTGGATTATTGCAACATTTAAATATCGTTTGGAAAAAAATTTGATGTGGGCAGCATATGACTTTTTTTATATAATGCAATGAATTTACTTCTTTTACAGTGAAACAATAGTGTATAAGATTCACTGCATAATGTTTTTAACGCTGATATGTACATTTGGCACTTTTCCGAATGACAACGTATGTAAAACTATTTCGAAGTACCCAATTATCTTATATTTCAAGCAACTCTAAATGGACAGTTATCAATATTGATAGCATACGCAATAAGCAATAGAATCCATATGTTAAAATATTTTAGTAATTGATTATAATCTATTTGGCGTTACTTTCGCTAACTTAGCGTCATTTTAGCCTTTGCGATATTTCGATAAATTAGTCGCTCAGGCCACCAAAGTTATCGCCAGAAGTTACAGACAAACGAAGGGAAGCGCGTTTTTTTTTATATAAATGAATTTGGGAGAATTGATAGGCGTTAAAATACAAAACTGTTACCCAAGTATCTCCTCTCGTGAATGGATCGAACTAGATACACGAAAATGATGTTACTACATAATATAACGTATGGAAAGTGAATATATTTCACAATAGTTAATATTTATAAATTTTATGTGATTTTTTGATAATTTTATTTACAAAATGTGCAATATCTCGAGCACGGTTTATGCTAGTGTTTTAAAATTTGCGTAAATCGTTTTATAAGGAAAAATTACATAAGAAATGATTATTTACGCACCATTATTAAGGGTTCTGATTTTTTGATGATTTTTTCAAAATTTCATTTGAAAATTTGGGGTGGGAGTTGTATTCCGAGCAAGCGATGACGTTAACGATGACATTTAATAGGCTTGCAGTATTCTCTGATTGTAATTTTTGTGCCAAATTTCGTTCAAAACGCTCCTTTCATTCGTGAGATATCATCTACACACACACACACACACACACACATATATATATATATATATATATGTATGTATATATATATTTATAGAGAGAGAGAGAGTGAGATGAGAGAGAGAGACATCACCTCAAAAATGTTCAGGCATGCTTGAAACGTACCCTTCCGTCGAAAACTCGAGTTTGAATTTTTGACCCCGTTGCAATTCTTTCCCTTATACATTATATCATAATGTATAGGGAAAGAATTGTTATTGAATTTTTACTTTCCTTATACATTATATTATAATGTATAAGGCAAGTAAAAAAAAACGGTTATCTGCAATATTCACCATAAAAATATTGTCAGAGTTATAGGACTTAAACCATTTTGATAAAACAAAACACAGCGATAACATTGATTTTAGGGGGTCGTACAAACATTGATTGAATCTCTTTATGCAAAATTTCTATTCGAAAACTTACATGTGTACCCATCTTTAGCAAAAGTTTTATGCATTCCTCAATTATGCTCCAAAAACTGTAATTTATGATATTTCGGAAATTTTGATTGTATGACATTTCAACTTTTTTGTTTGATTTATTGAACTATGAAAATATTATGATAATTGATACTTCTTTTCTAAGGGGCCAGTATAAAAATTTACATTTTGTACTTTTCTCTAAAATGTGTCACATGATCAAAATTTGCATGCGATGATAGTCTACTTAATTAAAGAGGAGCCATGGGTATACTACCCATCGTTCAAAAGATATTTATTCGTGCAATCTTTTTGAAAAAACTTGTACATAAATTTAAATAATGTAACTGAACAGTTTCAATTGAATTGATTATATGTTGAACAGATAAGATGCAGCCCTAAATTAAGGATAATAAATAAAATAAAAAAAAATCGATCCAATGATTTGTTATATTTTTACATCTTGCTTTGAACACATTTTCTTTGTCAAAATCATCTTTTTTACAAAAAATCGGGTTCTTTATCTTTCTAGATATTTAATCTGATAATTAATCACTCTTATTGTAAGAGATGTATTAATAATGCTGTTTTTTTCATGGACATTTTTGCCTTGCACTTCATCAATTTTCAAATAGAAACAATTAATTTTCCCGATTACTCGTTTTTCTATAATTTGAGGGGAAACTAGATTTTTTTTATTACAAAATTTTATGTGACACTCAAAAAAGAATTTATGAACTACGAAAAATAATTCAGTAATAGTATCCAAAATATAAGAAACCTTCTTGCATTCTATGTCATAAGCTTTTGTTTAATTTTAAAATACTTCAGAATGAACTTTTGATTCATCCGGGATTCATCTTTGATTCATCTGGGAAAGATTCATCTGGGAATCAAAATTATCTTATTAAGATTCTGGACCTCGGCTTTTGATGTCTGCTTTCCACATTATCCAATCAATAATTTCTGCCACATAAAGTGTTTCTTTCTTGTATTATCCAATTGCTTCGATTCGTCTAAAATATTTAAAATTAAAACGAACAGAAAACTGGAGTTTTTTTTGTGTCTGTCTCGGCAATTTATATATGTTAAGCTCCCCACAAAACGTTGTTATAGTTTATCAGATGTGTTTGGGATTATAAGTAGGATGCAATGAAATTGAAGAATCTAATATGTACAATGCGGGACCATGACTATATACACATTCTGATTTTGTGCAAAATAAGTATGAAATTTGGAATATTGTCATTCAATGCCACTGAAAATCAATGTCACTTAATGTCACTGAAATGTGTACTTGTAGTTGTTAATTAAAGTAAATGTATTCAATTTTTTCCCAGTTTATAACAGTTATATCAAGAGAGATTATGTACGCCAATAAAAGTAGAAAAATTATATCTTTTGAGAAATTCTTGTGATAAATCCAAAGCGATGTACTAATGTAGTAATATAATCTATTGATTTTGAATAAAAATGTAAGTATAAAACATATTTTCAGTTGATGAAAGTAAGAACATTAAAAATTGCTATTGGTCTTTGGACTTTTAAACATAGAAACGTGCAATATCTGCAGAACGGTGCGTGTTAACTTTTCCCAAATAGGTTAATTTGTTAAGACATACGAAATTATTTATAAAATATTTATTAATTATTCTTCTTAATTCTTATTTTTGAGTATTATTACTATTGATTACTTTTTGGGTTGATTTTTCCTTAAATTATATCGAGATGTATCTTCGGCAGTCTTAGAGACAAACGCTGATAGCTGACACCAGATAATTTAAAACGGTTGAATGGTGTTTTGGTTTGATTAGAATGAAGATCGGTAACATGTTCATACCTAAAAGTGGGTAGTTTTTACTACGCTATTTTTTAAACTCTGTATTCATACACTTTTACCGTATTGGAAATCATGGTTTTAGAAACCTATATCAGGATCCTCAAACTATTGTTTGGAACAAACAAATGCTCTTTCTGCTGCTGTCTGTTTAGGCAGATCGCTAGACTCCATTTTGATTTATGAACTTCGGAATTTAATAATACAATATGCTTTGAAAGTGAAATGAATTATTGCCAACACACGATTTTTGTATTAATCCATGCAATTTTTCTTTCGTATTGCTGAAACAAATATGATCCTACAAAATGTGATTTTTGAAGATTAGGGTTTTAAAGAACTTTGCTGCCCCAACCGGGAATCGAACTTTATTGTACCGACGCTCTACCGTTGAGCTCCTGATTGGACTCCCCCTTTTTGATGTAGCTTCTTTAGGTCAGGGCCGAAGTGTGGGTTCCGCCCATCCAGACTCTGTGACTTTCCTACTTGTTGATTTCATCGCAAATTGGTAAATTTATGAGTCATAAACATTGTTCAAGTATTATGTCAAATCTGTTGCTTATTCGTCTGAACCTTTATTCAACTTGTTTCATACTGTGGCGTATTACTCTAAAGAAAATTGTTTTTCCTGGTCTCCAACTTTATAAATTCTCCAATAGAGGCACTGCAATCACTTTTCCATCGAACATGGCCAGTTCACTATAGATAGACCTAACGTGTTCACTCATGGAACTTTCTTTATAAAGTTATTCGAGTGCTTAAGAACTTTCTTAGGATCCATGTATAATGCACGAAATGCAGAATAATAATAAACCTTTTATATTGTACGAATAAAAAAAAATGGTCCGTTGTAAGTTTTATTAAAAACTAGAATACCCGTTCTTCGGAGTATATAATATAAACAAACTTATAATTCGCAGTCATGTGCAAATTCTGTTAAAATATTAAATTTATTGCTCCAAAAGAGAAGTTTAAGAATATCTGTTCTCACTATGAAACATTATCTTCAGGGGCAGATCTGAAGAATAAAACATCCTTGCCCCTTTTGTAAGCAAATTTACAAAAAAAAAAAAAAGGAATTGAATCAATATATGCAAAATGAAATCATTAAAATTGTATAGAACCCGTACTACTTATATACACGAATATTTGAAGATATAACCTGTATTAGTACATTAGAAGATTACCCGTATTATAATATGAGTCTCAAAAATATTTGCCAAAATAAAAGAGGTGACGTAATAAATTGAAAATATCAATAATCCCCGTAATCTTTATACCAGAAGGTCGTAATTGATTCCAATATATGCCAATATATATCAAAACATGTGCCAATATACCTGTACTGCTTATATTCTCGTAGAAGATATACCCGTGTATTTGTAGAATATTACTCGTACAACGTACAATATATGAGTTTAAGCAATTTTTGTCATAATAAAACAATTGCATAATAACTTGAAAATATCAATAATCTCTGAATCAATAATCCCCGAAAATATCAATAATAATAACGTTTAAACCTTAAGACCGTAATTGATATAATCCAGTCAAAAATGCTATAAGAAAAATCAAATCGTTCTTTTCTAAAATATATTTTTATATCCATTTATTTATTATTCAAATCAAAAAAATAATAATTAAAATTAACAGACAGATTTAATTTAATAGCGTTTCTGAGCAACATGATATAAGTTAGAATCTTCCTCATAAATTGCGAAATTAAATAACCATTTTCATTTCTTTATACTTTTGTTCAGTAAAAGCTTGTGAAAACAAACCATGGAGATAGATTTCTCATTTAAATCATGCTTCAAACAATTCATGTTTTCAGAAAGTGACTAATTAGCGCAAAAAATTTCCCACCAAACTCAAAGATAAAGTTTTAATTCACTTTCAAACGATTTTCAAGCTTTTCGTTTGGATAAACCACGGAGTTAGAGAGTAGAACTCCTAGAAAAAAGTTTCGTTTTTCATTAATATCTC
Source organism: Amaurobius ferox (assembly GCA_951213105.1). NCBI lineage: Eukaryota > Metazoa > Arthropoda > Arachnida > Araneae > Amaurobiidae > Amaurobius > Amaurobius ferox. The sequence goes on from OX578141.1 coordinate 56,099,001, forward strand.
GACAACCACTGGTCTTAGATACTCGAAACTTGGGCTAAAATTATGGGCGCTATTTCAAGGCTATCCACAAAATTTCATTAAATTCGGTTCAGCCGTTCTTGCGTGATGATGAAACAAACGAAAGTTTCGTTTTTTACTAATATCTCGAGAACCACTGATCATAGAAACTCCAAACATGGACTAAATTTTAAGTGAGACTTTTTCCAGGCTACCCACAAAATTTCATGAAATTCGGTTCAGCTGTTCTCCCGTGATGACGGGACAAGCAGACAGACAGACAGGCAAACAGACAAATTTTCAATTTTATTTATTTAGATGTAAGAAATATAATTTTATTCCACTTTCATGTGTCTTTAAATGATATTTTAAAGAATAACTTCTGCTTTTATGTAAGTACGAAATATTAATACTTTGTGGATGTCACTTTTATTTCGACGACTTTCATATATATTGAAAACATCCATAGGATAAGCTTCGGAATGCATTTCATGGAGATTTTAAGGGATTGAACTGGGATTAACGTCTGTTTAAGTTTAAGAAGTGAAGTTTATATTTCTGCAGCGTTACTAAACATTCCGAGTTCCTCTAAAATGTTGTTCAGCACTATTTCCTGTTCTTGAAGTTTTCTCAAAGTTTTACATTTTTAGAGAAAAACCACAATAAATTGTAAAAAGTGTAAAATATAAATCAATATTGTCATGTCGCCATTCTGTGCGCCATGACCTTTTTGTGTTTTCCGAGAGAAAAACTCTCTTTTCTCTCTTGTGCCTGTATTGAAAGTTTGGTAAGCTTTGTTCGGATTGCCGTTTGAAGGGAAACGGAGTTTTGTTCGGAACGGTTGGTTTGGAGGAAGAATCCTGTCTCTGTTGGAGAGTGACGTCGCGTCGCGTGATGAGGCTCTGTTGCTGTGCGCTCGCTTTCCTGCCAATCAGGAAGCGGCTTTTTGGAGAAGTGAGAATTTTTCGCTTTTTGCTCGCTCTTCTCAGCTGGACTCCGATGAAATTTCATTGATATTGCATTTTTGACTGGATAATATCAATTACGGTCTTCAGGTTTAAACATCATTATTATTGATATTTTCCGGGACTGTTGATTCAGGGATTATTGATATTTTCAAATTATTATGCCATTGTTTTATTATGACGAAAATTGTTGTAACTCATATATAGTACGTTGTACGAGTAATCTTCTACAAATACACGGGTATATGTTCTAATCTACGAGAATATAAGTAGTACAGGTATATTGGCATATATTTTGATATATGTTGGCATATATTGGAATCAATTACGACTTTCTGGTATTAAGATTACGGGGATTTTTGATATTTTCAATTTATTACGTCATCTCTTTCATTTTGGCAAATATTTTTGAGACTCATATTGCAATACGGGTAAGATTCTATTAACACACTGGCATATTTCCTAATCTGCGACAATATAAGTAGTACGGGATTGCATATATTGATTCAATTCCTTTTTTTTGTTTGTAAATTTGCTTACAGAAGGGACCAGGATGTATTATTCTTCAGATCTGCCCGTGAAGATAATTTTGTATAGCGAGAAAAGAGATTCTTAAACTTCTTTTTAGGAGTATTGTATTAAATATTTTAACAGAATATTTTGATTAAAAATTTCATTCAGTATACTATAGGAATTTGCATATGATTGTGAATTTTAAGTTTCTTATATACTCCGTACGAAGAACGGGTATGCTGCTAGTCTATATATATAAAATTGAAAGTCTGTCTGTTGTCTGTCTGTGTGTTTGTCCCATCATCACGAGAGAACGGCCGAACCGAATTTGATGAAATTTTGTGGGTAGCCTGGAAATAGCCCTACTTAAAATTTAGTCTATGTTTGGAGTTTCTACAACAAGTGGTTCTCGAGATATTAGTAAAAAACCAAACTTTCGTTTGTCTCATCATCACGAGAGAGCGGTTGAACCTAATTTAATGAAGTTTTGTGGGTAGCCTTGAAATATCCCATCATAAATTTCATCCAAGTTTCGGGTTTCTAAGACCAGGGGTTGTCGAGATATTAATGAAACACGGAACTTTTTCCTAGGAGTTCTACTCTCTAACTCCGTGGTTTATCCAAACGGAAAGGATGAAAATCGTTTGTTTAAAACGTCAAAGAGAAATAAAATTTTATTTCTGAGTTTGGTGGAGATTTTTTGCGCTAATTAGTCACTATCTGAAAGCATGAATTATTTGAAACATGAATTTAAATGGAAAAATCTACCTCCATGGCTTTTATTTTTAACAAGCTTTTACTCAACGATGAAAAGTATAAAGAAATCAAAATGGCTATTTAATTTCGCATTTTATGAGGAAGATTCTATCTTATATCATGTTGCTCGGCAACGCAGTAAAATTAAATGTGTTTGTTAATGATTATTATTATTTTTTCGATTTGAATAATAAATAAATGGATATAAAAATATATTTTAGAAAAAAACGGTTTGATTTTTCTTTTAATTATATTAATTGCGAACTGCGTACATCAATTTCATTTATTTTGGCAAAGAGGTTTCAAGCTTATATATTGTGTTTAGCTAATAAACTCATATATTCTCTCTACCCAATGAATTCATTTATCCGATTGTTTAAACAGAAAATGAGTAGAACGGGTATATCTTCTAATAATATTTTAGTGTTTTCATTTAGTATATACAAACTGGATCACGATATTTTATTCAGATCTGCAAATTTAGAGCTACGAATTTGGCTGGATATCGCTGACTTGGAAAATTTCCTAAAAGTTGCCAAATAAATCGAAATGTCTCCAAATTGATAAAAACGATGTAAATTAATGAAATTTATTTTGTTTTGCTAGGAGAAAGTACTGAACTGGTGTTTCGTTAGCATTTTCTTGTCAGTCCAACCGTCTTACTTAATAACACATTTAGCGAATTTTCAAAATATCACCAAATTGATAGAAATGTTTGCAAATCCATCAAAATATCTCGAAATTGATAAAATTGCGCTAAATAAATGAAATTGTGTTTTTTTAGGGGATAATATTTTGATGATGGTTCGTCAATTTATCGCCAAGTGGGACTGTCAGTTTTACAGTCCCACATGGTGATAAATTTGGCGATTTTTTAAAATGCCGTCAAACCTTTATTAGAGATCGCATTATTCAGACGATATTTTGACCACCAATTTATTTGAAGCAAATTATAACATGTCGCTTAGCAACGGATTTAAATCCAGTGTGTTTATGAGAAAGAAGATTTTTATTTAATATATTCCGATTTTAATAATGAAGATATGTATATAAAATAAATTTCATTTCCATCGTATTTTTGACTGGATAATATCAATTACGATCTTCATATTTAAACATTATTATTATTGATGTTTTTCGGGGATTATTGATTCAGAGATTATTGATATTTTCAATTTCTTATGCCTTTGTTTTATTGCGGCAAAAATTGTTGAAACTCATATATTGTACGTTGTGCGAGTAATCTTCTAGAAATGCACGGCTATATCTTCTAATCTATGAGAATATAAATAGTACAGGTATATTGACATATATTGGCAATGATTGCGAATTTTAAGTTTCTTTATATTATATACTCCGTACGAAGAACGGGTATGCTGCTAGTCTATTAATATTTGTAGCTGCTATCGAGTACACACGAAATAGGTGACAGACATCGGACAGAGATAGACAGACAGAGGGCCATCACTCCATACATATTTAAAACGTGTTCAGGAGATCTTAAAACATATATTGGCATCGTAATCTCGAATTAAAAAAAATTTCTCTGTACTCAGTATGAGAAAGTTAAAATCTGATCTGGGCAGCTGATGCTTATTCCTGAATAATGCAATGACTTTACTTCTTTCTTAGCAAAATTACGATCTATAGGATCCATAGCACAATGTTTTTGGATTTGAAATAACACCAAGATAATTTGCCGCTTTTGGCAACTGATCAGTCCAAACAGAGTGACTTATTCATACTCATGTGCGAAATTCTCATAATACTTTAAGGTATTTTATGCATAAAATTGTATATGGAAATTGGACACATTCGACAATACTTTTGATGTTAATTTAATGAAATTTTTTAGTAAATTTATTCTGAAAACGTGCAATATCTCGAAAGCGGTCCCTGCTAGCTTTATAAAGTTGGTGTCACTCGTTTTCTAATAAAAAGTTACATATGTGAAATGATTATTTATTTATCATTACTGAAGGTCTTGGAATTTTTAAGTATCTTTTTCAAAAATACATCCAAAAATTAAGAAGACTACCGAACATTATACATTTAAAATCAATAAGATTCGAGTATTCACTAACTATACCAAATTACTTTCGAAATGATCCATTCGTTAGTAAGATATCCTGTCCACAGACTTACGGACACACCCACTGACATACGCACTAATATTCACAGTAACATACATACACATACACACGCACTAACGTAAGCACTAACATATAACCTTACAGACACACCCACTAATATTCGCACTAATATACAGACTTACGGATACACTCCCTAACATACGTACTATCATACACATTAACATACAGACATACAGACACACACACACACACACAAACACACACATTAACACACACGCACCAACACACACACAATAACACACACACTAATACATGCATTAACAGACACACACACACACTAACATACGCACTTACATATACACCAACATACACATAGACATTACCAAAAAATGTATGATTCGAGTTCAGGGATGCTTAAAACATGTTCTTTTGTCGAAAATTGGAATTCTAATTTTTGACCTTGTTAGAATGCATTCCTTATAAATTATACTACATATGTAAGAAAAGTAAAAAATATATTTTAATTTTCTTTTTATATGACATTAAAAAATTTATTTCTCATTAGTTGACAATTACTTTGTTAATCATTTTATTTTCTCGATGAAAGGAAATAGGTCTTTTAATGAACTTGAATGGTTCTTTTTTTTAGCATTTGAGGATGTTGACAGCTTGAAAATTGTCGCCAATTGTTCTAAAGTTTTTTCACCTTGCCTTCCTATGCTTTTAGAGTCTACTAAAGCTGGGATTAAGGTTACGAAAAGGTTAAATTCATTATTTTTGCTAATTATTAGCGGTGATTAATTATTTAGCAAGCAATGTGAGTGATACATTTTCCAAAAGCTAATTGAAAAATAATTGTCAGTATGTGCATATTTTTAATTTTTTTACTATACATAGTTATAGGTAAAGGAAAGTTTGTTAATGGGGTCAAAAATACGAATCTCGGAGTTTGATGGATCTGCGCGTTTTGAGCATCTCTGAATATTCATAGTTTAGTGTATAAGGAAAGAATTAGGACTCGAAAATTTAATTTAAGTTTTTGGTCGGAACAGCACATTTTATGAATTTGTGACGACTCAAATGCTTCGAAATGAACTGTTTTGATTTTTTAAATTTTAATTTTTGAATGATATATGTTGTTGTTGTTACTTATTCCCCCGTGGCGAAGGAGAGCCTTCGCACCACGTCCACTAGACCCCTGGTCCCATGGTGAAGGGGAGAAATTTGCAGCTTCACTTTTTATTGAGACTCCTCAAGGGTGGAAGTCTGACTTTGCCTCGACAACACAACATCCATGCCCGCTGGCGGGATTCGAACCCACAACCCGGCAATCCAGCCATCAGGCGGAAACGCGTGCCCCTGACCGCTCGACCACCGGATCGGCTTAAATGATATATGCTTTTGTTATATCTAATGCAGCAACTGTATGTCATTAATTTTTTTCTGAATTTGCGTATGTTGTAACCTATGCCGTTTGACATTGGCAAATCACTTACCTGTTGACGCTAGGCACGTGAAGAGTATTTAACTACGGGCTTCACTCCTGTCGCTCTCTCTATTTCATTCCAAAAGCAAAGTACGTAACCAGCTGGCAGGCTATTACGCCAAGTTCGTGTGCTATGATTTGATTACGTTTAGCTAGAGGCTTATCTTCTTTTGATCTTAATTTGGTGTATATTTTAAATGTGTTAAGAGTTTGTATTTAAAAGTTAAGTTTATAACGAAGTGGTATCTTCCTTTAAAAGTGTACGAATTGAGTATGTGATCTCTACCTCATCAGGGGAGGAATATGCTTTATCAATTGGAATATCAACGGCTTAGTAAAAGAGCTGACAAGGATATCGTATCTGAAGTACAGTGAAGTTTCAAAGAAGGAACCTTCCGAGGATAGGAAAAATTGTCTATTACAAAAAGTTGTGATAAAATTATTCATAAAAGAGTCGGTCAAAGGTTGGAGTCACACCCACCATTCATCCCGCATCTCAAATCGAAACCAATATTTTTCAAATGATATCTCTCTCTCTCTCTCTCTCTGTGTGTGCTGTGTGTGTGTGTTTGAGAGAGAGAGAGAGAGAGAGAGAGAGAGAGAGAGAGAGAGAGAGAGAGAGAGAGAGAGAGAGAGATAGTGATAGATAGATAGATAGATAGATAGATAGATAGAAAGAGATCTACTAAACAAATGGAAATTTTTGAACGTAACATGGTACGATTATTACAATTTTCAAACACTGGAGCCCAAATGATGTTGAAAGACCCCCAAATTTTCGAATGAATTAAAAAAAATGATTAAAAATCAGGACTTTAATAATGGTAAATAAATATTCATTGTATACTTAATTTTGGATTCGAAAACGAATGACACAAGCTATAGAACGCTAACGTGAAACGTTCTCGAGGTATTCTATTTTTTAAAGAAATTTATCAGCAAATTATATAAGGTTAAAAAAATGGAAAGCATCGTCAAATATGTTCATTTTCCACATGCAATATGATACGACAAATCTGTTAACATCACTCTCGGGGATCTAATTCGTTTCAATCACGAGAGGAAATACTTTTTGTAATAGTTTTGTGATTTGATTTCAAACAATTCGGCGCTAGTCATTTATTTCACGCGATATTATATAAATGTCAATTGCATTTAGATATGGATTGATTTTACACGTGAGTATGAATATGTCATTCTTTTGGAACTAATAAAGTTGTCAAAAGCGCCCAATTTCAATTTACACGATCTTAACTCAATGACAATGACATTGTGGTATCACTTTATTTATTTATATGCACACCTGAAGATGATTATATGGTTGTCAAAGGAACGAGATCCGTTTTTTTAAATTAAATAACGAAATGTTAAATATATTACTGACATGAAAAATATTAATAGAATTTAGATTTTTATTTTTATGATTTTATTCATTGGGACTCAGACCATATCTTTTGTATAATAAAATATTAGTCTATAATAGTTAAAATAATTAAATACATGAACTATAGCGTGTGCTAATAATATTTCTAATTGTCAGGTTAGATTTGCGAGGAATTACTTTGACCTGCCCAAATTATTTTGATATACGTAAAATAATTTTGAATTAGCCAGTGGCTCATTGGATACTTCAAAATAAATTTATATGTTGTCATACAAAACAGAATCAAATGTTAATGTGCATTTTAACGCTAGAAACATTGGACCGTGGATCTAACAAGTATTTTACTATTAATGTAGTAAATATTTTATTTGATGTAGGGAAAGTCATGTACTGCCCATATCCGATATTTTCAATGAGGTCTGTGTGTCTGTCTGTAATCACGATATATTTTGTGCAAATACATAAAATCGAAAAAATATTGGTATAATTATTTCAATCTGTGAATATTAACGACTTGTTGATTTACCTGGCGAAAGGACTAAACGAAGGTTCACAATTACTCGAATATATTTTTCTCGAAAAAAAAGTTAGACATATGTATAAAACTTTTACAAAAATTGATATCATATATATGAAGTTTTATTTAAAAGGCAGTACCATCATAAGACACACGCGCCGTTTTTGAGATATTTTATGTTTTCCAACTGGAATAGAAATTTTCATGAAAAATAAAATAATACCACTGTTATTAAATGAGTAAATGCTATGTAATTACTTTTATCCGTAAATGAAAGGACATCACTATATAGAAATTATCCCCAGCTGTTCTTGGAATAAAATTTGGTACAATTTTTTTAATCAAAACATCTAAGAAGGCCACTTATTACTGGGGAGAGAAAATTAAGGGAAAATTTTTAAATTTTCAAATGTTTTTTACGAAAATCATAAAAAAACTATAACACAAATTTATTCAAAAATTATTTTCAAAAATAGCCATTTTATATGTAATATTTTATATAGAAGCTCATATAATATACCAAACTTTAACCTAAACCGTTTTTAAGATATTGAACTTTTTAATCAAAAATGAAGAAAAGTACGAAAAAGTATATATAATTACAGATCGTTGCAATAAATTAAAAATTATAAAACGTTGTACTTATTTTTAACTCCCCCAACTATTATTTATTAGCTATCATGAGCCGTTCTTCAGATGTTGAAAACTTTACTTTTCCACAGTTAGAGCTATATATTTTAAAATAATTACGCGAAAAACATGAAATTTGGAATGTTTATTTCAATCGGTAACAGTAATAGACGTATTGATCTAATGCGATCTAGTTATAAAATAACTCAACATTGTAATTTTATTCCCACAAAATCGAAAATTTTTAATCTGTGAGGAAAGTCATTTGTTGGACACATCAGATGTTTTTATGAAGTGTTATAATAAAGAAAACGCTTAGAATAATGTTTCCAAAGATAAAAATTAATATTTGTCGTAAATACACATAATGCTGGTTATTGAAAGATATACGAGTATTTAATGTCAAAAACATGTGTCTAAAATTTTATCAATATTTCCGCCTTACATTGTTTTACTTTCCGCTAAATAAATGCAAAACAATGAATAAATTGAAGTCCTTTGTATTTTCGAAGCGGCTGACTTCAAATTTTTTTGCGACAATTCTTACAGTATGTCGATTTTTTCCATTCGGAGATCTTTCTAATCGGTTTTCTCTAAATTACTGAACCGATTGAATTCAAATTTGGTACAAAGGTAAGTTGTTATGTGCATGGGAAAACAGCATTGCTATTTTTTAAGAGTAGCCCATATTGTGCGTAGTTTGCTCGACGAATTTATGTAGCAGGTTTTACAGAAAACTACTCAACCGATTGAAATCAAATTTGGTATAAATATATGTTGTTCCATGAATGTGAAAACAACTTTGCCTTTTTCTAAAGATTTCGTCTATTTTGTGGAATATGTTTGTACCATGAATTTATGTAACCGTTTTTTTATAAACTCATTTAACCCATTCAAATCAAATTAAAAACAAATATAGAGGCAGCATGTTTCATGAATGTGAGGATAACGTGGAAAATGCTGATATTTTGCCCGTGTCACGTTTTGCACGGAGTGTAATATTTCCTATTCAATTCAATCTATTAACACAAAATTTTGTAGAAATATAGCCTGTTATATTTGTATGAATTTCTATGCAGTTTTTTCTTTAAAGATTTAAAAAAGTAAAAATATGCAAAAATATAAAATAAACGATATGCTTTTCTAAAGGTCTTCTAAAACACGCACTTTGCTTTAATATCTTAAATTTCATGCCGTCAAATTCCACCTTCCCTTTAGCTATGCGGCGAAAAAGTTATTTATTCCGAAACAGAAAAGATGAGCCCAATAAATTTGATGACCTCCGATCCCACGTCACTAAAGATCGCGTAAAATTAACTTCACATATTTAAATCGGAATGTTACGCAACTATTACTAATTAACTTTACAAATTAATAATCAATTTCCTAAATTGATGATAAATTAGATACTTAAAGATCAGCAGCAATGGAGTGGCCTTGGAGTAAAACTTTATTCATAACAGAGCTAATATTGTTTTCGGCCATAAAAAATATATTTCAAATGTTTTAGATTTTAAGAAATGCCATATAATTGGAATTAATAGATATGCAGACATAATAAGGAAATATTAACTATAGAAGATTTGTCTCTTACTATTAAAACATCATTTCATGGTTTGCATTTAGGCTTACTATATATAATTATAAGTAGGGCTAGGATTTTTATCATTTTGCATTTTTGGGACAACACACACACACGCACACACACACACACACACACACATATATATATATATATATATATATATATATACACAGGGTCTTTCAAAAGTCCGTATAAACTTTAAAAATTCATTAAAAATCGAAAAATCATCGCATTGAGATGCGGTTTGTACCATAAGTATTGTCAGGACGGGGTTTTTTTTTTGACGTGAAAAAATTTTGTAGTTTAAAAATTCACCTATAGGTGGCGCTGAACGTATTGGAAAGACAAAGAAAATAACTTACTGTACGCTCAGTACCTTTATTATAGCATCATGTGTTCGACATGTCCTCCTCCACAAGGTATGACACAATTCAGGCGAGTGAAAACACCAGTAACTGCAGAATGCAGCATGTCTGGGTGGATCAAACTCACTTCACGACGAATGGAATTTTTTAGTTCCGACGATGTGGAAGGGCCTGATTAATACATTCGTGACTTTAAATACCCTCATAACCAAAAATCAACTGGTCTCAGATCTGGAGACCGAGGAGGCCATGGGATCTTGCAATGCCTACTGATAAGTCTGTCTTCCCCAAAGGTGTCAATTAGAAATTTCTTTATTGGATTTGCGATGTGAGATGGTGCTCCATCCTGCATAAATGTTACAGTAGATATCACATTTCGTTCTCGCGAAGACGGCACGACTTGCTCATGCAGAAGAGTCAAATAACGCTGTGCGTTTACTGTACAAGTTTTCCAACCAGTACTTGAGCTAAACTCCTTGTGAGACCAGAAATTGTTCTCACATGAGACACTTTTACTTGTAGTAATTACAATGCCCAGAACGGCTAACAAAGCTGTAGTCTGGCTGGCACCGGGGTTTATGACAACGTGAACTTTAAGGTTAAAAATACTATAAATTTAGGGGTGCCAGATCAGAGGGGCTGAGACTCTCTCAGTTCCTCCTTTGGTTGTGGCAGCTTAAGTACAAGATTTGAAATAGATACATAGTCTTCATTATCTAGGAATATGGACTATAAAAATGTCCGTGTTTAACTATCACGAAATTCGCTTGTAAGAGTATGTTATCACCTTATACTGTTATAACCAAGACCACGTAATGCACAGATTATTTTTTAAAAATAAATTTTATCAAAACGTAATCTCCATACTCAATATCAACGTAAGCTAGATCGCTGTTATTTTATACAAGTTCATCTGATATTTAATTCTTTATCTTACGAGTTAATGAAATCAGAACTTTCAAGTGGCTTAATTATTTTATCCTTCATTGGTTGTAAATTTTGTTAAGATATAGATGTTATAAATCATTTGCATCGTAGCATTGGAAAACAATGTTCCATTGTGCCCGTATTATGCTGTTCTATTATGCTCTAAGGTACAATTTGTATTTTAAATGATTGCTATTATATATGCACACGTTTGTTTTAATTCATATGCAGTATTGACAGCTGTACTTATTTCGTTCAGTGAAGCATGGAGTTTTTAAAATAGTTTTTTTTAATTAACTCGCATAACAGCTTTTTAAAAATTTATTTTACTTACCTAATTTTACATTTGATGTCACATGGCATCCTTCATTTGATGTCACATGGATGTCTAGCTTGGAACCTGTTATATGTGTTCATTGTAGAGTCATATAAAAAAATAAGGAGTCTAAAGTTGACATTAACTTCCAGCCGGTTTTATACAGGAAAGTAGTTTGTTTCTACCCATCTGTTCTATTGTGTCCCAACCTAGCCTAATGTCCCAACAGAGGCATAGGTTATCGTTCTGTAAGTTATGCCAGTAATATCTAAACAAAAAATTCCATATGCAATGGCTATTTCTGCAATAAATTTTAGCATAATTATGATTTATATTTATATTTATATTTTCAAAATATATTGTCGAAAAAATATAGCTTTATCTTCGTGAGAATTATTAAGCTTCTTACTTTTAGTGATTAGAGTTCTCCAAACTTTACTCACTTTGTTCAATTTGTTTGAGAGACATTACGCTTTACGCAGAAAATGTAAAATCTTAAATAGCTCGAGAATTGCCCTGATAATTTTTAAATCATGATGTCAAATTATTTTGGAAAAGCATTCACAAAATGTTCACTTATTTGGTAATAGTGTGTTATTTTATTTTTTATGAATTTTTCATTTTAGATCAAAAACATGAAAATTATAATCAGAAAATGTTAACGTCTTATAAATTAAGAGATTCGCTTTTAAGTTAAAAAATAACATATTAAATATTTATTTTTGTAATATTTTGTACGTAATATACTTTTACAACATGTTTTCTTATATAGCAGAAAAAAAATGTTCGAAAAGTTGAGGGCTTTTCCTTGGTCATTTCGAAAACCGATAAGCCTCTCATATTCATTGATTGAAATAATCATACCAAATTTCATTCGACGATATCAATTTGTTCGAGAGATATCAAGCTCATAGACAGATAGATATACACACGAACGCCGCTAAAAATAATTGATTCGTATTCTCGGATGCTCAAAACAATAACTCCATCAAAATCTAAGCGTTGTATTTTTGACTTCAGCACAGTGCTTTCCCTTTACATATTTACTTTGCATTATACGGAAAGTAATAAGGAATAATTTAATTTAAATAAAACCTGCATCGTTCTGGTCTTTGTTAAAACTTTAAGGGAGAGAGAGAGAAGAATAACGGCAATAGTAAGTCCACATAATATTGTGCATTGATGTTCCTAAATCTGTTATTTATTAACATGGACTCGCTAATAAAACTTTTCGGAAGTTAAATGCATATTTCGAAGTCCCACCAATTATAGTTTAATGAATTCTCTTTCACTATTTGGGACATAACTTTCTTACTTATTCGTTAATTATTAACTTTAATGCCAATTACATGCCATTTCACTACAAATAATACCCTTGCCTAATATGATAATCTTCACAAACGACAACAAAGGGAAGAGGAGCGAAAAACCTTACTTGTGCTACAATCAAATCGAGGCTCCACTTTTCCTTGCGCATGCGGAATACAATCTAAGCAACCTCCTCTCAACGCGTGCGTGTTGATAGACATTTAGAAGCGCGCAAGGGGCGCACATATCCGGATTCCTGTGGAACATCTATAGATATATAAAGGCACAACCGTTCGCACAGATCTTTTGATGCTGATGGAGATTGAACAAACTTCCGTGTGAAACTTTCTTCGGCATTAGTTTCTCTTAATTAAAGGAGGAGGGAAGTCGCGGGGTAGGGTTTCTGAATAAGTTGAATATGAGTAGGATTTTATTAAAATTGGGGGAAAGGGTTAACTATCTATTGTTAGTTTGGTTATGCTTCGGTTTCGTAGCCTTTACCACGTGCTCTCCAGGGTGAGTAGCGTTTTATTATATATTTTCATGAGAAGTTTCGATTGAAAAATTACTTGAAAATGATTCGAGGCTGAAAAATAAAAGTTTAAAATATTATATTTAAAGGGAAACTTTTCCTGACGTTATTGCTGTTTTACGAAACTTCACGTCGATTATAATTTTAATAATTTAATTTATTTTATGATTAAAATTTTTCTTACACAATTTAAGGTAAGTGTTCAAAATATACCACAATTTCCAAAATCACTTGTAAAATCAGAAGCATTTTTTTTTTAAAGCACAGTGTCCTGTAACTAAACAGGACTTTTAATTATTAACGAGACTTTCAATGTATTCAGAACTTACTTTTCAATATTTATACTAACGATAATATATCTGTAGGTAAAAATTTCCATTATTTTTTCTTGATAAGTGTTATTGGTCATCCTCCTATGTAGTGAATATTTTAATATGCATTTTATCAACAATAGTTGTTTAAAAGTTTCCTAAATTATGAAATGGAGAAAATACGTTTTGAGTTTTGATAATTTTTACTCATTATTATTGTAGTAATGAGTAGAAGTAAATGAGTATTTGTTTTCTGTTCATTGCATTTGGTAATTATAATCAATAGATTTAGGGAGAAAAAAAGAGGAAAATAGATATAAACTTGGGAGTGCTGTTGTTGTTGTTAAGACCCAGACTGTCCGACCTACCAGAATGGAAACTGAGGAGTCCGAACAATGTTATTAGAAACAGAATTGTTTTAATTAACTGAATTAAGAATGTAAAAATTATTACGAGAAAAATTATTGAAACACCTAATGTGTCATAACATCATTACTATAGTTATTTATGCATTCAAATAATACAAAACAAATAAAATTGGATGTTCTGTTACTTAAAATTTTCTTATGACACGCTTAAATTGCAATAGTCAATATGTTAAGAAATCACATGTTTCAAATGTGCTAAATATAAAGCCAATTTAAAATATTCAGATGAATAAAAGGTGTATTTTTAATACCAATAGGGTTTAGAAATTTAATATAGTTATAAATTATGTTTGAGAAAATTTAAATAAAATTATTTCTTAAATTGCTTGATTTTGGATTTTAGAACTGTACAACTGTTTAATTATTTGGAAAAAAACTATTGAAACATTTAATGTGTTATAATATCGTTATTATAATTATTCATACATTCAATAAATACAAAATCAATAAAATTCGATGTTCCGTTACTTAAAATTTTCTTATGACACGTTTAAATTGCAATGGCCAATATGCTTTGAAACTACACGCTTGAAATATCTTTAACGTGTTTCTTTAATACTAACTCTATTCCATCATTTATGAAACTTCATTCGTCTTTTGGTGTTAACCACTGATTAACGTGAACAAAATTATCAATAAATTTTAACATGGTATTTTAAAATATGTGAAAGTCGTTTATTGATAAGATTTAGAAATTCAATCTGAAGCATGTAACTAAAAGATGTGTTACGTTAGGTGTTCATTTCTTTTTTTTTTTTGCAAAATAATTAGAAGCGCATTAGATTATTCATTTCAATGAATATATCAGGAAATTTATGATGAGTAAACTTAGTATTTATGAAGAAATTTAAGTATAAAAATGTACAACGTTCGTAACATGTAGATATGCGAATTCGTTTTGTATAACTTATATTTATAAATGTTTACAACGCACGTTAATATGTGAATTAATACTATTCCATGTAATTAATTATCTATCGCAGATAAGACATATATATATATATATATATATATATATATATATGTGTGTGTGTGTGTGTGTGTGTTTGAGTAAAATTGAATAAAATAAAAGACGATAATATATCGATATTAGTATACAAATTCAAAATAAATATTTTAGCTAGCATTCGACAAATAAAGTGCAGGTGATAATTGTAATTTGCGAAGTACTTCATTATCTATATCATATGCACTGAACTGAAAGGCTGGCTTACTGAGTAAGGGTGAAGCGATGTATCCAAATTATCGAGCACTTCAAATGTAGTTTCGAGACCAAGAGAAATATCTAAAATTTCAAACATTTGAATTAGGGGTGACGGTGCAAAGAAATAATTAAAACAACTGAAAACCACTTTGCTTAACACTACCGAGCACTTCCACTTTATCTAGAATGCTGGTTTTTGTCTCATGCGATTCGCCTCATCTTCCAGTTCAATAAAAAATTCTAGTATGTCAAAAATTCGAATTATGGATGACGATACAATTGAATAAAAGAAACCTTATACCACCTCTCGCAAAAACAATAAATACAAAATTTGATATCATTTCGCTGGGTTTCACATTTAATGACCACAAACAATTGAGAGCGCAGGAAATGCGGTTGTAATGGCTTGTCGTAAATAAAGCTTAATTTAAAATTGATTAAAAATTAACGATGATAGTATATACTTACGAGTAAAAGTTATTAAAACTAATGATTATAATATATGCACATATATTCAACTACTGTATAAAATATAACACAATGCAAATCAAACGTCCTTAAAATGAGAAGAAAATTGAAAATATATTTAAGACATGAATATATACTAACAATTACATTATTGTATCTTCTATTTTAGTATTATTAGATATTCTACGTGATTTCTATCCGTATTGAATTCGTCAAAGATTCAATTAGTCTGCAATGTCGAGTTCCTGATCGTTCTTCCCGCTTGGCGAAAACAATTTAGAGATTTGGACGTGTCTCATTCTTCGAAAAAATTAAGTGCAGTGATAAATTGATAAATTGCAACGAGACAGTATTATATTCGGTACAGCAATTAAAGACATTTATAAATGCTCAGTAGTTCCAAGGTTTAAAACGAAGTAAATATATATTTCATTTTTCTTGGAAGTGAGATAAAAATGACTTATACAATTGATTTATAAATATTTTTAAAGCTACTGAAATGTTAGCAAAAATTCATTTCCTTATCTGTGTGTATCTTTAATTTAGAAGAAAAGTCCTGTATGAAAATTTAATACTCAAAATATCTTACTATTGTGAATATCATTAAATATATACATTATTTCAACAAGCTTTTATCAAATATTTTTTTAAATTTTTTAAAAAAGTTCATACATGTGATTATAAATTACAGAATTGCATATTTATTTCACTACATTTTAAATGTAATCTGAATAACAAAGTGACCCCCACCGAGAAACACATTGAATTAAATAATAAACATTCAGACATATATTTATTTTACTATATCAAAAGGTAATCTAACTGAATAACAAAATCATACCCGCGCCGCCGAAAAACAAATTGAATTAAATAATAGGAATTCAGAATTCACAATATGGGAGATTTTTACGGTGATATTCATATGGCGTCACAATTAGGAATAAATACAAATTAATTGGACATATTTTTGAGCATAAATTGCACTTGTTCAATTGAAACTAATTCACAAACTATTGCACTGCATTCAAAAATGAAAATTCCTGTTATTAAATGGTAAATGCAATTTTTATAAACTGTGAAATCCTTTAATTACTATTTATAAGGAGAGCAAGGTTCAAGCAGATAAATTAAAACTTATAGTAACTGTTCGATTTTTTGAAGTCGTGCCTTTTTCTCAATCACCGACTTTAAAATGGCTCTTTTCTTCTCTGGAAGAGCAAGAAAATTTCACTTATGTCATTTATTCTCTTAAAGGATTATTTTTAAAGTCTGTCTAGTAAATTAATTATTAATGTGTACTGTTAGTGGAAAGTCAAATAATGCATTGATTCCATAAAAGCTATAAAGTAGAGAGTAAATAGTTTGAGAAACTTCAAAAACATGCATTACAAACTATGTTTATTTTTTTTCAGTATTCTAGTTATTTTCTTAAATATAAATTTTGCGCTTCAACTTATTGTATGGTGCAAATATCACTTGTTTTTCACCGTTTGAAAAACAAATACTACATAATTATTTGGAAAGAAGATCATATTTATTAATAAACATTTCAAGAATTTAGAAAGATTTTGACTTGGCCAGAAATCATTTATTAATTTTGTCAGAAACAGACGACAAAAATTAAGAAATAAGGGCTTGTTACCTATTTACACCAGATAACGCTTGGATTTTGAATAATATCAACCGAAGCTGAGATGTTAGCAACACTAAACTCAAAAATGTCTTTTGGTTGATTTAAATTTTTATTGTAAATATATTAGTTGTGGTCAGACTGGGTTATCAGGGTGTACCTGTTTGGTAATATGGATTACAAATTGGCTTCTTTTTCTTTCTAGAACATCTTCCAACATCAAACTTTTTTAACAGTATTAAATACATTTTTTTTTCAAAAATAAAAATTCTTCGATTGTTGTATTTACTTTTTCTTATTTAAAGTCATAGATAAAGACTAGAATATGGATAGTGCAGAACATCATTCCCTTGAACTAATGAACTAAATCTACTACAAAATGAATCAAGCCAATTGAACTAGGGAATCTCAAATTGTTTGGCTAATCTGTATAGAATGCGACGATAGTTTTTTTTTATTTCTAGCAGCAGCACTTGATACAAATCATTCACTGGTGTACAAATACACAACACCAAAAATACAGGAGAAAAATTATTACAAGAAACAAGAAGCATGAACAAGCAATGCGACGATAGTAAGACGCAGCTAAAACTGAGTGTCTTATCGGTAGAATGTCAGCGAAGCGTATAGGGAATCTGAGGAGACAGCACCTACAAAAAGCACCCGCTACCAAATTACTTTCTTTTCATTCGTCCACCAAACTTAATAAGTGCATAAAATATTTCCTCTAATGTATAATTAAAATGAGAGTTGCTTAGTAGCTACATGTTTTAGCCACTGTCTCCCCAAATTCTCTTCACGCTTCGCTTATGACAAGGGGAAATTTTGCCTTAAAAATGACTTCAGTTATTAGGAGAAAAATGTTACAAAAGAGACTACTGTATTATTTTACCCAAAACACGCGCAATATAAGCTGTGTCTTTATATGATATATATTACAAGTATAAAGATTAGCCAAATATATTACGTTCATTTGGACAGTATATCATCCATATATAAATTCGTTGTTTACATACATGCTTCTTTATGTAGTCTAAACAATTTTGTGGTATTCCTGTGTATAATTTTGTAGGGTATAAATGTCTATGGTTTTATTATGTTTAACAGACACTCAAAAGTAATTTAATAATATTAAAATTCATCCTGGGTATGTAAACCTCATAGATATCATACTCATCAGATTCTACCATTATCTATCGAGATTTATTAAATTTACATCTATGAATCTATTTATAAAGAAATAAGGGTAAGGTAATAATATTTAGTATTTTCTATTTACAGCAAATAAAAGTTAAAATTCATTGAAATAAATATAACGTATTCTTAAAGTTTATTTTAAAAGTTTTTCAAAAGGCGAATACCAGTTGTTAAACGGTAGAAAATATAGGAAATCAAATATGAAATGTTTTAACAAAATAAAATGTCATAATTTAACAACCAGTAGTATTTATTGTTTGGAAATTTTAATAACTGATACGCCGTACAAGTGCATATAAGCTTCAGCTAATCTTTGGTTACTTTATGTTTGTATAAACTATTTAATTACTGGCGCGTTATAGAAATAAATTTATTTGCGATATCGCTGTATTTAATAAGTAAAGGTAATATCTCACATCTTTGACCATCGAGGAATTTAAAATACCATAAATTCTTAAACAGACCATTAGATAAAAAAAGTGACATGACATGAATTTTAGTTCTTTCAAAAGAACTATGGTAACTTAAAACAATAGATTGTATGTCTGAGTAATTA
Source organism: Amaurobius ferox (assembly GCA_951213105.1). Classification (NCBI taxonomy): domain Eukaryota; kingdom Metazoa; phylum Arthropoda; class Arachnida; order Araneae; family Amaurobiidae; genus Amaurobius; species Amaurobius ferox. The sequence continues at coordinate 56,118,169 of OX578141.1, forward strand.
TTAGCATCCTACTAAAATTCAGTTTTATAAATTAAATCTACAAAATAAACTTATAATACATAATGACTGCGTATTACACTTATCAGTTCACAACTTTTTGTCATAATGGTATAATATAACATATTTATTTTAAATGTATCGGCTGTAACTTTCGTCGATAAAATCTTTCGTGCTTACTAGTAGTTGTAACTGCTCACTTTGTAACTAATATTTAATAATTGTTTTATATAGAGAAAGAAAAGTTAAAGAAAAATGAAACAACAACTTATCTATAGAATAAAATCATAATTTCACCCCTTCTAAAATCAGAAATAAAAACTTTTCATGGGAGCCACTCAAATATTAATAGTCTTTAAAGACCGTTAGAAACGCATTAAATTATTTCTTTCAAAAAGTGAGAGCAATAAAACCACTTAAGCGAACAATTTCGAAATTGAGCCATCTGTCAAAATAGGCTTGCTAGCATTTGTGTTCCCATACAGAGATGAGTATGTATTATATTGAATCACACTTGTTAATATGCATATGGACTGGGGAAATTTTAAACGAATATGTGTAGCGTATATAAAAATATAATTTTGATTTAAATATGAAATTAAATTAACAAATTGAATATGAAATTAAATTAAAAAATTGAATATGAAATTAAATTAAGAAATTGAATATGAAATTAAATTAACAAATTGAATATGAAATTAAATTAACAAATTAAATATAAAACTAAGTTAACAAATTGAATGTGAAATTAATTTAACAAATTAAATATAGAATTGAGATATCATAATGCAATTCCTATCACATTCTATACAAATTTCATAACACACTCAAGCGCATATCACATTTTTATCTTTATTGTCAAGCAATTTGTTAATGGTGACAGCAATGTTATTTTATAACGTGATCTTCAAATAGCAGAAAGCAATTCAAATATGCATAATTTCTTTTTTTATGCTGTTTGAAGTTATTTTCCAATTTTTCAGATTATTAGATACAATAATTTATAATTACTTTTGCTGTTATTGCTAACAAACATATATCTGAAGTTAAATGATAGACGCGTATTTTGAGACATGTTAGTTATCGATATCAATCATATTTTAATTATTGTCTTGAACATTTTAGATTATGAAAAGGGTTACGTAACATTAATCTAATTAAATACATGCAAGTAGAATTGGCTTGCATGAAGTATATGTGATGATTTACAAAAAAAAGGTCCCAATTGCCGCCAGAAATTTCAAAAATGAGATTTTGCCCTTGTTAAGTACAGCTTAAATAAAGCTGATTCTAAATATTTGCACGTCTTTGCAATAATTGCAACTTACACAATTTTCATGATTAATTCAAATTAAGAAACATTAACATTAAAATATGAAAACATTAATTAACATTAAAATAAGAGAGATATCAGTTTTTGGGTTGATAGCAGTGTTGGTTGGTATAAACTTTATTCATTGGTTTACCCCTCGATTTAAACCATGTTTCTTTTATTTAGACCATTTATTCGGTTTAAACTATGGTTTTTCTTTTTCAAACCGTTTTTTTTCAACCCTTTTTTTGTAAAGCATTCCATATTATATTTCAATTTAAAAAATAATGAAACTAATTGATTTTAACAATGAATTTAAAATTCTGAAACATAACTTGCACGGTTTGCAGGTGAGATTCTACGATAATATCGAAATTTATAGATAGTATCTGGTATTATCAAAATATATACTCATTTGAAAAAAAAAAAAAGCATCCCTAAAAAAAAAAAAAAATCCCATCATCTCGATGCAAATGCATTTCGCATGCAAATGCATCTCGATGCATTTCACATGCAAATTCCTTTATACCAAGTATGCAAATGATTACATTTGCAAGGCCAATGAGTGTTAAATTCGGTCATAGCGCGCGTTTCTACTGCGCAACTAGCATCCCCTAAAACAGGTTGAAAATGTGGACGGTTTATCTTCGCTTGTTATCGGCGTTGCAGTTCCGTGGAAACACAACCAATAATGCCGTTACGACGTTGCCGAAGACCTTATAAGCAATTAGACGAGTTCGAACGTGGTCGTATAATCAGGATGCATGAAGCTGGCTGGTCATTCCGAGCATTAGGCTGCCACCTGCACCGAACGGACACTGCTGTGCAAAGGTGCTGGCAGCAATGGTTGTTGCAAGGAACTCATCGGCAGAATGAAGGCTCTGGAAGGTCAAGGTGCACGAATGCGAGGCAAGATCGGATGATTGTGCGACAGGCCCGACCTGGCACAACTGCATCATTGTCCGTCATCCAACGTTCTACAGCCTCTTCCATACCACCCGTGGTACCTTCCACCATCTCACGGCGCTTGGCTGAGGTGGGGTTACGCTCACGACCGCCTTTAAGACGTCTGTCCATAATCCTACAGCATCGACAGAATCATTTGGAGTGGTGTCGTAGCCGAGCATCATGGCTGCCAGCAGATTGACATCGCATAGTGTTCAGCGATGAATCACGTTTCAGTCTTTCAGCAGATGACCATTGGGTACGTGTGTGGAGGCGCCAGGGCCAGCGGTACTAACCAGTCTTTATTTTACACAGGCACACAGCCCCGACCACTCAAACTGTTGCTCATGCTTTAGGGCGAGTCGAGTGGTCTGGGTTTTCGACAGGCACACAGTCATTATCCATGATGTGATCGTGTGGGGTGCTATCTCTTACGACAACAGGCCGTCCTTAGTCATCCTGCGTACAACTTTAACAGCTCAACGATATGTTGAAGAAATCCTGCGGCCGCCGTTTGCGTTATCTTTAATGGCACGTCATTTTGGAACCATTTTCCGACAAGATAATGTCACGCAACATACGGCTGGCATATCTGTGGTCTATCTCTGTGCTGTTGATAGCAAGGCCACTTTCGCCGATCGAGCACGTATGGGACATGCTAGGTCGCCAGATTCGGGAACCCCGAAATATAGCAGATCTGGAGCAACAATTGAGGAATGTCTAGCAGAATGTATCGCAGGATGATATTAGGAAACTTTATCACTCCTATCCTAGACGTATGCAATCATGCATTGCCGCCAAAGGGGGGTTCACCAATTCCTGATTTGAAAATTCAATGTGCGATTGCTAACCATTGATGGGTCCTGCGGCCTTGATTTTGTAATCATTTCATTACCTATGTATGGGCTGTACGCATATTTAATTTCAATAAAAGCAGTCACGTTTTTCATGGTGCTTCGTTTTTTTTTGCAAAAGAGTGTATATAAATTAGAAAATTTTGCGATTGGTCTTATAATACTCAAAATTTATTTTTAATAAATAATCAAAGAAAAGTAATATAATTTTCAAAAAATATTTTCCATCATTTTAAAATATTTTTACTTTATGCGATGCATACAGCAAGATTCCGTTATTTCTAGCTTTTCTGGCTTTGAATATATAAGTAACCTGGATATAAAGTCAGTATCAAAATTGTGTAGTAAAAGTGTTAGATATTAATAATTTATGTTTATAAGTATTGCTAATCAAATATTATTGTTACGTAATAATTTTAAACGGGTATGACAACTGGCATAGTTTAATTTAGGCGCAGTGTCGATTACCGAGTTTCTGCTGTTGTTTTAGTTCTCGTATTTTGTTTCAATTCGCAATAAAGCCAAGTCTGTCATGTTCCAGAAATTATGATATATTTTAAAAGCTTATAACAATTTCAAATTTTGAAGTAACAAAATTATTAAAATGAATATTCTAGAATAAGCTAGTCGAAGTCGGTGTTTTTAGAAAGCTTATTTCAATGCTATCTATATAGCAGAAAAATAAAACCTACACATTTCTGTTTTATCGTTTTAAAGGAAATAATATAAGTATATTATCAATAATAATATAAGATATTTTTCTTTCTTTGTGTGTATGTGTAAATGTGTGCATGTGTGTGTGTATGTGTGTGTGTATGTATGTATGTGTGCATGTGTGTAGTGAAAAATGTAAGCGTCGGATATCAGCTAAATTTGATACAGTATTAGCTGAACTCTCAGGGTGACAGACCTTATTGAGTTATTTTTTTAATAAAATCGAATTAATTTTCTAATTATTTTATGAAGCACGAGTTTTGAGCGATTTCCACATAAATCGGCTCTTTAGTAATCGAAAATATTATCGCAGAACTTTTATCTTGATATCATCGAAAAGACCGAAGAACGTTCTTTCTAACAATTATTGAACCGAATCCATAGGGCAATACCTTCAAATTTATTCATTTATTTATTTTTAATTACATTGATATATGTATGTTTTAGGTCATCTGATTTTTATTTCGTCGCATCCAAAAATGAAAGATTATCACTATATTTGCCTTCTAATATACACTCAAGTGCCAAAATTCATGGGATAGTAGTATGCAAATTCAGAAATGCCGCTCGCATCGCGTTAAAAGGGTATAAGGAGTCAAATGGTTGTCAGTGTTGTCTGTTGGACTCTTGAATGTTTTGTAAAACGTTAAATAACCTGATAATGGTTATCCAACGAGAATTAACCGAGTATGAACGTGGAATGATAGTTGGAGCTTGACTCATGGGGCATAGCATTTCGAAAGTTGTTGAGATTTCTCGCTCGACAGTGTCAAGGGTGTAGCGAGAGTATCTCATGGTAGACATTACCCCCCACAAGTGGCAGAGAAGTGGGCGGCCATGTCGGCTGAATGATCGAGATCAGCGACGACTGAGCAGAAGCGTCCATGCCAACAGACGAACGACACTGCATCAACTGACTACCACATTCAATGAGGGACGCCCGAGAAGCATATTTGTGAGGTCTGTGCAGCAAAATTTGGCGTTGATGAGATATGGCAGCAGAAGACCGACTCGAGTGTCTTAACTCACAGCACATCATCGACTTCAGCGCATCACCTGGGTTCGCGAACACATGCAATGGACCCTAGATGACTGGAAGAAGATAGCGTGGTGCGACGAGTCACGTTTCCAGTTGGTACGAGCCTTCGGGTTAGTCGCCTTCGGGTTATGTTGCAAACCCCATGTGGCTATGGATCCAATTTATCAACAAGGCACTGCGTGCAAGCTGGTAGTGGTTCCATAATGGCATGAGGAGTATTTACTTGACATGGGTTAGGTCTTCTGGTCTAATTGAACCGGTCGTTGACAGGAAATCGCTATATTCAGCTTCTTGGTGACAATTTGTAGTTCTTTATGGACTTCACGTGCCCCAATAACGATGGGATGCTCCAGGATGATAATGTTCTGTGCCATCGGGCCCAAATTGCTCGAGATTGGTTTAAGGAGCATTCTGAACAATTCCAGCATATGATTTGGCCGCATAGATCGCCAGACATGAACCTCTTGGAGCATATCTGGGATATGATCGAAAGAGCCATTCGTGCTCAAATTCCAGCACCTACCACAACCAACGGGGAAACGTTTTACCTTCCACGGTTCGCCGGTTACTATGCATCGGACGTTGCAGCTGACGTCACAACCTGTATCCATTGCAATGAGAAGTAGTGACGTATTATCGAGTAAGTAATAGCACTTTTAGAACGCAGTTTGAATTAAATTTCGAACAACTTTCCGTGTTGTATTAATAAAGTTAACTGATAAGTAAATGTTCATGTTTTTATGTGAATGTTTTTAAGTTTACTGATAATTTCGGAATTAAATGTACTGATAATAATATAAATTTAGGTTTAGCTAGGCGATTTTTGCTGGAGCTAACTAAGGCCGTGTAAAAGTATTCCATGCATCTCGTATGCTTATTTAGGGCTTATTACGCGCGGACAGTAAGTCATTTATATTTTGTTGCAAGTTGGCGTATGGCAAAGGAGTTGTTGGGTTTTCGAGAACTGACTATATGATCCGATGTAATTTTAATCAGAGGTTTGTATTTTAAATCTTGGGAAACGTTGCGTACATTTTCTAGTAAATTAATAAATAATAAGTAAATAAATACTAATAAATTAGTAAATTAGCTTAATTTCAAGATACAAAATGCAAGTACACTGCGTCAATGTAATAGATAATTTTTATAAAAATGTTTGTAAAATATAGTAACTATTTATTGAACATTTTTATTCCTATTAAATCATTAATATAAGTTGATTTATATCTGTTTGTGTTTGAAAGTACTGCAATATTACATATATAAGCAATATTTACACAGTCGTTGATGATATTGAAAGTTTAAGTTGTATATGAGAAAATAATTATCATTATAACTACATTTGGAGGCTTAATTAAGAGTACCTTGTTATCATTCTTTGATATACATATATCTTAAAGAATCCTGTGTTTATATACTAAATAACAATTTACATATTTCGCAGAAGCGTTCTCAGTGTTCTTGGTATTCGTTGTAATTTACTGAAGATCGTTTCTTACGGAAGATTATTTTGTTGTGAAGAGTTAAACAAATCTCTTGAAAGACTCTTTTGATAATGAGCTATCTTTATACGAGAGTTCTTAAGAGATAGATCCGTTAACAATCTCATCAAGGCATTGTAAAAGAAAGTCCATGTCGAAAATAAAACATGAGAGTTTGCTTAGGATAGTTGTTTGACTTATAAGGATAATGTGTATACTTTAGGAAGCGAAATGAAAATATCTACTTGAATGTTTCATACCTTATTAATCAATAATATTAAAGTTATATTATAAAGTACCAACTTGTTTTAACAGAATTGTAACTTGTTATATATGTTGCACAGATTTTATTTTATCTATAAAGAATTTTGTTTTAATATGTCATTTAGAGTAATGAATTTAAATATTACTTAGATGTATGTAATATGTTATTTTTAGATGTAAAATTAGATAAAATTCCAGAATGGTAAAATGTTAAACAAGCATTAATTCATTAATAATTATATTTTTAATCATTCAAAGAAGTTTATGGGCTAAATTAAAATGTTGTGAGTTAGGTGACTATAGAAATGCATGCAACGTGGTGTCAACAAATGCTGTTTTTATGCATATATATCATTCACTTTTAAGTACAATAGTTTTTACATAGAGATCAATATTATGAAAATTTTAATATTTAAATAACTTTTCATAAACATATCCAAATTACTGAAGTATTTTTTTTAAATTTTGCGCATTTAATTTATATGTATAATTTCATGATGATGCATGGATTAATTTTTGGGTTATTGCATTTCACATACATACATATTCTAATTTCAGGAACGAGGCAGTGTTCCGTCTCGCTAAGCCGTCGTGTCGGAATCCTTATCTAACAAGTGTATATTATATCTGATGTGATAAACACCGATTTTCCGGGGTCTGTTGCTCAGTCCCAAGATAGCTGAAGATTTGATCTTTTTCCTTTACAATACGCTAGAAATACTGAGAAAACAAACAAAAAAATTAATTTGGTGCATTAGCACCCATAGAAAAATAACTTTATAATGACGCTTTCTACAATTTTCGTTTTGAACTTTTTTAATGAATGGCTGTGAACTTTTTTAATGAAACGTGTGACAATGAAATGTGATGAACTTTTTAATGAAACGATTTTAATGAATGGCTGTTCATTTCGTGTGTTATGGTGAAATACATACTTTTTAAAAACTTGATACATTTTTTTTTAAATGAATAATTAGTGTTTGTCGGTAAGGTAAAATTCGTAGTGCCGACTATATGATTCCACACCTATTCCACGTCATTCCGTATCTGCTATATCGTTGTAATGATTGTAATCATGTTGATAAATATTTCTTCAAAAAGTATTGAAATCTCACAAAAACACAAATTCATGCTAAAAACTCCTGCCAAGTACGCAAAACAAAAGCGTTCTTCCAAAACAGTAATGAAATTCCAAAATTGTTTGCACTAAATTCATGCAGAACGGAAGATATACTTTCAGATCAAGGGCAATCTGTTGAACGATTGAATTCTAACCCTCCTTCAAATAGCATCTAACAATCACTTATTTCCTATTTTTATTCGAACTTTGATTGAAAAAATCTGCTGTGGGCAGTACCTGACTTTCCCTACTTAATGCAGATAATTTATTCCTTTTACAGTAAAAAAATAATGTATAAGATCTACGGTACTGTGTTTTTATCCTTAAATTGTACATTTAGCAATTTTCAGACTGACAACATGTAAAACTATTTCAAAGTAGCCAGATAACTTACATTTAGCTCAATTCTAAATAAATAATTATCAATATTGATAGCATCCTCAATAAGCGATATAGTCCATATATTAAAATATTTTAATAATTAATTCATCAGTTAGGCGTCATTTTTATCGTCAAAATTTTTGTAATTTTGACGATATTTTCGTTCATCTGGAGCGAAACGTCACCAAGTTGGCGATATTTTGCTAGATTATTCGCCAAGTTCACCAAAATACATCATCAAGTGTTACAGACAAACCGAGAGAAGAGTATTTCTTATATACTAGAAACTATGCCCGTCATATGACAGAAAGCAGAATTTGAGAAATATTTCTTCCCATTTGGCGCCATTTTTATCAATTTGTTAACATTTTTGTCCATTTGGCAACATATAAAATCGTCGTCAAGTTGGCGACGTCCTGCTAAATTTCTCGCCAAAAGTTACGGAAGCCAAAAGTTATGGATTATTCTTATAGTCTACTCTTATGTTCTTTCCCAGACATTGAACTTTCATCAATTAGTTGTCATTTCATTGATTTAGCGTCGATTTCATCAATTTGGCAAATTTCTGCCAATTGGGTGATATTTTCGTCAATTTCAAGTCAGCAAGTTGGAGACATTCCGAAAAATTCGACACAAAAATTTTGCCAAACGTTAATAATGGAAAAATAGGTTATTCTTATAGCAGATATTCTTTCCAAGATATTGGATTTTCGTCAATTAGTCGTAATTTTCATTGATTTAGCGTCATTTCTATCAATTTGGCGACATTTTCGTTAATTTAGCAACATTTAAAAAGTCGCCATGTGAGCGACGTTCCGCCAAATTCGTCGCCAAAATCTTGCCAAACATTATGGACGGAGAGATTATTTTTATATCAGGGAAACGACTATTGGCGTCCAAATACAAAAGTTTTACCCAAAGTATATTTTCTCATGATGGAACGAGCTACATCCACGAGAATGATGTCACCAAATTTATCACATGATATTACATATGAAAAGTAAACATATTTCACAATAGTTAATATATTTTTATTTATGTGATTTTTTTAATAAATGTATTTGAAAAATGTGTAATATCTCGAGAACGGTTCATGCTAGCCTTCTAAAGTTTATGCCAGTCGTTTTCAAATGAAAAATTACATAAGAAATATCTATTTGCGTAATTTGGTTTGGTTTTTTGATGATTTTTTCAAAATTTCACCCGAAAATTCAGGGGGGGGGGGTATCTGAACATTCGATTGCGCTTAAAAACAATAGGCTCCCAGTATTCACGGATTGTAATTTTTGTACTAAATTTCATTCGAATCGCTCCATTCGTTCATGAGATATCGTCTTCACACTCACTGGCGTACACACACACACAGACATCACCTCAAAAATGTTTGATTCGTGTTCAGGGATGCTGGAAACGTGCTTTCCCGTCGAAAACTCGAATTCGAATTTTCGAACTGTGTCACAATACTTTTCTTATACATTATAATTTGTGTATAAGGAAAGTAAAAAATTGACTACGTTTAAAATGTGCTACGTATAATTTAAAGGTATAATTACGGTTGGGATCCTTGAGCATGGTGCCCTGAAAGTGCATTTGCGGTCCTGCAGGTACTTGGTGTAAACTATTTTGAGATTTCATAACCTTTTTGGAAGGATGTTTTCGTTTTTAACACATTACAACACAGTTGAAAAGTGTTTATGACTTTGTCCATTCTGTCTGTCTGTCTGTTCGTTCGCACTGCCGTAAAAATGACTTTATCAAAATGAAATTTTACTGTGTTGTTCAGACGGTCTGTGGGACATATGGCAATATAAATGAATAATATCGTCCAATAAGTTTTGGATTGAATCCAGGATGAAACAAGAAAGATCAATCATGCTTAAAGCATTGATTATGAAACACTTTCCAACTTCAATGCAATTTTATTTAAAAAAGTCGAAAATGCAATACATTCCTCGGTAATATTTTAAAACTTATCACGATACTACATTGATTTATTATATTTGAAAACTTAAACCTTCATTGAAAAAAATGAACTTCATTCAAAAGACGGCATTGAAATATAAATTGCGTGGTTTAAATATCTCTAAAATGCAATACATTCCACGGTAATATTTTTAAATCTATCATAATACTACGATAATTTATTATATTTGAAAACTTCATCGAAAACAACTGAAATTAATTCAAATGACGTCATAGAAAAAATAACACGCCTGGATCTCTCTATAAAAGCAGGATTTCATTCATAACTTTCTCCATTTCATTCATCACAATACTATAATAATTTATTTTATTTAAAAATTAAGACCATGGAGCTACAATTCATAAACTTTATGCTTAAAACTTCATCGAAAAATATCGTCCTTCTGTTTATAAAATCAATTAATATTTCATTCATATCAGCCATACAGACTCCATGGACTGAATTATTTTGTGTTAAAGAAATACAGTAATTCTAATACAACTCATTCTACATATTTTGCTGTTTACATTTTACATAGGTGAAAAATAGGCTTAATTGTAGAAATAATCAAATTTGAATGAGAATTTAAACTCAAATATATTGTCATTGTGTTGTTTTAGTATGTAGATGCACAGAATTTAAGCAGAAATAAAGTAGTTTTAGGATGGATACAACACTCAATATGAATTAAAAAGAACTTTAAAATATCACGAATTTAAAACAAGATGGATGCCATATCTCATTTTGAAGTAGGTCATGTGATCGTTTCATATCATGGTCACGTGATCGTTTCATATAAGATGTGTAATTATTATTTTAATTTTTATTTAAAAAACTACTGAATATATTTAGCTGAATTTTTTTTTATATATTTTATGGAACAATTTGACTATTACCTAAAATTTTCGAAGCAATTTGTGAATTTTAAATCCGCTTAAAAAATGTTAGAAAAATTAGGTCCCATAGGGCTCAATGTATTTCATTTTTTCAACCCGGGTTCAATCCAAAACTAATTGTGTGATATTATTCATTTATATTCCCATAGGTCCTACAGACCGTCTGAACAACATACTAAATTTTCATTTTGATTAAGTCATTTTTACGGCAGTTATCGTGCTAACGGACAGACAGACAGACAGACAGACAGACAGACAGACAGACAGACAGACAGACAGAATGAACAAAGTCATAAACACTTTTCAACTTTGTTGTAAAGTGTTAAAAATAAATACATTGAACCCTATGGGATCTAATTTTTCAAACATTTTTTAAGCAAATGTAAAATTCACAAATTGCTTCCAAAGTTTTGGGAAATATTCAAATTATTCCATAAAAATATAAAAAATATTTCAACAAAATATATTCGGTAGCTTTTTAAATAAAAATTAAAATAGTAATTACACCCATATTATATGAAGAGATTATGTGACTCATTTCAAAATAAAATATGGCATCCATCTTGTGTCAAAATCGTGATTTTTAAAGTTCTTTTTAATTAACACTTTACAACAAAGTTGAAAAGTGTTTATGACTTTGTTCATTCTGTCTGTCTGTCTGTCTGTCTGTCTGTCTGTCTGTCTGTCCGTTAGCACGATAACTGCCGTAAAAATAACTTAATCAAAATGAAATTTTTGTATGTTGTTCAGACGGTCTGTAGGACCTATGGGAATATAAATGAATAATATCACACAATTAGTTTTGGATTGAACCCGGGTTGAAAATTGAAATACATTGAGCCCTATGGGACCTAATTTTTCTAACATTTTTTAAGCGGATTTAAAATTCACAAATTGCTTCGAAAATTTTAGGTAATAGTCAAATTGTTCCATAAAATATATAAAAAAAAATTCAGCTAAATATATTCAGTAGTTTTTTAAATAAAAATTAAAATAATAATTACACATCTTCTATGAAACGATCACGTGACCATGATATGAAACGATCACATGATCCACTTCAAAATGAGATATGGCATCCATCTTGTTTCAAATTCGTGATTTTTTAAAGTTCTTTTTAATTCATATTGAGTGTTGTATCCATCCTAAAACTACTTTATTTCTGCTTAAATTCTGTGCATCTACATACTAAAACAACACAATGACAATATATTTGAGTTTAAATTCTCATTCAAATTTGATTATTTCTACAATTAAGCCTATTTTTCACCTATGTAAAATGTAAACAGCAAAATATGTAGAATGAGTTGTATTAGAATTACTGTATTTCTTTAACACAAAATAATTCAGTCCATGGAGTCTGCATGGCTGATATGAATGAAATAATAATTGATTTTATAAACAGAAGGACGATATTTTTCGATGAAGTTTTAAGCATAAAGTTTATGAATTGTAGCTCCATGGTCTGAATTTTTAAATAAAATAAATTATTATAGTATTGTGATGAATGAAATGAATGAAATCCTGCTTTTATAGAGAGATCCAGGCGTGTTATTTTTTCTATGACGTCATTTGAATTAATTTCAGTTGTTTTCGATGAAGTTTTCAAATATAATAAATTATCGTAGTATTATGATAGATTTAAAAATATTGCCGTGGAATGTATTGCATTTTAGAGATATTTAAACCACGCAATTTCTATTTCAATGCCGTCTTTTGAATGAAGTTCATTTTTTTCAATGAAGGTTTAAGTTTTCAAATATAATAAATCAATGTAGTATCGTGATAAGTTTTAAAATATTACCGAGGAATGTATTGCATTTTCGACTTTTTTAAATAAAATTGCATTGAAGTTGGAAAGTGTTTCATAATCAATGCTTTAAGCATGATTGATCTTTCTTGTTTATATTTAGTGTTGTATCCGTACTAAAATCGCTTTATTTTTGCTTAATTTCTGAGCATCTATATTCTGAAACAACATAATTATTTGAGTTTAAATGGTAATCAAACTTTGTTTATTTCTACAACGAAGCCTACATTTTATTTATGGAGAATGTAAGCACATCAAGTTGTAAGATGAGTTGTTAAGAATTGCCAAATTTCTTTAACGCAAAATTACTTATCTCTGGAGCCTGCAATATAGCTGATATAAAGAAAACATTCTTTGATTTTCCATAGAGAAGCAGGCGATTTTATAGCAGACTTTTTTGATGAAGTTTTAAGCATAGAGTTAAGTAATGTTATCTTAAGTACTTTTACCTTTTTAGTATTTTTTTAAGTAAAATAATTTTTTGTATTATTGTGATTAATGAAAGGAATGAAATAAAAGTGTATGAATGAAATGTTTACTGCTTTTACATAGAGAGCCAGGCGAGGTATATTTCAATGATGTCATTTGAATAAAGTTAATTTTTTTCTGTGAAGTTTTAAGTTTTCAAATATAATAAATTATTGTAGTATTGCGACAATTTTAAAAACGTTGTCGCTGAATTTATCGCATTTTAGAGAAGCTTAAATAAAATTGCATTGCAGTTGGAATGTGTTTCATAATAAATGTTGACCGTTCTTGTTTTTACTTGGTGAGGAAATTTTTGCCATGAAGTGGTATTACTTTCCTTATATAATACGTAGTATAATGTATAAGGAAATTATTGCGACAGGGTCGAAAATTCAAATTCTAGTTTTTCACGGGATGGCACGTCTTAAGTATCCTTGAACACGAATAAAATGTTTTTGACATGATGTCTATATGTGTGTATCAATGAGTCTGTGGAGACGATATATCACGAACGAATTTGGCGATTCGAACGAAATTTGGTACAAAAATTACAATCCGTGAATATTGAAAGTCTATTGCTTTTAAAAACAATCGAATGTTCAGAACCCCCTTAAATTTTCGAGGGAATGTTTGAAAAAAAATCATCAAAAATTAAAAAACCTTTAATAAAGTTACTTACATAATCATTACTTATGTAATGTTTCATTAGAAAACGATTGACACAAACTTTAGAATGCTATCATAGACCGTTGAGATATTGCACATTTTTCAAATAAATTTATCAAAATATCACTTAAAAATATTAACTATTGTGAAATATGTTATTTTTTCATATGTAATATATCATGCTGTAAATTTGGTGACATCATTATGGTGGATCTAGCTAGTTCCATTCCTGAGGGAAGATATTTGAGTAATACTTCTGTATTTGGATACCAATAGTCATTTATCTGCTATAAGAATAACCTATTTCTCAGTCCATAACGCTTGGCGATATTTCTACCCAGATTGACGATAATATCTTCAAAACTGCAAAAATGACGCTAAATTCATAAAACCGACGCCTAATTGATGAATTAATTATTAAAATATTTTAATATATGGACTATATCGCTTATTGAGGATGCTATCAATATTGATGCTTTTTATTTAGATTTGCGCGAAATATAAGTTAATTAGGTACTTTGAAATAGTTTTACATGTTGCCATCCGGAAAATCGTCAAATGTACAATTCAACGTTAAAAATAAAGTACTGTGGATCTTATACATTATTTTTTGACTGTAAAAGGAGTAAATTCATTGCATTATAAAAGGAAAGTCATGTGCTGCCCACATCAGGTTTTGTTTGTGAAATAAACACATTGCCCCAAACATACGTCACTATGAAAATCGTTTAAACATCTTCAAAAAGTTGTAAAACATATAATCCATTAAAATATAATTATCTTATAATTATCTTTTAAAATATAATTATCTATTTGTTTTCAGACTCTATCTTTTTTAGAAATGAAAAGCCGGTCTAAATTAAATGTTCGCGTCCAGTTCATATATTTCACTAGATGAATTACTTAAAAGAAAAAAAAAATATATGAAAAAAAATATTTATTATTTTTACAGTTTATAACGTTTTCCATACCTTATTTGTAAAGTATAAAATTTAAATTATAGACCATTTTTCCTTTATATTTTAGAGAACATATTTTATATTCTTAAAGTTTTTCGAAATAAATTGGACTTTGAAAACAAAAAATCCCTTCCTCCCCAAACAACAGAAAACATTTTCTAGCAAATCTAAGTCTTTATTCCATGTGAAAATATAATGATACAAGAGGGAATGCAATTTACTTTTTTGATAATTATATTACAGGGCAATTTTCATTTTAACCTTTTCGTAACAAGTAGAAGAATGAATGTTTTTCTTTTATATATACATACGAAGCGTAATGGATGTTGTAAAATCTTTCCTGCATGTTGATTTATTGAAGAAACTGTGCGGCATATTCTTTTCAAAGTAAAACCAATACATCATGCTATAGCTCAGTGGATTTCAAGAAATGAAATTACCTTCAGTCAGTCGCCATAAAATTTCGATTTCTTCGGTGCAACTTTTATTCAAACCCCAAAACAAAAATTAAATTCAGACATTTTAGTTTCTACACATTCTATTTCCTTTTGTATTTCACGTAATAAAATTCAGGTACATTTTATGTTGTACTTATTTTATTTTAACCGTTTTTTCCATTATATTAAATATTTTGGAATACTAAATTTTGTGTTTCGATAATAAAATAACGTTTACGAGTTTGAAGTAGTTTGCATCTGTAGTTCAGTATTTAGATGTGATCACGAACTCTTTTTTATTCTAATTTTATTTACACTTCTTTCAAAATTTACATATTGCTTTAATTAAATTGGTTTAAATGAAAACTGTACGCATTCGTATGTATTAGATTAAAAAATTTAAGTGATTTCATCACTAAGTATATATACTGAAGTTTTTAATTTGCTAATGTATCAAATTGCTTGTATATGTATCAAAATAATATTATTTTTTAGATTTTAAATGAATTTGAATTTATAAGTAAAGTTTTGTTTTTAATATTTTATGGATTAATTTTATGTTTAAACTTTTTCAAATTTTAAGGATAAATTTAATAAAAATATCGGTATCTAGCAGTACACCCGTTTTTGTGCGTAATATACAATGTCGAAAGCCCAGACCATCCGACTCATCCTAAGACATAGAGCAACTTAATGGATGGCCGGCGTAATATACAATGTGAAAAAGTTTAAAATTTACAACTGGCGGTGAATTTTTAATATTGAGTCTATTTTTGAAATTTTATAATAATTTTCACAAAAATGAAAAAGGTGAGTTCTTACGCACTGAGATAATAAACAGGTATACAGAAGCACAATTACAATTATATATATATATATATATATATATATATATATATATATATATATATATATATATATATATATATATATATATATATATATATATATATATATATATATATATATATAATAACAATTTTGAAATTAAAGAATAGGGTCTTTGTAGACTATGTTTATGGCCTCTTAGGTTAATAGTTTTTTTAATTTCGTTAATTTATAAAGTTTGCGTAATTTTAGAGATAGAGGCATAGACAACGATCGGGTCACGTTTGTCAGAATTTGAATGGTATTTATTGTGCAGTGTCTAAAAAATGGTTAGATTACGTTAGTTTGGAGACTCAAATAACAAATTTTGGTGGCATACTGCATATATTATCTAGATGTGAACACAGAAAATAAATTCTAAAAAATGTATACAGTTTTAAAACGGAATTTTGTTAGAATTGTTAGTCCTTCGTAATCTCATAAACATCTGAAGCGATTTGAACAGAATTTGGGTTTAATATACTGATTATGTTTTCTAGATGTGAATGCAGAAAATTTAAAAAAAATGTATCAGAGGTTGAGTGCCTCTTGCTACGCGCGGAAAACCTTTGGATTGTCCCGATTCTTTAGTTTAAATAATATCATTAAATATACAAACAATACAATATAAAAGAAATATAATTATTGGTATATGAATTATAGAACGTGAAACATCTGTTTATGAAAAGCGTTTTTGCATGAATTGGAGGATGAGGCAAGTAGGCGATGCAAGGAATGGAATTCAATAGGATATTTTTAATATGCAGACATCTACCAAATTAAGAGTCAAGTTTCCTGAATCTTTACATAACACGTGTTTATGTAATTAATATTTAACCTACCTCCACATCTCATTTGTATTCTGTTGCTGGTTTATTTACAGTAGCGAATTACCATGATAATGCATTATTAATGTTAGTTTCACTCACAAGATTTACATACAAAAAAAATTAAAGGGGGGGGGGGAGGGGGTTACAATTTCAACCATAAATAAGCGGGATATTGCATTTTTGAATTTTCATTTAGAAATTTTTTTCAGCAAATTATTTGTTACATATTGTATAACAATGTACATTAAATAATTATTAAATAATAATAAACAATTTTCTGTCTTTAGAAATGCAGTGCAAAGGCATAAACATAGGATTTCAAAAACCGAAGAATCGGCGATGAAACGAGGCTTAGCAGTGCTAGATATCGTTTAGGTAATGTAAATCGAATGGAGATACAATACAATGTACTGCGCACGCAATGGGGGGAGGGGAGAGACATATAACGACCCTCTATTATTCTACTGATTAATTGTTTCATGAATTATAAGAGGGGGTCTCAAGTCTAATAATTA
This sequence comes from Amaurobius ferox, assembly GCA_951213105.1. Lineage (NCBI taxonomy): Eukaryota > Metazoa > Arthropoda > Arachnida > Araneae > Amaurobiidae > Amaurobius > Amaurobius ferox. Next base: position 56,135,687 of record OX578141.1, read on the forward strand.
AGAAACGGGTAGAAAGGGATAACCCCCCGAGCAGTCGAGTGGGAAATTCAAAATTAAGAAAAGCTCAAATGGGGTTACAAAGACTTTTTTAATGAAATATGGCAAGCCATCGAAATTTTAGGATATATATCACTGGGGATATTAATGGGAATCTATTGTGATGTATATGCAATATGATAAAATTGAAAAATAAATAATGCATTTCAATGTAATTATTCAACCTTTATTCTTCGGACCAAACTATCAAGAGACGATTGATCAGTAGCTTATATAAATATCTTGCAACAGACCTAAGCGTCACCTGTTTCCATCCTTTTAAGATCATTGGTATTGAAAACCTTTATCTCTAATCGCACCATTCTTGCTTTTACCTCACGGAACACAATTGCCAGCTTTGTCGTTATGAAACGACTCGGCACCTTTTCTGGTTTTCAAGATTTGGCATATTAAGCTTGAACTTAGGTTTCTTGAATGAATTTACTTCGAAATTCGTTTTTGTTATCATTCCGTGATTTGTCTTTTCATGCTGTACGTAATTTTAATTTTGTTTTATTTTGCGTCATGTATTGTTTCTTAAAAAATCATACATTTAAACTTTGGAATAAAGAACATTTATCTAAAAAATTGTCATTGTCGCCAAGAGGATAGAATCCTACAATAGAAACAGAATCTCAGCTTACACCATCCTTTTACACCTGGATAGGCTGAGTCAAGAATTTACAAACTACATGTGATTTGGATCTAGTTATTCAAGGAGATAATCAAAATATCTCTATTGAAAGACGTCTGCAAAGACATTGATAGCTGTTTTTTCACAATTATTTTCAAGAAATTAAATTGAATCTTGTTATGTATGTATATTTATTTAAAAATAATCTTCAATGGCTTCCATTACCAGTAGGCAAAATAAAAAAAAACATGATATTTTTGTCCCTGTTTTCGCAATAAACAGAGAAAAATTTCCCTCTTTCAGCTGTGCAGACTAATTGCATTTGTGTAGACATTTACTTTTGTATACCTTCCTTACTTTAATATTGCTTAATACATAAAATTTAAAAAAAGAATAAAGCGCCCTTTTCTGCGTACTTCGTCATTTATTATTTTTTAACAAATCATTATCCGTATTTCAGATATACCTGTAACGCACGACTAATTATAATAAATGACTGTTATTATCTTTTAAATACATTGCTTAGGGCGTGGTCGTAAAACCTTCTATTTGACTCTGCAACGAAATAATTACCTCCTGCTATTCTCTGAGGCAATTAATTAATAGTAGTTCAGTAATTATACAGATTAAATCAAATTAATCAGTTATTTATCTATATCATTTAATATTAAAATATAATAATAGTATAGTTGATTTTAAATCGTTAACTAATGTTTCAATATCCATTAGTTAGATATTGTGAGTGATAAATGGGAGATATAATTTATCATGTCGCAAAAATGTGATGGCCAATTTCCAAGCTTTATTAAATTTAAAGAAGCTGAAATTCCTTTTTATCACTGCCAACTTCAACCACGAAGCATAGCATAAAATCAGGTAGATTGTTATACGCTTTGACTGATGCACGATCTTAGATCGACTCAGGGTTATATAACATTTTATCACGTAACATTTCATCGTCGTTACGAAGCATTCATTCTTGGAAATCTTTACACTCGAATGGGTTTCAATAATCGCTTTGCCCACTGGTTCTTTTTACAGTTACTTAGCTCGCATTCTCGACTCTAATTACAACTCAACTCTTCTTGAACTGTACGCACAACTCTTTTAGTTGATATTCTGGCTTAACCTAGTGACGCTGTGATCCAGTCAAATCCTTCTCGCCGATTGGCCCTATAACCAGCTCCTGAAAACACTTGTAGTTATTTTACATTGGCTTTGTCTGTCTTTGGGGATAGCCGCCTACGATTATAAACACTTCTGCAACACACACACATCGTCTCTTTCATAAATAGTTCAATTAAAGATGTCATCACTGGTTCTAGTCTGAAGACACATTTCTAAATCTTGTAATCCTATTGTTCGATTTACAATGCACACTAATAAAGTAATTTTATTGTATTTACAATGTAATTACAGAAGATGCCTATCTCTATTTGTGTCGTCTACAGGAAAAGTATCTAATCGTCGTATGGCCATAAAATTTGGTATTGAGATACTTAAAGTCCTGGGAAAATAAGTCTCAGCGAGATTTTTTATAATTCGAATTAAAATCACGTAGTATTACTGAGTCTTTCTCTTCTGCGAATGGAAATGTGAAACTTCTACATTAGTTAAGTTTCTTTTTTTTTCATTGTCGAAGGGTCTATCATCCCATTCTTTTGTTGCAAGAGTTTACGATCAGTCTGTATAAATTCGCAGTACAACTAAGGACGTTACGTTCTATACCTAAGTTTCATCCAGTTTTACCACTCACAGCGCAAAATGAAAACTGGTACAAATGTTTGAAACAAATATGTTCTCGACAAAATAATTCGGTGTTTTGAAGAGTATTTATACTAAGTTTGATTGAGTTTAGACAGTTTGATAATTATGCAGAAATTTTGTACTTTAATTATGAACACCTTGTATTTTCATATAACTGCAGGTACATCTGTAGTGTGTCTGCGTTTTATTTTGTGTGACATTCTTTAGAAATTGAAATGTTATTACATTTATTCAATAAAGGATGCAATATAAAAGAATTATCTAATATGAATATCTATTGTAATCGCGTGTCACGAATATTAAATTTTAAGTAAGAAAACTCATAAATATCACCAAGAACTCATACCAAAATTTTTTTATATATAAGAAAATTCAAGAAAGATGAATAAAAAATACATTCCAATTAGCCAACAATAGAAACTGGCTTACGGAGACAATCAAATAAAATCAGACTTGTTATATGAATATGAAAATATTCTTTTACAAATATTTGCGCTTCAAAATCCCTTCAACTTCTTGTTAAGTAGCGGAAATATTTTATTTTTCCGTCATTGGGAAGGAAATGTTATATTTTTTTTTATCTCTGTCAGTTTAGAGATATATTATTTTATTGTGTACCTTTGTATTTATTTGTACGAAAATGTTCTAATATCTATGTAATAAAGATCGTAATATGAGCGCATGCCATCTATTTCTTTTTAAATAGGAAATTACTTGTGTAAGCCATTATGTACAGACTTGATAATGTCTCTTCATAAAATATATAAATCTGAATACAATTAATATTTGTACATTTCAGAAGCAAATAATTGTAGACATTTTCATGCGATATGATTACCAGAATACTTAGTTCTTTGTAGGAGAAAACCAAATTAGCCATCTATGTTTTTATCAAGAAAATGCTTGAAGCATCTAACTATCAGGATCTGCTATAGATAGAGCTCAGAGGATGATTGATATGGATTCAGCATCGATTTTTGAAGGGTTTACTAATGATTTATACTTCGATTCTCTTTTTATTTCCGGTTCAAAAATTGTTATTTTCCTTGAAGCATCCAGTTTTCAATATTGGCTATAAATATAGCTTATATAACAACTGATATAGATTTACGAGCAAATTTTAGAGGAGGTTTTGTGGTTCACTAAGAAGTGAAACGTTTGGTCTTTTTTTCATTTCCGCTTCAAAATATTTCCTTGAAACACCTATTTATCAGGATTGACTATATATAAAGCTTATATGACTGATATGGATTCAGCAATACATTTTTGAGTGGATAGGATAAATCACTAAGGATTTTAACATACGGTTCTGCAACTATCACTTTTGACTAAAATAATGTACATTTTCCTTGCAATACGGTTTTCCAGGAACGCCTCGAAATAGCTTAGATAGTAGGAGGATTTAACATCAAGTTTCTGAAGGGGTTGTGGGATTTACTAAGGATTTCAACTTTCGGTTCAAATAATTTCCTTGAAATACATATATTTTTCAGAATCGCTTAAAGATATAACTTAGATGATGGCTAATGTGGATTCAGAATTAAGTTCTAGTGGGAGTGTAGGGTATTACTAAGGTTTCCTTCTTCCAGTTTTAGAGATGGCAGTTCCGATTAAAAAAATTACATTTTCCTTGCAACATTTATTTCTCATGGAGTAGTTGATGAATGGATGGATTGATATGGATTCAACATTACATTTTAGAGATGGTAGAGTAGGGGTGTGCTAAGGATGTCTGCTTCCGGTTCAGGAGATGTCACTTTATATTTCCCGAAAATACGCATAACTGTACAAAATAAGTGTACAAAAGAGTATAACGTATATTAATATTTCTGTCGAAAATGCAGTGTGCACACTAATTGCTGTCATATGGAGGTTCCTTCAAAAATTTATTGTATAGCGTATTTAAAATTAAAAACTGTTTTCATATTTTCAATACTGTAATGAGTTTAGAATAGCTCTTCCAGGACATAGACCAGCATCCGTGGACTGATTTAGCACTTTTTAGCGCTCTTTAATACTGAATAATCGATTATTGCTTAGGTAGAAGAAAATGTGAAGCAATTTTACGAATCTTTGTTGACTTACTCTGTTCTAAGATTTCTAGTAATTCTTTCGCATTAAGAGCACGATTATCAACCTCTATTAGCGGTTTCTATGCTTTCAAACTTCAATTACTTAATTGTTTTTGATACTTATTTGATCATCGTTTTTTTCGAAATTCTGGCTCTTCAGATCTTTTTAAAACACCTTTAGCTCCCGTTTAAAAAAGATTCGACACGGCAGATCGAAAGTTGCAGAAGAAGCTACTTTTTGCACATATTTAAAAGTCTATTAGATTTTTCGAATTTTCGAAAGTTCCCTGTAAATCCTCGGAACGAATGCTACATTTTAGAAAAATCTAAGTCGTGCTAGACAAATTATTTGCTTTGACATTAGGGGGACATACATACATACATACAGACAGACATACACGAGTTTTCACGCTTTATAGTAAAATGTAGAGAAATAGTAAGCAAATACAATGAACAACAACGAAATTATCTCACTGTTCATTACACAGATAAGCTCTCAGTCCAAAATATTGTTCATCAATAAATTGTTCAGAAGATATAAAAGAGTAACACAAAGGTTGATTTTGCAATATAAAAAATATTTTACTTAGATGGCTTCTATTTAGTTAAAGTTATATTGCGTAACTCACGAGCATATTGACTGTATAAATGAAAGACTTCCTCATTTTCAAAGATATAAAATCCTGAATACACATTATTTCACAATTTCAACTTATCAACTGACAATTTTCAACTTTTTCTGTTTCTTTTAATTTTGTATGTAACCCGATAAACATATCTTAAAATTATTTTCAATAATCGAAGTACTTTTTTTAAGGATAATTAAATATTTTTGTCCCATATTTGAAGGCTAGTTAACAGTTGTAAAACATTTTCAGTGCTCAATATATTTGGATTTAACAGTATAAAAACAACTGATGTGAGTAGTAGTACATGATTATTCCACAAACTCAAATTCATTTTCTCCTTCTTTCTTTTATATTGCATTAAATTGAGCTTAATTGCACAAAATAAATAATACGGTTACTTTTATGAAATTTTACCGAATTTGCAGTTTAAATTAACTTTTAGTTTTCATTTGGCGATCTCGCGTATTTTAAAATGGTGGCGTGGCAAAAATACCAAAAACTGAAATTTTTTGAGACCGGTTAGTCTTAGAGCAACGGTTCTCATCCAGTGGTGTGCAAAAATAGACTGGAGGTGTTTAGATAATTCATGCAATGCTGAAAAATGAAATAACATCAAATTTAAAAAATCATTCTTTTAAATTGATAAACAATTTAAAAATTTACTTTCCAGAAGATTAGAAAAAGAAAATTGGATGAAGAATACCTTTTTTTCAGATAAAGTAGCATTAGCCTAATGCTTTTCTTCTATAGAAAATAAATAGCTCATTGATATTTCATGCGACAGAAATTTAATGAATGATATTAAAAGGAACGCTTTAGCCAACTTCTCGAACAAATAAAAAAATATTTTAAGGATATTGCAGAAAGAGCAATTATATTTTTAATCATTTTATTCGTCGTACTTACTTGAATCAGCTTCAATTCCTTCAATGTTGCACTTAAAACAAATAATTGAACAAAATTCTACTTGGGGTCATATTTTTGTTAAAAATTGAGTAAAATTGAACCATCTGGTATAACGAAATTAATTTCTGTCATACTACTACAAGTATCATATTAAATCATTTTGTAAATCATATTGTTAATCAATAATTATAATGTTTGTTAATCTTATTGTTAACCGAATTTGCTGATATATATAATTTTTGTTCAATTTTTTTTAACTAGGAAATAAAAATGTGACACTAACTTATTTAAGTGTATAGTCTTTATTTTTTATTTGTTTACAAGGCATAGTTTTGTTGGTGGTACTGCAAAATTTGAATTTTGGTTTAAGTCGTACGCATTTTTAAAAAGGTTTAGAAGAACCCTTGTCTTAGAATAATAGGGTTAGTCTTATTATTTTCGCCGTCGTAAGATTACATATAAACAAGCATTTGATTAATAATACATTGAAGAATATTTAATTTTTTATTACATAATTTGGAAATTTTTGCGGACCATTTCTCAAAATAAACAAGTTATATTTTCTCGAATAACTAGCTACCTTCTAACTAGCACCAGGGCAATCAACAAGCAACTTACCTACCATACTTTATGAAATTTGGGAGAATAGTTTTAAGCTGTAGTGGATGCATACATCGTATAGACACACGCACACACACACATACGTCACGCAAAAAATAGTTTTATCATGCTCCAGAGAGCTCGAAACGAGTAATTCAGTCGAAAGCTCGAGTTAAGATTTTCGTCACAATTTCAATACTTTCCCTATACATTATCATGTAATGTAGGGCAAAATTTTAATGCTTAACGGTTATTTTAATTTAAAATGGTTTATAACATAAAAAATTTGATGTGGGCAGGACATGACTTTTCTAACAGACACAAATCCATTTTCTATTTCCATGGTTCACAATTCATTAAATTGTCTTCAATTGCACAAAATAACATGTAGAGTTATTTGAAATGATACTAAATTCGTTTTAGTTGAATTTTTGTTTTCATTTGACGACTAAACGTAATTTCAAAGGCGATATGGCAAAAATGCGACAAAAATAAAATATTTCATGAACTGCTAGGAATAGTGTTATGGGGTTGATATTATTTTTTTCATCCTCAAAAATTACGTATAAAAGAAGCATTTAATTGATACATTTGAGCATACGTAGTCTTTTATTTTAGATTTTGATGACTTTTGCAGACTATTTAACGAAAAAAGGTAGGTTTTGATTTTCCAAATCGTACTAAAATCTGATCAGCACCAGGGTAACCCACAAGTGACTTATCTACCAACTTTTGTGAAATTTAATCTGTTTTTCAGCGGAAGAAGATACATACATTGCACAGACGATACTCTAATATATTTGCCGACTTCTATATATATTTGTCGAGTGCTTGAAACGTGTAGATCCGTCGAAAACTCGAGTTGCGATTTTCGACACGATCCAAATACTTGATCTATACATTACCATGTATTGTAGTGAAAGTAAATATGTGCATTGTATGACTTGCAAATTTATGATAGATGAAGTATAATCTGTCATACATTTACAACAGTCACTTGTAAATTGGGATACAATTTTGTATTTCAAAGCTGCTTATCATCAATACAAACTTCACAAAAGGAAGTAGTATGTTTTTGTGAAGCTGCAAAATCGGAAAATAATTGATAGAATGGAAGAAAAAAATCCCCAGTAGAAATAAGTATTTCAATCCATTAGCAGGATATACAATCTTTTCACTAGCTAAGTATATGGAAACAATTCAAGAAGAAAAGTTTTGCAATATTATTCCTCTACTTAGAAAAATGAGGTTTCTTTTTTATTTCATTTGTCTGAATATTTATCAAATATATTCTTCCATTTTTTTCTATATAATTATATACTTATGAAACGAAGCTAAAATCTTGTTATTTATAACTATGACTACTACAATTATGTTAGTTGAACATAATTACTTAAGCAATGGAATTCTTAATGCTCTTGTTGTTAACATGTAATAACTTGTCTTTTTTATGCTTTGTTTGTCTCTTAATCAGTGTTAAACTAACATTTAGTTTCTTTTTGTTTTACTTATTAGTTTTACTTAATTGTTGTCGAAACACATATAATGAAAGACTAAAGATTTAGAAGATACTAGCAGCATACCCGTTCTTCGTACGGAGTATATAATATAAAGAAACTTGAAATTCATAATCATGCGCAAATTCTTATAGTATACTAAATGACATGCTTAATCAAAATATTCTGTTAAAATATTTAATATAATGCTCCTAAAAAGAAGTTTAAGAATCTCTGTTCTCGCTATATAAAATTATCTTCATGGACATATCTGAAGAATAAAACATCTTGGACCCCTTATGTAAGCAAATATAAAAAAAAAATATGGAATTGAATCAATATATGCAAAATAAAAGCGTTAAAATTGTATGGGACCCGTACTAATTATATACGCGAATATTAGAAAATATAACCTGTATTAGTAGATTACATGTATAAATTGAAAATACCAATAAACCCGTAATCTTTAAATCTGAAGACAGTCATTTATTCCAATATATGTCAAAATTAAAGTGCTAAAATTATATGGGAAGATATACACGTACTACTTATAATGTCCGATTATTAGTAGAAGATTACCCGTTTTGCAATATGAGTCTCAAATGTTTTTTGGTAAACTACAACAGACGACGTAATAAATTGAATATATAATTAATCCCCTTAAGCTTCATACCAGAAGACTGTACTTGATTCCAATATATATGCCAATATATGTCAAAATATATGCCAATATACCTGTACTACTTATATTCTCGTAGGTTAGAAGATATACCCGTGCATTCCTAGAAGATTACTCGTACAACGTACAATATGCGTGTGTCAGCAATTTTTGCCGCAATAAAACAATGGCGTAATAACTTAAAAATATCAATAATCACTGAATCAATAATTCCGGAAAATATCAATGATAATAATTTTTAAACCTGAAGAGTATAATTGATATTATCCAGTCCAAAAAGAAATGGCAATGAAATTTATTTTATAAACATATCTTCATTATTCAAATCGGAAAGGATTTAATAAAAATCGTCTGCCGCATAAACACATTGGATTTAAATCCGTTGCTAAGCGACATGATATCATTTGCTTCAAATAAATTGGTAGAAAAAATTTCGTCTAAATAGTTATATTTCTATGGAACATTTGGCGACAGTTTCGTCAAATTAGCGACATTTTAAAAAATCGCCAAATTTATCGCCAAGTGGGACTGTAGAACTGACAGTTCCACTTTGCGACAAATTGACGTAATATCATCACAATACTATCCCCTAACAAAAAACAATTAATATCATTTATGTAGCGCCATTTTATCAATTTCAAGATATTTTTATAGATTTGAAAACATTTTTATCAATGTGGTGACATTTTAAAAATTCGCTAAATGTATTACTAAGTAGGATGGTTGGTCTGACAGATAAATGCTAACCAAACATCATTTCAGTGCTCTCTTCTAACAAAACAAAAAAAAATTTCATTGATATGTAGAAGACCCAAGCCACACGACCAACCCGAAGGTTTATGGAAGCTGTTTCTGTCGAAAGCCCAGAACGACCGACTCATCCGAGGACATGAGCAGCAAGATGGTCGTCCGGGAAGCTGTTTGTGTGTCGTTTATATCAATTTGGCGACATTTCCGTCAATTTGGCAAAGTTTAAGAAAAGTTGTCAAATTAGCGATATCCCTCCAAAATCGTAGATTTGAATTTGCAGATCTGAATGAAACATTCTTATCCCGTTTCAATATACTAAATGAAAACACTACAATTGTATTAGAAGATATACCCACTCTACTCTTTTTCTGTTTCAACAATCGGCTATATGAATTTATTGGCTAAACACAATATATGAGTTTAGTAGCTAAATACGATATAAGCTTGAAAACTCTTTGCCAAAATAAATGAAATTGATGTACGCAGTCAGCAATTAATATAATTAAAAGAAAAATCAAACCGTCCATTCATAAGATATACTTTTATATCCATTTATCCATTTATTTATTATTTAAATCGAAAAAAAATAATAAAAACATTAACAAACACATTTAATTTAATCCGTTATTCGTACGGAGTGTATAATTTAAAGAAACTTATAGTTCGCAATCATGTGCAAATTCGGTTAAAATATTAAATTTATTGCTCCTAAAGAGAAGTTTAAGAATATATGTTCTCACTATGCAAAATTATCTGCACTATCAGATCTGAAGAATAAAACATCCTGCCCCCTTTTGTAAGCAAATTTACAGAAGAAAAAATAGGAATTGAATGAATATATGCAACCCCGTACTAATCATATTGTCGCAGATCAGAAAATATGCCAATGTGTTAGTAGAAGATTACCCGTATTACAATATGCGTCTCAAAAATATTTGCCAAAATAAAAGAGATAGATGATGTAATAAATTGAAAACATCAATAATATTCGTACTCTTTATACCAGAAGGTCGTAATTGATTCCAATATATGCCAATATATATCAAAACATATGTCAATATACCTGTACTACTTATATTCTCATAGATTAAAAGATATACACGTGTATTTGTAGAAGATTCGTACAACATACAATATATGAGTTTAAACAATTTTTGTCATAATAAAATAATTGCATAATAACTTGAAAATATCAGTAATCCTTGAATCAATAATCCCCGAAAATATAAATAATAATAATTTTTAAACCTGAAGACCGTAATTGATATTATCCAGTCAAAAATGCTATAAGAAAAATCAAATCGTACTTTTCTAAAATATATTTTTATATCCATTTATTTATTATTCAAATCGAAAAAATAATTATTAAAATTAACAGACAGATTTAATGTAATTGCGTTTCTGAGTAACATGATATAAGATAGAATCTTATAACATGTTAAATATGTCATGTCTTATAACATAAACTGCGAAATTAAATAACGATTTTGATTTCTCTATACTTCTCATTGTTCCGTAAAAGCTTGTTTTAAATAAACCATGAACCATGGAGATAGATTTCCCCTTTAAATCATAATTCAAACAATACATGTTTTTAGAAAGTGACTAATTAACGCAAACAATCTCCCATCAAACTCAGAGATTAAATTTTAATTCACTTTCAAACGATTTTCAAGCTTTTCGTTTGGATAAACCACGGAGTTAGGGAGTAGAACTCCTAGGAAAAAGTTCCGTTTTTCATTAATATCTCGACAACCCCAGGTCTTAGAAACTCGAAACTTGGACAAAATTTATGGGGGGATATTTCAAGGCTATCCACCAAATTTCAATAAATTCGGTTCAGCCATTTTTCCGTGATGATGAGACAAACGAAAATTTCGTTTTTTACTAATATCTCGAGAACCACTGGTCGTAAAAACTCAAAACACGGATATAATTTTAAGTGGGGCTATTTCTGGGCTACCCACAAAATTTCATCAAATTCGGTTCAGCCGTTCTCCCGTGATGATGGGACAAACAGACAGACAGACAGACAGACAGACAGACAGACAGACAGACAGACAGATTTTCATTTTTATTTATATAGATGTGTAAAAACATTTGTAAATAAAAGCAGTAGTATAGTCGTAGTTACAATTTAAAGGAATTATTTTCGCACTATAATATTTTGAATCAATTTCAACAATATGCTCTTTTTAGCATTTTTTCTGTCATCTATATAAATAAAAATGAAAATCTGTCTGTCTGTCTGTCTGTCTGTCTGTCTGTCTGTCTGTCTGTTTGTCCCATCATCACGGGAGAACGGCTGAACCGAATTTGATGAAATCTTGTGAGTGGCCCAGAAATAGCCCCACTTAAAATTATATCCGTGTTTTGAGTTTCTACGACCACTGGTTCTCGAGATATTAGTAAAAAACGAAATTTTTGTTTGTCTCATCGTCACGGAAAAACGGCTGAACCGAATTTAATGAAATTTGGTGAATAGCCTTGAAATATCCCCGCATAAATTTTGTCCAAGTTTCGAGTTTCTAAGACCTGGGGTTGTCGAGATATTAATGAAAAACGGAACTTTTTCCTAGGAGTTCTACTCCCTAACTCCGTGGTTTATCCAAACGAAAAGCTTGAAAATCGTTTGAAAGTGAATTAAAATTTAATCTCTGAGTTTGATGGGAGATTTTTTGCGTTAATTAGTCACTTTCTTGAAAAATGAATTGTTTGAAACATGATTTAAAGGGGAAATCTATCTCCATGGTTCATGGTTTATTTAAAACAAGCTTTTACGGAACAATGAGAAGTATAGAGAAATCAAAATCGTTATTTAATTTCGCAGTTTATGTTATAAGACATGACATATTTAACATGTTATAAGATTCTATCTTATATCATGTTACTCAGAAACGCAATTAAATTAAATCTGTCTGTTAATTTTAATAATTATTTTTTCGATTTGAATAATAAATAAATGGATATAAAAATATATTTTTAAAAAGAACGATTTGATTTTTCTTATAGCATTTTTGACTGGATAATATCAATTACGGTCTTCAGGTTTAAAAATTATTATTATTTATATTTTCGGGGATTATTGATTCAAGGATTATTGATATTTTCAAGTTATTATGCAATTATTTTATTATGACAAAAATTGTTTAAACTCATATATTGTATGTTGTACGAATCTTCTACAAATACACGTGTATATCTTTTAATCTACGAGAATATAAGTAGTACAAGTATATTGACATATGTTTTGATATATATTGGCATATATTGGAATCAATTACGACCTTCTGGTATAAAGAGTACGGATATTATTGATGTTTTCAATTTATTACGTCATCTCTTTTATTTTGGCAAATATTTTTGAGACGCATATTGTAATACGGGTAATCTTCTACTAACACATTGGCATATTTTCTGATCTGCGACAATATAATTAGTACGGGGTTGCATATATTCATTCAATTCCTATTTTTTCTTCTGTAAATTTGCTTACAAAAGGGGGCAGGATGTTTTATTCTTCAGATCTGATCGCGAAGATAATTTTGCATAGTGAGAACATATATTCTTAAACTTCTCTTTAGGAGCAATAAATTTAATATTTTAACAGAATTTGCACATGATTGCGAACTATAAGTTTCTTTAAATTATACACTCCGTACGAATAACGGGTGTGCTGTTAGTGGTTAATAAATTTTAACATTTTAGGAGGATATATCATGTTGCTCGGCATCGCAATTAAATTAAATGTGTTTGTTAATGTTTTTATTATTTTTTTTCGATTTAAATAATAAATAAATGGATAAATGGATATAAAAGTATATCTTATGAATGGACGGTTTGATTTTTCTTTTAATTATATTAATTGCTGACTGCGTACATCAATTTCATTTATTTTGGCAAAGAGTTTTCAAGCTTATATCGTATTTAGCTACTAAACTCATATATTGTGTTTAGCCAATAAATTCATATAGCCGATTGTTGAAACAGAAAAAGAGTAGAGCGGGTATATCTTCTAATACAATTGTAGTGTTTTCATTTAGTATATTGAAACGGGATAAGAATGTTTCATTCAGATCTGCAAATTCAAAGCTACGAATTTGGAGGGATATCGCTAATTTGACAACTTTTCTTAAACTTTGCCAAATTGACGGAAATGTCGCCAAATTGATGTAAACGACACACAAACAGCTGCCATAAACCTTCGGGTTGGTCGTGTGGCTTGGGTCTTCTACATATCAATGAAATTTTTTTTTGTTTTGTTAGAAGAGAGTACTGAAATGATGTTTGGTTAGCATTTATCTGTCAGACCAATCATCCTACTTAGTAATATATTTAGCGAATTTTTAAAATGTCACCAAATTGATAAAAATGTTTTCAAATCTATAAAAATATCTTAAAATTGATAAAATTGCGCTACATAAATGATATTAATTGTTTTTTGTTAGTGGATAGTATTGTGATGATATTTCGTCAATTTGTCGCAAAGTGGAACTGTCAGTTCTACAGTCCCACTTGGCGATAAATTTGGCGATTTTTTAAAATGTCGCTAATTTGACGAAACTGTCGCCAAATGTTCCATAGAAATATAACTATTTAGACGATATTTTTTTCTACCAATTTATTTGAAGCAAATGATATCATGTCGCTTAGCAACGGATTTAAATCCAATGTGTTTATGCGGCAGACGATTTTTATTAAATCCTTTCCGATTTGAATAATGAAGATATGTATATAAAATAAATTTCATTGCCATTTCATTTTGGACTGGATAATATCAATTATACTCTTCAGGTTTAAACATTATTATTATTGATATTTTCCGGAATTATTGATTCAGTTATTATTGATATTTTTAAATTATTACGCCATTGTTTTATTGCGGCAAAAATTGCTGACACACGCATATTGTACGTTGTACGAGTAATCTTCTAGGAATGCACGGGTATATCTTCCAACCTACGAGAATATAAGTAGTACAGGTATATTGGCATATATTTTGACATATATTGGCATATATATTGGAATCAAGTACAGTCTTCTGGTATGAAGCTTAAGGGGATTAATTATATATTCAATTTATTACGTCGTCTGTTGTATTTTACCAAAAAACATTTGTGACTCATATTGCAAAACGGGTAATCTTCTACTAATAATCGGACATTATAAGTAGTACGTGTATATCTTCCCATATAATTTTAGCACTTTAATTTTGACATATATTGGAATAAATGACTGTCTTCAGATTTAAAGATTACGGGTTTATTGGTATTTTCAATTTATACATGTAATCTACTAATACAGGTTATATTTTCTAATATTCGCGTATATAATTAGTACGGGTCCCATACAATTTTAACTCTTTTATTTTGCATATATTGATTCAATTCCATATTTTTTTTTATATTTGCTTACATAAGGGGTCCAAGATGTTTTATTCTTCAGATATGTCCATGAAGATAATTTTATATAGCGAGAACAGAGATTCTTAAACTTCTTTTTAGGAGCATTATATTAAATATTTTAACAGAATATTTTGATTAAACATGTCATTTAGTATACTATAAGAATTTGGGCATGATTATGAATTTCAAGTTTCTTTATATTATATACTCCGTACGAAGAACGGGTATGCTGCTGGTAATAAATAAATGGATATTAAAATATACCTTATAAATGATCGGTTTGATTTTTTTTAATTATATTAATTGCGAACTGCATACATCACTTTCATGTATTTTAGCAAAGAGGTTTTAAGCTTATATATTGTGTTTAGCTAATAAACTTATATACTGTTTACCCAATAAATTCATTTATCCAATTGTTTAAACAGAAAAAGAGTAGAATCGGTATATCTTTTAATAATATTTTTGTGTTTTCATTTAGTATATACAAACTGGATCACGATATTGTATTCAGATCTGCGAATTTAGAGCTACGAATTCGGCTGAATATCGCTAACTTGGTAACTTTTCTTAAACTTTACCAAATTAGTGGAAATGTCTCCAAATTGATAAAAGTGACGCAAATCAATGAAATTAAATTTGTTTTGTTAAAAGTACTGAAATGGTGTTTCGTTAGCATTTGTCTGTCAGTCCAACCGCCCTACTTAGTAACCCATTTAGCGACTTTTCAAAATGTCACCAAATTGATAAAAATATTTATAAATCCTTTGAAATTGATAAATTGCCATAAATAAACGAAATTGTGTTTTTTTAGGGGATAATATTTTGATGATGGTTCGTCAATTTATCGCCAAGTGGGACTGTCAGTTCTACAGTCCCACTGGGCGATAAATTTGGCGATTTTTTAAAATGTCGCCAAACCTTCATTAGAGATATTCAGACGATATTTTGACCACCAATTTATTTGAAGCAAATCATAACATGTCGCTTAACAACGGATAGCGACATGTTATGATTTAATAACGGATAAATTTAACGTGTTTATGAGGAAGAAGATTTTTATTAAATCTTTTCCGATTTTAATGATGAAGATATGTATATAAAATAAATTTCATTGCCATCGTATTTTTGACTGGATAATATCAATTACGATCTTCATGTTTAAACATTATTATTATTGATGTTTTCGGGGATTATTGATTCAGAGATTATTGATATTTTCAATTTCTTATGGCATTGTTTTATTGCGGCAAAAATTGTTGAAACTCATATATTGTACGTTGTGCGAGTAATCTTCTACAAATGCACGGGTATATCTTCTAATGTAAGAGAATATAAGTAGTACATGTATATTGGCATATATTGGAATCAAGCCTTCCGGTGTGAAGATCACGGGGATTATTGATATTTTTAATTTATTAAGTAATCTGTCATATATTGGCAAACATTTTTCAAACTAAATATTAAAATACGGGTAATCTTTTACGAACACTAGGACATATCTTCTAATCTATGACATTATAAGTAGTACGGGTTTATCTTTCCATATAATTTTAGCACTTTCACTTGGGCACATATTGGAATTAATTACTGCCTACTGGTTTAAAGATTACGGATTTATTGATATTTTCAATGTATACATGTAATGTCATAATACAGGTTATATCTTCTAATATTCGCGTATATAAGTAGTACGGGTCCCATACAATACGCTATTATTTTGCATACATTGATTCAATTCCATACTTTTTATAAATTTGCTTGCAAAAAAGGCCAGGATATTTTATTCTTCAGATCTACCCGTGAAGATAATTTTGTATAGTGAGAACAGAGATCCTGAGGTTTCTTTTTAGGAGCATTGTATTAAATATTTTAACAGAATACTTTGATTAAGCATGTCATTTAGTATACTATATTAATTTGCACATGATTATGAATTTTAAGTTTATTTATATTATATACTCCGTACGAAGAACGGGTATGCTGCTAGTCTATATAAATAAAATTGAAAATCTCTCTGTCTGTCTGTCTGTCTGTCTGTTTGTCCCATCATCACGGGAGAACGGCTAAACCGAATTTGATGAAATTTTGTGGGTAGCCTAGAAATAGCCCCACTTAAAATTTAGTCTATGTTTTGAGTTTCTACGACCAGTGGTTCTCGAGATATTAGTAAAAAACGAAATTTTCGTTTGTCTTATCATCACGGGAAAACGGCTGAACCGAATTTAATGAAATTTTGTAGATAGCCTTGAAATAGCACCCCATAAATTTTGTCCAAGTTCCGAGTTTCTAAGACCAGGGGTTGTCGAAATATGAATGAAAAACGGAACTTTTTCTTAGGAGATCTACTCTCCAACTCCGTGGTTTATCCAAACGGAAAGGATGAAAATCGTTTGTTTAAAACGCCAAAATGAAATAAAACTTTATTTCCGAGTTTGGTGCAGGATTTTGCATTAATTAGTCACTATAGGGAAACATGAATTGTTTGAAACATGAATTTAAATGGAAAAATCTACCTCCATGGTTCATCTTTCACAAGCTTAACGATGTAAAGTATAAAGAAATCAAAATGGCTATATAATTTCGCATTTTATGAGGAAGATTCTATCTTATATCCTGTTGCTCGGCAACGGAATGAATTTAAATGTGTTGTTAATATTTATTATTATTTTTTCTATTTGTATAATAAATAAATGGATGTAAAAATATATTTTATAAATGAACGGTTTGATTGTTCTTTTAATTATATATATTGCGGACTGCGTACATTACTTTCATTTATTTTAGAAAAGAAGTTTCAAGCTCACATATTGTGTTTAGCTAATAAACTCATATATAGTGTTTACTCAATAAATGCATTTTGCCGATTATTGAAGCAGAAAAAGAGTAGAACGGGTGTATGTATCTTCTAATACAATTTTAGTGCTTTCATTTAGTATATACAAACGGGATCAGGATATTTTATTCTTCAGATCTGCAAATTCAGAGCTACGAATTTAGAGGAATATCTCTAAATAACTTGGTAACATTTCTTAAACTTTACCAAATTAGTGGAAATGTCTCCAAATTAATGAAAATGACCCAAATCAATAAAATTAAATTTGTTTTTTTAGAATAAAGTACTGAAATGACGTTTCTGTAGCATTTGTCGGTCAGTCCATCCATCCTACTTAGTAACACATTTAAGGAATTTTTTTAATATCACCAAATTGGTAAAAATATTTTTAAATCCATAAAAATATCATAAAATTGATAAAATCGCGCTTAATAAATGAAATTAGTTATGTTTTGTTTGGGGATAGTATTGTGATGATGTTTCGTCGTTATGTCGCAAAATGGGACATACGTTCTACAATCCCACTTGGCGATAAATTTGGCGATTTTTTAAGTTATCGCTAAATCGATGAAAATGTCGCCAAACCTTCCATGGAGATTGCATTA
This sequence comes from Amaurobius ferox, assembly GCA_951213105.1. Taxonomy (NCBI): domain Eukaryota; kingdom Metazoa; phylum Arthropoda; class Arachnida; order Araneae; family Amaurobiidae; genus Amaurobius; species Amaurobius ferox. The sequence continues at coordinate 56,154,102 of OX578141.1, forward strand.
TTCAGATGATATGATTTCCATCAATTTATTTAAAGCAAATGATATCATGTCGCTTAGCAACGGATCCAATATGTTATGCGGCATACGATTTTTATTAAATCTTTTCCGATTTGAATAATAAAAATATGTATATAAAATAAATTTTATTGACATTGAATTTTTGACTGGATAATATCAATTACGGTCTTCAGCTTTAAACATCATTATTATTGATATTTTCGGGGACTGTTGATTCAGGGATTACTGATATTTTCAAATTATTATGGAATTGTTTTATTATGACGAAAATTGTTGAAACTCATATATAGTAAGTTGTACGAGTAATCTTCTACAAATGCATGGGTATATCTTCTAATCTACGAGAATATAAGTAGTGCAGGCATATTGGCATATATTTTGATATATATTGGCATATATTGGAATCAATTACGTCTTTCTGGTATTATGATTACGGGGATTTTTGATACTTTCAATTTTTTACGTCATCTCTTTTATTTTGGCAAATATTTTTGAGACTCATATTGCAATACGGGTAAGCTTCTACTAACACACTGGCATATTTTCTAATCTGCGACAATATAAGTAGTACGGGGTTGCATATGTTGATTCAATTCCTTTTTTTTTAAATTTGCTTACAAAAGGGGCCAGGATGTTTTATTCTTCAGATCTACCCGTGAAGATAATTTTGCATAGTGAGAACAGATATTCTTAAACATCTCTTTATGAGCAATAAATTTAAAATTTTAACAGAATTTGCTCATGATTGCGAATTATAAATTTCTTTATATTATATACTCCGTACGAAGTACGGGTATGCTGCTAGTCTATATATATAAAATTGAAAATCTGTCTGTCTGTCTGTTTGTCCCATCATCACGAGAGAACGGCTGAACCGAATTTGATGAAATTTGGTGGGAAGCCTGAAAATAGCCCCACTTAAAATTTAGTTTATGCTTTGAGTTTCTACGACCAGTAGTTCTCGAGATATTAGTAAAAAACAAAACTTTCGTTTGTCTCATCATAATAAAAGAACGGCTGAACCGAATTTAATGAAATTTTGTGGGTAGCCTTGAAATTTTTCGCCATAAATTTCGTCCAAGTTTCGGTTTTCTAAGGCCAGGGGTTGTCGAGATATTAATGAAAAACGGAATTTTTTCCTAGGAATTCTACTATCTAACTCCGTGGTTTATCCAAACGGAAAGGATGAAAATCGTTTGTTTAAAACGTCAAAGGGAAATAAAACTTTATTTTTGAGTTTGGTGGAGATTTTTTGCGCTAATTAGTCACTATCTGAAAGCATGAATTGTTTGAAACATGAATTTAAATGGAAAAATCTACCTCCATGGCTTATATTTTTCACAAGATCAACGATGAAAAGTATAAAGAAATCAAAATGGTTATTTAATTTCGCATTTTATGAGGCAGATTCTATCTATCTTATATCATGTTGCTCGGCAACGCAATAAAATTAAATGTGTTAGTTAATAATTATTATTACTTTTTCGATTTGAATAATAAAGAGGTGGAAATGAAAATATATTTTAGAAAAAAGCGGTTTGATTTTTCTTTTAATTATATTAATTGCGAACTGCGTACATCACTTTCATTTATTTTGGCAAAGAGGTTTCAAGCTTATATATTGTGTTTAGCTAATAAACTCATATATTCTGTCTACCCAATAAATTCATTTATCCGATTGTTGAAACAGAACAACAGTAGAACGGGTATATCTTCTAATAATATTTTAGTGTTTTCATTTATTATATACAAACTGGAACACAATATTTTATTTAGATCTGCAAATTTAGAGCTACGAATTTGGCTGGATAACGCTAACTTGGCAACTTTTCTTAAACTTTGCCGAATTGACGGAAATGTCGCTAAATTGATAAAAACGACGGAAATCATTGGAATTAAATTTGTTTTTTTAGATGATTTACTGAAATGATATTTCGGTAGCATTTGTCGGTCAGTCTATCGATCCTACTTAGTAACACATTTAGCGAATTTTTTAAAATATTTCCAAATTGATAAAAATTCTTAAATGTTGCCAAATTGATTGGAATATCTCCAAATTGATAAAAACGATGTAAATAAATGAAATTTATTTTGTTTTGCTAGAAGAAAGTACTGAACTGGTTTTTCGTTAGCATTTGTCTGTCAGTCCAACCGTCTTACTTAGTAACACAATTAGCGAATTTTTAAAATATCACCAAATTGATAAAAATGTTTGTAAATCCATAAAAATATCTTGAAATTGATAAAATTGCGCTAAATAAATGAAATTGTGTTTTTTTAGGGGATAATATTTTGATGATGGTTCGTCAATTTATCGCCAAGTGGAACTGTCAGTCCCACTTGGCGATAAATTTGGTGATTTTTTAAAATGCCGCCAAACCTTCATTAGAGATCGCATTATTCAGACGATATTTTGACCACCAATTTATTTGAAACAAATCATAACATGTCGCTTAGCAACGGATTTAAATCCAGTGTGTTTATGAGGAAGAAGATTTTTATTAAATATTTTCCGATTTTAATAATGAAGATATGTATATATAATAAATGTCATTGCCATCGCACTTTTGACTGGATAATATCAATTACGATCTTCAGATGTAAACATTATTATTATTGATGTTTTCGGGGATTATTGATTCAGAGATTATGGATATTTTGAATTTCTTATGCCATTGTCTTATTGCGGCAAAAATGGTTGAAAATCATATATTGTACGTTGAACGAGTAATCTTCTACAAATGCAGGCTATATCTTCTATGAGAATATAAATAGTACAGGTATATTGTCATATATTTTGACATATATTGGCATATATTGGAATCAAGTACGGCCTTCTGCTATGAAGCTTACGGGGATTATTGATATTTTTAATTTAGTAATCAATCTGTTTTATTTTGGCAAATATTTTTAAGACTCATATTACAATACGGGTAATATTTTACTAACACTAGGACATATCTTCTAATCTACGACATTATAAGTAGTACGGGTATAATATCTTCCAATATAATTTTAGCACTTTCATTTCGGCACATATTGGAATCAATTACTGCATTCTGGTTTAAAGATTACGGATTTATTGGTATTTTCAATTTATACATGTAATCTACTAATACAGGTTATATCTTCTAATATTCGCGTATATATGTAGTACGGGTCCCATACAATTTTAACGCTCTTATTTTGCATATATTGATTCAATTCCATATTTTTTGTAAATTTGCTTACAAAAGAGGGCAGGATATTTTATTCTTCAGATCTGCCCGTGAAGATAATTTTGTATAGCGAGAACAGATATTCCTTAACTTCTTTTTTTCTTTTTAGGAGGATTATGTTAAATATTTTAGCAGAATATTTTGATTAAAAATGTCATTTAGTATACTATAGGAATTTGCACATAAGTGTGAATTTTAAGTTTCTTTATATTATGTACTCCGTACGAAGAACGGGTATTCTGTTAGTTTAAAATATAAAGTAACAAAAAATTATATCGCTGTCCCATAAATCATATACCTAAACAAAATTTATAATATGTGGATATTAGATAGATGGCTGCATACACACCATATAGAACCTGTATTTTATATTAAAATTACCTTAATGTTATATTAATTGCAACACAAAATAAAACCTGACATTACGTATCTTTATAAAGCTATTATTAAATTTTGAAAGGAATCCGCTACCTTAAAATAAATAATTCCCTATTAACGTTTCAATTTACCTTTAAATTTCTATCTTGGCGTATAAAGTAGCCCACAGAGTTCAAGCAGTTTGAAATTCAAAACGCTGCATTGTTTCTAACTAATGGTTATACATTTTTATTTTTACGGTTCAGACTAAAGGTAATTTGATCTTGAAGTACACAGAAAACTAATGAATGTATAAATTTGACTTGACAGACAGCATAGTAATAGGTTATGGTTGTAAAGCTAAATAGGGCAAGTCCGTGTAATTTGAATTCGAGAGTAATTTGATCCATGGAAATTTCCGGAACTATGTAAAAGGTGGCAGCACTATATCTGGACAACCAGTAGGATTGATATATAGTTGCACGAAAGTTTCACATAAGATATCGTTGTGACTACCAAGCTAATAGGTGTTACTTATTTTTGTAGATTTTCATATAACTTCAAGTTATTAAGTATGTGGGAGGACAAAATAGGTTTTGTTACCATTAGTTTCCGTATACAGGGTGGTCCAAAAGGTCTTAGACAAATTTTAAGGGTAGATTAGGCATACAAAGCCAGTTTTTCATAGGGACATGTGGCCGCAGGTATGCATGTCTGGCAACTTCGTCTCATAGATTGTCGAACGTGTTCAAAAATGTCAGGACGCTTGCGGACACTTGCTGCTGCCTCACCGACTCTAGCGATAAGGTTAGAGTCAGCCGTTACAGAGGTCTCGTAAACACGGCTTTTGAGGTAACTCCACAGGAAGAAAACAATGGGAGACAAGTCGGGGGACTGTGGTGACCAACTCACGGGCCGTTTCCGGCCAATCTATCTTGCAGGAAAGGTCCTATTGACATAGTCCTGCACATCCAGGCTGAAACATGCACAGCTGCAGATGGCAAAAAATGTGAACACCTATTTTAATACTATGATAAACAATTTTAATTGATACTTGTAATTTTTATATCCAATAAACTTGTGTTGTACTATCTGCATTCTTGAATCTGTAGTACTCCACGGTGGCGTTTGCGGCCCCATATTCCTATGCAAAACGGGCTTGTTTTTGTATGCCTGACCTACCGTTACAGTTTGGTTCACTCTGTATACATAGTATAATGTATAAAGGAAGTATTGTGACGGAGGTCGAAGATTCGAATTCGAGTTTTTAACGAAAGAGCACGTTTCACGCATCCATGAACATGTATCGGACGATTTCGAGATGATATGTGTGTGACTGTGTGTCTTTGGAGACGATATCTCACGAACAAAGAGAGCAGCTTTTTAAGCGTAAGTAATAAGTATTTAAGTATTTGTTGTTGCAGTGTTAATACTTCGGTTTCAGCCATAGGTAAAAATTACATAAACTAGTGGACTACATTACATGCAGCCGATTTAAATTACTCAGCACAAAATAATTTTTTTATCTTTTACATTTATATTAAAGTTTTTAATAATTGACATGCTTATATACAACGAAACTCTGTTTTAACTTTTAGAAAGCTCAATAATTTTATAATTTTAACTCTATTATTTGCGGTTTTATAGAGGTAAAATTTTAAAGTGTTGAAATACACAGACAGAACTTCTATTATTAAATTTTATGAAATTCTATGAATAGCTGTTAAACTAATTAAATTAATACATATTCTAGTATACTTCATAAATGTATATCTGTTTAAAACAGAATTTTTGTATTTTTGTCCCCTTTAAATCATTTTATTTATTCAATTTTACATTTCTCCTTTGCAATTATTTACCATAATACATAACTTTTATGTACACTACATACATTTGCAAGACACTTTTTGTTTACAGCTTTGTATATTAAGATTAAAAGTAGTATTTTTTATTATTATGTAAAGAAACTCTGTTTTTAAGCATTTACGCAATGTTATTAGACGGAAAATAAATAACTTACACGTTTTAATGAAATTTAAAATCAATATTACAATACAGATTATATTTATTTCACAAATAAAATTATGTATCTAATTTAGGAAAACAAACAAATAAGTTGCAATTTTCAATAAACCTGCCTTTTCAATCGAGACTCTTGGACAAATACACACACAGTTTCATTTTCTGATTTATAAAACTAAATTCTCCTCTGTCAGATGTTTACTCTGCTTTATTCAAATAGTGCACTTCAAAATTCTCATAAAATCTAAAAATCAATTCTAACCAAAATTGGAAGGGATACGGTTCAAAACTTTTCCAATAATAAAGATAGTATATCATGGTAACTACTCGAAAATATTCTTGAAAATTAATAATCATTCACACCGCACTAGAAGTGTAAGCTTCAATTTGGGAGCTTGCAAAGATAAAGAAAATGGAATAGAAAGTTCAGAAGAAAAACAAAATGGCTAAAATTGTCGTAAAAACACGTTATTGTTTCGGAACGTCGCAACCCATTATGTGATTGTTTCAAGATAGGAAGCCTCAGTTTTTGTTTCAGCTTTAAAAACCTAAACATATTGAACATTTTATATTTTGTATAAAATGGCGCGGTTTAAGATATTTTTCATGTAATGGCAAAATGTAATGTTCTTTGACATTATTAGCTGAGCAATATTTTGGCCCAAGATTATGAAATAAAATGTTATAATTTTTATGCCTTACGAATTGCTATGCAAGATTAAGAACCCCCAAGCTCAAAGTAATTGTGGGTCTCATTCATTTTTATTTATATTATATACAATTTAGCAATTTGATATTAACACATGCAGTCATAGACTAAGTCTTTAAAAATATAAATTGTTGATGAATAAATAAACCAAGTGCTATTGTAAAAGCTATTGTTTAGGAATTTCTTTGAGAGATGTAAAAGATATAAAATAAAAAATAAAATAAAAAGGAAATAAATGATGACAATATGTATTTTTTAATTTACATTTCAGTATTTTTTTTTAAATAATAAAAATTTGAAAATGTCATAACACTGAAAACTAAAATGAAACTCAAATTTATAGAGCCAACTTATTTTACAAAATATTTTCCTAATCTTTGTAGTATATGCAATTATTATCTCATCAAAATTAATTTTCTTCAATAGTTCACTTTCAATAAATATAATTAAAATACAATTTATTCGATTTTGCAACGTTTGCATGTGTGCGATGTTTTGTTCTCATTTATTTATTAATTTGAGTTTTAACAATGTTCTTCACCTGTAGCAATTGACTCCATTTTCATTTATTCGCTGTTCATTTTAGCATTCTAAAGGTTGCTTAGTGTAATTTATTTTGTAAAAATACGTATAACATGATTACTCCTTTAACTAAAAATGTTTTTTTTTTCAATTTTTAGTGACCTAGTCAAAATGACTGCCATTTCGTAGGAAAGCCTGATTTTGCTTACTCGGGGAATATCATAAAAAATTTTCAACACTCTATAATGTATCCAAAAATGTGTTTCCTAATATTCATTCAATGTTCCTAAAATGTGAGAAAGTTCTCTAAGAGGGAAATACTACTTAAGGAATTTCCTTACATTAATGTTAAAGTTAATGTATTTTTAACTATGAATAAGTTATTATTTAACGAAACATATTTTTAATGGAAAGAATATGAAATAATCTAAAGGGCTTGCGATGGGAGAATGTTTTGTCAATCTTTCTTTGTGATTTGTATATTGACTATTTCGAGGAAAAAAATTACATGTAAATTCTGGTTCCGATATGTGGATGATATATTTATTCTTGTGGAGAATTCCTTCGATCTCAGATCAATTCTCAATCTTGTTAATTCTGTTAACACTTATATTCACTTTACGCATGAAATTGAAATGAACAATCAAATCACTTTTTAGATGTTCTTGTTTCCAGAAAGGATTCTGCTTTTAGCACTTCTGCTTTTCGGAAACTTAGCTCTGTTCCTATGCCTCCACATTTTCTTTCAAACCATCTCCCTCAACAAAAAATGGCTGCATTATATACATATGTGTACCGTACCATTCACTTATGATTTAACTTCTAATATTAAATTCCAGAAATCTGTAGGTAAAATATGAGTTTTAATACTTCTGTCATTGAAAAAGCTTTGATAAAATTTACCACTTCCCACTCTTTCTTCTGATAAAGATTTTGTTCCTAGAAAGTTGATAGCTTTGACTTTTTACGCTCTTTCAAGCTTTAAAATTTCTAGAGTTTCATCAAGATCCAAATTATTTAAAGTAGTTTTTACACAAGTTAATATATTTAATTTTCCATTCATTAAAACTGTTATTCCACACTTACGCAAAAGTTGTATTTATTCTGTTAGTCATCAGTGTAACTTAGACTACCTACAAAGAACCATCTCGAGATTGGTATCATAGAACATTCCTGGATGGTCGCTGTGAGACTAGATTTAAGACCAGGAATATATGAGACAGTTTTATGTTCAATATTTATTAGCGCTATAATGTTTGACAATGGCATCAGACTTAAGGACGCCAGTTTTATGGCACCCTGACCCGAGAGGTCAAATAGGCCATAAACCTAATGAACCTAGGAGGAGGCCAAAGTGAAGCCATGAGATTGGTTAAAGATGTTAACCAATATGGAAGATGTTTGGTCGCATGGCCCTGAGGTCGACCAACGATATCCAAGGAGGCGTGTTGGACCTCAGACGGATAGATGCGGCAACCAGAAAGGTTCTAGAGATGATATACACGACTTCTATACGAGATTCAAGAGCGATTTCATAGAGAGTATTTCCACAGAAATGTCCTGATATTGAGTTGTTCCAAGAGTGTTCCAGGAGTTGTTCCACAGACACTTCAACAAAATGTCCTGAGAGAAACACCTAAACGGTAGTACGATATGATCGACGAGTACGAGAGGGTATGGCTACACCTCGAGTTAGTTCCAGTACAATATGATCGACTTAAGTACGAGGGGGGTGACAAAGTCCAAAGACAGACTTGAAGGTATGTGCTTACCAAATATTGTAGCAGGTCTTAGACCATAGATAGTAGAATTTACCTGGTATCACATGTTCAAGCTCCTCCGCGAATGATATGATAATTGTTGTAATTAATTTAATAATTAACCAAATGTTGTTAATATATAATGTTATTTTTGAAGTTAAAAAATGGTGCAGTTAATTGAGTAGCATTATGTTAATAAATATTATATTCCAGGACTCGCACTAAAGATAATATGGTGGGTTTTAATAGCTGCACAACGCAATGTGTTTTACGACTTTACTATATTACAGCCATGTTAATTATGAATAATTTAATAAATACAAAAGCTTAATTAAAGTTTCTTTCTCTAAATGCGCACCACTGTTGTTAAACAAGAAACATCTAAGCTATCAATTTCTCAACATTGTTGACTGGAAAATCATTCCTTTCATTTTTATCAGGCAAAAATCATTGCTCATGCCCGAATTACATCTTAACTAGTATTGTTGGAAGGTCCATTTACTTATTTAAACACTGATAATCGTGTTAATGATGAATCAGCAGTTCTTTACGTGTCAGTAGTCTGTAAAAAATATCTCCATCAAAATATCTCCATATGTAAAAAATATCTCCATATCAGTGACTTCAAAAGTTAGGTTATATTGCTTTCGAATCCGTTTGTCCTTCAATGTGGTTATTTCCCTCATCATTCCAGGCTCATTCACTAGTGTTTTATAGTAGTTTGATCAATTGTTATTTGAACTGATAATGTTACCTTATATAGCTTCAAAAACTGGTTACTTTTTTATTTTTGTCATATTCTTCTGAGTTCCAGTATTATGTTTGGGTACTTTTAAAGTAGTTTGTGTTCATGTTATTTGAATTTAGTTGATGAAGTAACTATTACAACAGTCGGATAGGTCGGAAGGAAAAATTTTCACTTCAGACGTGCATAAAAAATACAGTAACTCACAAACTACATTGGAATTTTAAAAAGTGCATGGAATTTTAAAAGGTACATGTCTTCAAAAATTCGTTGTCTTTCTATTATTAGTCTGTCGAGGACGCGAACTCGCAACTTAAATATTCTGGCTTTGAATTTGACATTAAATATTTCTTAAACTAAAGTTTAAATTGAAAAACGGCATATTTCAGGGAGTTCCCCTGATATTTATCTGCAAATGTATGACATCTTTATATTTTTATGCTATTGATTTTGTGGAACGAGGCGGAGAAATTTTGTCAAACAGCAGAGGCTACGGCGTGCCGTCAGCTACCTTTTTAACACTTTACAACATAGTTGAAAAGTGTTTATGACTTTGTTCATTCTGTCTGTCTGTCTGTCTGTCTGTCCGTTAGCACGATAGCTGCCGTAAAAAGGACTTTATCAAAATGAAATTTTAGTATGTTTTTAGACGATCTGTGGGACCTATGGGAATATAAATAAATAATATCACCCAATTAGTTTTTTATTGAACCCGGATTGAAAAAATGAAATACATTGAACCCTATGGGACCTAAATTTTCAAACATTTTTTAAGCAAATTTTAAATTCACAAATTGCTTCGAAATTTTTAGAAAATATTCACATTATCCCATAAAATATATAAAAAAATTTTCAGTAAAATATGTAAGGTAGTTTTTTAATTAAAAATTATTTAATATAGGGAGAAAAACAAATTCAATTAAATTCTGACTTTTGGGATAGCCACCAGAAAGAAAAAAGAGATATATTATATAATAAATATCTTTTCAAGAGTTTAATCATTTTGTATATGGGAGAGGCTACACATTTTAAAATAAATTTGGTAGATAACAATTTTTCAAATTTTTTTTAATTTTATATAACTCATCATGATATACTTATTTGATGGCATTTTTAATGCACTTTCCTACGTCCTAGAGAGTTAAAATTTGGTACACAGCTTAAATTTGTTGAACATTTTGTTCTACAAAAATTTGGTGGATCTTTAAATATAGATCCTACATTTTTTTCGAAATGGTCTGCAAATAATCCCCGTTCACTTCTATAAATCATTGTTGTAATATTGTTAAAAATTCTGATGTGGGCAGCACATGTCTTTCCCTGCAGACTCATATTCACATTCTCTTTATTTCTTCAATAATAATTTGAGTTTATCTACACAAAATAACAGCCATAAGAATTTTAAATGACATTGAATTTGGACGTTAAACTTGAATTTGGTTCTCATTTGATAGCTGGACTTATTGTCAAAGGTGACGTAGCGAAAACTCGAGAAAACTTGAATATCTCAAGAAGGGCTAGTCCTAGAGTAATGGGGTTAGTCTTATTCTTTTTATTGTCAAAAATCACGTATAGAATAGGAATTTGATTCATATAATTGAGCGCACGTAGTCTTTTATATTTAACGAATTTTGCGGGCGATTTAGCAAAAATAGCCCGTTCCTTTTTCCCGAATCGTACTAGAATAACCTATAAATGATTTATATACCATATTTTGTTAAATTTGGTATATAAATCACTTGTAGGTTATTGAAATATTATACACCAAATTTTGTTAAATTTGTTCCATTAGTTTTTAGCTAGAGTGGATAAAGGCAATTTCTGCCGGCCATTTCGCAAAGAAGGCATATTCTTCCGAATGCATACGAAAGCATGCATACGAATCGTACTATAATCTAATGAACATCAGGGTTTCCCACAAAAAACATACCTACCAAATTTTATGAAATTCGGTCCATCAGTTTTTCAGTTAGAGTGGATGCAATATCCTCACAGACACACAGATACACCCTTGTACATACAGACGTCTTCCTAAAAATAGTTTTTTCGTATTCTAGAAGTCCCAAAACGTGTGGATCCTTCGAAAATTCGAGTTCCGATCTTCGGCACGATTCCAATACTTTGAATACACACACACACAGACACATATATTATCTGTGTATCTGTGTATTATCTGTGTATCTAAATTCCGTGCCTACGCAATTACAATAGTTATGATTTTAAATGATCCCTAAACATTTATTATTTCTTCAACGAAGCCTAATTTTAACTTATGCAGAATGCAAATATCTCAAGCGATTGTAAGGTGAGTTACATAGGAATTGCTGAATTTTTTTCACACAAAATTATTTAGCTCTGAAGTCTAGTATACAAGTTATATGAATGAAATATTCATTAATTTTGCATAGAGAATCAGATGATTTGTATTTCGAGAGAGTTTTAAATATTTAAGTATAATAAATTACTGTAGTACTGTGATAATGTAAAAGATATCACCACTGAATGTATCACAATTTAGAAATTTTTAAATGAAATTGCATTTCAGTTGGAAAGTGTTTCATAATCAATGCTTATGCATGATTGATCTTTCTTGTTTACTTTAGAGAGATTGCCGGCTATCTAGTTATATTTTAGTTAACTGGTTTTTAAAGTTTCGTGTTTTAATGAAGGCAACCCCCCGAGAAGGTATATACTCTAAAACAGCTTGTTTCCTTCATTTTATTATTCACTACATATTTTCGTGGGTTTTGAGTATGGTTATTCCAATTTTTATACTGCTTATGCTTTCATTACATTTCACTTCCATTTAGTTAACTATTTTCTCAATTTTGCCGTCTTTCTCTCTTTATATTGGTTTGTCTATTTCTTCTTTCTTCCAATTTCTCAACATTTCCTTATTTTTGCTAGTAATTTAAAGGCTTTAATTTTTTTCTCAATTTTATTTAAAGTCTCATATTAATGCGGCCTGTTCCATTTTTTCTCTTGGCGTCATGTGTGGGAGAGAGTGAAGCCGCCTTATCAGCCTGTTTTGATATTATGATTGGATGGGGGGGGGGGTCTCCATTTCAATGTCTGTCACCTCCGCTACGATGTTTTGTCTGTCATCTTGCAATTATTGCTTAGTGGTGGATAATAAAAGACACTTCTGATCTGAAGAAGAGGTTAGATAACACCCTCGAAACAATTGTACTCGCATAATTTTCTTATGTCCCATAATTTACTTAAGTATTAGAGAGTGATAACTTTAAAATAATTTGATTTCATTATTCAAGTATTTTATCTGGTTTAAGTTTGTTATAATACACTAATTCATTATTTAATATGTTTTGGCAATGTTTTCATTTTGCCTTATATATAGTACGTATGCATATATTTCTTCATATTGTATTTGAACACATTTGATATATTGTATGCTCAGTTCTGCAATTTTGAAGCATGCAAAGTAATATTTCCTCGTTGCCAGCCGAGTATTGAAAGCCATGAAAGTGATTTGCATTTCAATGGGATTGCTTGCGATAAAATGAATCAATTTTGACAAATACATTTGTGTACACATTCGGCATCTGGTAAATCTATAAAATCAGATCCATATCTTAAAGAATGTGTTTCCAAAATAATTCCAAGGGAAATTTTGTAATGCGAACTGAGATTGTGCTCGGTTAATGACAATGATTTCACAGTTAATATTATTTGTTAAATTATTTTATAGTTGGCATTAAGTTCTTATGGATGAACGAAGCTAAGTCCATTTTCCATTTCTAATGAAGCGAAATTCCTAATGAAGCGGGATTTGCCTAAATTTTATTATCCTTTTTACTCGAAAACTGCAATAGGTAGGCAGATGAAATTTTAATATACGTGAAATTGCACGCAAATTTGCAGAATCATAATTTTAATAATTATAACGAAATGTACCAGGGTGAAACGATAATTTTTAAACTGCACATGATCACTACGCTTCCTTTAAATAACAAGTAGACAACAACTTTTAAACAGCTAATCCAAACGTGTGCACGTGTATGGATTGTGATTTAAACGTGTTCCTGTATATTAAATACGTTTTGAGATTTAAATGCAATATTTTGATTTCATTGTTTTCCAGTATTCTAATTTTTTTAATTTAATATTCCAATTCTGAAAAATTATATGTTCTTTGTATTAGGATTATCAAATTTTGAAATTATTTTTTATATTTTTAATTTCATAATCATTTGTTAAATTAAGTTTGAATTTGAAATCTTTCACAGCTCGCATACTTGATATGCCCGAGTCGATTTAAAGCCCTGCCTTTTGCTAGTTTTGTAATATTCGAAAATAAATCATCTGAAATGGCTTAATATTTTCCAAAATGAGAGTTTTATCGAAAAAGTTACTCTTTATACACAGAATCCTTGGTAAAGTTGTAAGTTGGCCAAATAAGTTTTGAACGATGATAGCTAGAGTCATGAAAGTGAGGTATCCGTATAGTAAAGTGACTGTGCACTACCAGATGATCCAGCGGGCTGTGCCTCTAGCGGCAAAATTTGGAAGTTATCACTTCTGTCTCTAAAACTATGAGAGATTCAGAAAACTTAATTTGAAAGTCATAGATCAGAGAAATAATAAAAATGACATTTTGTAGAAACAACTGCTGCAAATAAAAAGCCCTAAGCATTACTCTGAGTACTATATGCAAATGCTGGTTGTGATACGCAAAACTGCTTCCGCAGATAAAATATGCGAGAAAATTTGAAAACAATAGTGTACTTCATGTACTTTGAGATGAACATCTTGTCAAAAAAGATCATGACAGGCTATTTGAATGAAGATTATTGCGAGATGATAGCAGCGAATTCAGGCGAAATGCTATGGAAACTGCACTGCAGTATACCGTACGATTTCCTACAGCTCTACATCCATCCGTAATGCTATGCAACGCGCAACAGGAAGTACTACTTTCGTGCGTACAAATATGAATTGTGGCAGATGGTGGCCATATAAAACATACTTTATGTTAAACTGCACGTAATCTAAATAGCGCTTTTATTAACACTTTCCAACATAGTTAAAAAGTGCTGTGTTTATGACTTTGTTCATTCTGTCTGTCTGTCCGTTTGCACTATAACTGCCCTGAAAATGACTTTATGAAAATGAAATTTTAGAATGTTGTTGAGACGGTCTGTGGAACATCTAGGTATGTAAACGAATAATATCACCCAATTAGATTTGGATTGAAACTGTTTTAAAAAAGTTAAATACATTGAACCCTATGGGACCTAATTTTTCAAAAAATTTTTAAGCAAAGTTAAAGTTCACAAATTACTTCAAAAATTTTAGAAAATATTTAAATTATCCCATAAAATATATAAAAAAATTTCAGAAAAATAAGTTTGGTAGTTTTTTAAATAAAAATGAAAATAGCAATTACACCCATATTATATGAAGAAATCACGTGACCCACTTCAAAATAAAATATGGCATCCATCTTTTTTCTCAGTGTTATTTTTAAAGTTCTTTTAAATTTACATTTAGTGTTGCATCCATCCTAAAACCACTTTATTTTTGCGTATTTTCTGTGGATCTATATTCTGCGCCAACGCAATTGCACTATTTTTGAGTTTAAATGATCATCAAACTTTGATGATCATTTAAACGGCGAAGCCTAATTTCAATGCATGTAGAATGTAAACAAGTGATTGTAAGATGAGTTGTATAAGAATTGCTGAGTTCTTTTCATTCAAATTTATTTAGCTTTGGAGTTTGGTATAAAAGTCATATGAATGAAATATTCATTGCTTTTACATAGGGAGCCAGACGATTTATATTTCGATGACGTCATTTGAATAACGTTAATTTTTTCGATGTAGTTTTAAATTTTCAAATATAATAGATTACTGTAGTAGTACAGAGATAATTTAAAATATACCAGCGCTGAATGTATCGCATTTTAGAGATGTTTAAATAAAATTGTATTTCAGTTGAAAAGTGTTTCATAATCAATGCTTTATGCATGATTGATCTTTCTTGTTTTAAATGAACTACTTTTTCCTACAAATTTGGTAATAATTTACTACTTTCTAATCTACTTTTTTGTGTACCTCTCATATTTCGGGAGATAGAAGTGCTAATTTCCAAATTTTGCCGCCGTGAATCTCATCAGGTAGTGTATGATGACTTTATTGATATCTAACTTCCAGAGCTCTAAATATCATCGTTCAAAACTGTTTTTTCTACTTACAATTTTATCGGGCATCACGTATAAAATGTGTTTTATTATACACATTAACTTTCATTTAAAAATACTTTATCTATTAGGTAGTACCTAATACATAACTCTTACAAGATTTGCAATGAAATAATTTTGACAAAGTACTTTTCACAATATATTTTTTTACCATATGTTAATGACAATAAAAAAATGCAATTATTAAATATTTTCCCTATTTTTAAAGTATAATGTACAGGGGAAGTATTGTAACGGGGTCAAATATTCGAATTCAAGTTTTCGAGGGAAAAATATGTTTTAGGCTTTCTTGAATTCAAACCGAACCTTCTTGAGGTGATGTCTGTGAGCGTATGTGTGTGTGTGTATGCAAGGTGTATGTATGTATGTATTTGTGTGTGTGTGTGTGTGTGTGTGCCAGTGAGTCTGTGGACGAAATATCTCACGAACGGAAGCTACATAAAAGTAATTTGACACGTTTATTGCAATTAGTGAATTCAGAAACCCCATTGACATAAACGCAACCGTATGTTTGGCAGACTCCCAAATATTCGAATAAATTAAAATAAAATCATAAAAAATTAGTATTTTCAATTATGATAAATATATAGTCATTTACAACATAATTTTTTATTAGGAAACGAATGACACATATTTTATAACGCTAACATGAACCGTTTTCGAGATATTGCACGTTTTTATAAATAAATTTATAAGAAAATTACATAAAATTAAATAGTATTTACTACCGTTCACTTTTTATATGCAGAACTATGCGATAAACTTGTTAACATCATTCTCGTGTATCTATTTCGTTCCACTCGGGAGAGATGATATTTTGTGTAATATACTTTGTCTAATAATTTTGTATTTTGAAATAAAAAATTGGACAATATTTATTTATTTCTCGAGATATTCATCAGCAGTTAATTGCATTTTACTAATGAGTTTGAACGTGGGCATATTTATGAATAAGTTTTAATCAAGTGGTGTTAATTCAAAGCCAAACCAAATGTACTGTGGATCGTGTGCACAATTACTTATATTAAAAAATTTATGTGTTGCCTACATAATTATTTTTATAAGTATTTGACAGTGTTATCCAAACAACATTTATTCCATTTCTTTCTAAACATAGGTTTCGTGAAATTCTATTCTTTCTATTTTCTAAGTAAGTATTTCAGTCATAATGGTTATACCCCAAACAAAAGGTTCGGAAATAGATACATTGAAAATATCTTTAAAAATGTGAATTTAATTTTCGGTAGAAAATTTTATCATACTAGGGGGCTCTGCCCCCTGCTCTATCAGCCTTTTCGGGATGCTTTGCCTCCTACTGGCTGTACTCGCAGAGTTCGCTTCATATCTATATTTCCTAAAAATTCTACTTTCAAAAATCTCTTTTGTATCCCTGCCTATTTTCCACAGGAGGTGAAATCAGGGATTTTTCTTAGTCTAGGGGATACAAAAACTCCTTGATCCAGAGCTCGCTTCGCGAGCTATTTCATGCCAAACTAAAGTTTAAATCGATAAACGGTTTATTGTATCGTATTACCCTATTATTTCTCTATAATTGTACTAAATTTCATATTTTTGTATGCTATAGTTTTTACGGTACGAGACAGAGAAATCGCTAGACGTGTTGATACGAAAAAAAAAGTTCACCCCAGATTGGCATAAAAAGTAAAATATCTCAAAAACTACATCAAGTTAAAAAAAGGGGCTCCGTTCTGCAAAAATTCACCCATGTAGGTACCGGTCCGCAAAAATTCGTGGTCTTGTTATTGTTAGTCTCTCCAGGACGTGAACTCGCAGCTCAAATATTTTGATTTTGTCATTAAATGTTTCTTAAACTACAATATATATAAAAAAATATTTATTTCAGCGTATTCTCCAAAGCTTTTCTACCAGTGTACACATTTTTTTTTTTTTTTTTTACAAATTTCATATTTCTATATGTAATAGTTTTTTGTGGTACGAAGCAAGAATCTAGAGAAACGAGAATTTTTTTTTTTTTTTTTTTTTTTTTTTTTTTTTTAATATAGAAAGATAACAGTCACTAAGATGTTTCCTTTGTTTGGAAACTGAATACGCGATAATAGAATAACACACTTATACTAGAGGATTTTGGGAGAGCGAGAGATAAAAGACAACAACACTGGAAACTAATAAAAATACTGAAAACTGATATGATAATACTGAAACCTTATATGAAATCTCTTAATATAAATACAGTAACTCTGGTTTTGTACATATTATACACAAAATTTCCAACTGCAACAGAAGGGGAAAAATAAGCCAATAGTACTCGTATGTTGAAATATCAAAATATGGGGATGTGAAAATAATTGTGGATGTGTTAATAAAAAGGGATGTTAATAAAATGGCAGAAAATTAAAAGTACATAAAGTAGTTTATTTGCACATTATTTTATAATACTATACAGTCAATGCAAATACTATTTTTCAAACTGTCAGGTTAGGTACTTTATGTTTAATTATTTGCCTATACAGCGGCCAAAGCGTGAACCATTTTGCAGTCATAAGACGTCGTCCTGGCGCACTGCAGGGACAGAAAACATTACAGCCTCTTTCGACACTACAGCATCCATGCCCTCATGTGAGATTCTAACCCATGACCTCAGTAGTCAAGAGAGCACCAAAAAATGCTTGTCTTTTACCTTTCGGCTACCGATAACCGACTATTCAAACAGATATAAAATTGTGAATTTTTAAAAATATTTGTGCCCGTTCTGCTCCGATTAATTTATACAGAAAATGTATCTTTCATCAGCCATTTCCAAATCCCTGCAAAAATTGTTTTTGCATTCTTTCTCTATGGTAAATAATGTGCAAAATTGTGACTTTTTTTTTGCTCTAATGAAAACAGTAACTTTTTATGCCTGTAAGAAAACCTGCAAGTTTTTGTTCAGCTGTGAAAACACACTTGTATTTACCATTAATTTCATTAATTTTTGCTGCAGGATATTTTCTTCTGTTTAGAACTTATCTTTTTAAAGTGGATCTTAGAACAGCATTATAATGATAGCGCGTCTTTCACAGGTCATAGCTAAGAGTTTATGTTTGCCATGGACCAGTGTCTTTGTCTTACTATTATAATGTCGCATCATCTGAGAACACAATAAAATGCAAAAAATAAATTCAGTTAAAGAAATTGAACAACATGTCGCAGGAGTAGAATGAGCTACGTCTTCCGTTTTACTGCAAACTGCAAACTTATTTCTATAATAGTACTCCTTTGAAATACGATTTGGAGATGGATTTGATTCCTTAATTTCCCTCAGTTGTGTTTTCGTATTTTCTCTGTTACTTTGAAATAAAAGCCAATGTATATATATATGTATATATATATATTATATATATATATATATATATATGTATATATTCATATATATATATATATATATATATATATATATATATGTATATATTCATATATATATATATATGTATATATTCATATATATATATATATATATATATATATATATATATATATATATATATATATATATATATATATTCATATATATATATTCATATATATATATATGTATATAGATATATATATATATATATATTCATATATATATATATATATATATATATATATATATATATATATATATATATATATATATATATATATTCATATATATATATATATACTGGAACAAATAAAAATAAAGGTGATATATTTGTATGAAATTTTTATAATGTTAAAATGTTAATTTATCTTTCAAAGCATTTCGATAATCTTTAATTTATATTCCTATATTTCAAAATTTTAATTTAGGAACTCATTTCCTTTAAAATGCTGCAGCCCCATTGAGTATATTTTATCCTAGAAAGATGACTTCATAATTGTGTTCTGGTTTTATGGTTTCTGTTTAATTCAAAACGGAAAGTTCATTGAAATGTTAGTTAAAAAAAAACAAGCGATATATCGTGATTTTAATGCAAATTATTAATGCATTGGTCAAGCAATTGTTAAAATATTTAGTAATAAAATGAATATTTTCGGATGTTAAAATTGTGAAATATTTAAAAAAATTACATGTTTCGTTTCTACTTTCCTTGCAATACATGGTGATGTATAGAGAAGGTATAGGAATCTACACGTTTTGAGGCCGCTCGAATACGAAAAATCTATTGTTTGTGTGACGTCCGTGTTTGTGTGTGTCTGTATGTGTGTGTGTCTGTTGTATGTGTGTATGTCTGCGTATGTGTCTGTATGTGTGTGTCTGTGTATGTGTCCGTATGTGTGTATGTGTCTGTCTGTGTGCGTATCTACTCTAATTCGAAACCTAATGGGCTAAATTTCAGAAAATTTTATAAGGAATTGTGGGTTACCATGGTGCTGATTAGATTTTGGTACGATTTAGGATAAAGGAACTGCCTTTTTTGCAAAATGGTTTGCAAAAATCATATATATCTACTCTAGCTGACAAACTGATTAACTAAATTACACAAAATTTGATAGATAATTGCTTGTGGAATACTGTGGTGCTGATTAGATTTTGGTACGATTTGGAAAAAAAATAATCTGCTTTTTTTGCGAAATGACCCGCATATCTAAAATATCCGATCTAAAGTAAAATACTACATATGCTGAAATGTACCAATTAAATGCGTGTTTTATATGTAATTTTTAGCGGCAAAAGAAATAAGATCAACCTCATTACTCTAAGATGGACCATGGACCATTCTCAAAATATTTAAATTTTTAATTTTGAGGAACTGGAAAAGTTTTTCACTGTAGTTAAAAAATTATTTAATGACACTTCTAAAAACTTAATAGTTAAGTCTTTTGATGTCTATCTTGATTCTAATTAGATTTTCATTTGATTCGGAAAAGTATAACAGACGCTTTTTTGCGAACTGACCCGCAAAGATAGTGAAAACCTGAAATAAAGGACAAAAATTGCTGAAATATATCTATTCAGTACTTGTTTCTTAGGTAATTGTTGACAACTAAGCGACTGTAGGATAAATCGTTCTCGAGATATTTTAGTTTTTTAGAATTTTGAGGACCTGAAGAATTTAAAGTGAATTAAGTGGCCGAATGAAACGAAGATGTAGTAAGAAGGCAAATTGGATGCAATATCAGAAAAGTATCCATGTTATTTTCTGCAATTAAACTAAATTTAATGCATAAGGAAATAAAAAAGGACAAATAGAATTTGAATCTGCAGGGAAAGTCGTGTGTAGCCAACAAAAGATTTTTCTTATTAGGAATAAAATGATATCGGCTTCTGACAATACGGTAAAGGCCCCGGAAACGACCCAAATATTTTGCAGTTGTTGTTGGACATCCACAAATTATGTTTAAGATGAAGCCATATGATTACAATTCGTCTCCAAGAAATATGCGAAATAATTTACACGGAATGAGAGAAAATATTTTCATCACTAATATATTTCCAAGAATAGAAGATATTTTTAGGATTCTATGTAGGTTATCTCAATTTCCTTTTGTATAGTACAAATTAAATAAAATATATGTAAGGAATTGGGTGTTTATTCCAAAATAATGAAACCTTAAAGGAAATTATATTGCTTTCTTACTTTTAATATTCTTGTATTTATATGTTTAGTACTGCCTACGTTCTGCAGAATAGTTTATTGCACTAATTTTAATCAAATGCGAAGTTGATTTAAACATAAGAAAGTTAGATATAATGAATATTACATAAGAATGGCAATACATTTTTAATAAAAACAGTGAAAGAATGAATTTTGAAGAAAATATTAAATTTATATTCGAATGACATTTAATTTAATTGTATTAGTTACTTCAAATAATCTGATTCATTTTAAGCCCATATTGGTTTTGAAATCTTTAATATCCAATGTAATAGCGATACATTTTATTATAGAAACACGATTGCTGGCTTTCTATTTTAAAGAAGTAGCAGCCGCCACCTTTGGTTAACGAATTTAGCATCCTTTCAATTTCTCTGTCTCGTACCGCAAAAACTACAACATATGAAATTTGCTACATTGGGAAAAATTTAGTAGAAGGATGTTAGGGGAACACCCTGATATAAACCATTTTTTGATTTAAACTGTAGTCTAAGAGATATTTAGTGTCAAAGAAAGAGTAGTTGAGCTGTGAGTTCGCTTCTGAGCAGACTAGAAATAGCAAGATCACGAATTTTTGTAGGCATGTACTTACATAAATGAATTTTTGCAAGACAAATTTGATTTTTAATTTCGATTTATTTTCTGGGCTATTTTTATGCATTTCTGAAATAAAAATGTTACTTTAGTATGAGCAAACATTTAATTGGCAGAGCCAAATGAGAGCGCGAGTGAAGCCGCGTGAGCTGGTCGGGTTGAAATAGCTCGTGAAGCGAGCTCAGGATGTTAGTGAGTGTCAGTGAATAAGGGACGGAGCCCCAAACGGGTGTATTACGCCTGCGTACTAGGTTGTACGAAAGAGCCGATGATGCGAGCTCATTGAGCGTCAGCGAGTAGAGGGAGAAGACTTTTGACTCACGAAGTTAGTTATGAGGGTTGGCGAGCGTAGTGAGCAGAGCGTGGAGTTTCCTGGTATTATATATAAATGTAAAACATCAGATTATTTAGAGAATTTATTTTTATATAAAGTGTACGGAGATTTCAGTAATAAAATAGTGTAGAAATGCAACAAGGCACACAAAATTGAATATGCAATAAACTGTTTGATTGGCATGCCGAATATTTAAAAGTTTCGCCCGCTTTGTATGAAAAATATTTTCGTGAAGAAACTATATGCATATAGGGGCAAACTTTTTAATTCATATAATGTCAAGTTGTATATGCCCTCCCAGCATGGCGACCATCGACTAAAAGTATGGTTTTGTGAGCTGATATTAAAATTTTTCGTTTATATGTTAATAGTATTGTGTAAATTATCAAAGTGGTTTCAAAAGAAAGACTAGTGTGTTGCGATTAGGTATAGAGTAATTTTGTTGTATTTAATGATAAAGTGTATATATAGTAGTGAGTTTTAAGTTATTGCGTATGTGGCTTGCAGTATATTTTGTTGTATCAAAAAACTATGGCGGCCATTTCCTTGGCTCTACGTTTAGGGTCTTTGTACAACTCTTAATAACTGGCATTCTGAATTCTGGTTGTTTATGACTAATGTGGCTGTATGTGTGGGGCTGTATTGATATAGAAGCTTTTGATAATTATTTTGAATGCTACGAACTCATCGTTTTGCATCTTAAAGACCATAGACTGACTGGTTTTGGACTTTTTGATTCTTATTCCCTCGACGGCGAGGCTGTTTCTTTAAGTACTAGTGTTTTACACTACTGAGTGACTTGTGAGTAATATTGTGGATCACTATGTCCTTCATACTCTACTCAAGAAGTTTGGCTCTGGTATTTTCACTGGTTGAATTTATGGGGAATATTGATATATTGTACGTTGACGTCAGGGTTTTTCTCCTCAGTTCAACGTATTATTCATGTCTTTGCCGGCACTTTTCTTTAATCGGAACTTTAAATTCTGACTGTTTTGATTATGGTGAGAGTTTGAGTGAAGCTATGATGCCCATAAAATTTGTTAGAATTCTGCTAAATTCTAAGGTTTGGATTTTTAGTATTGCGAAGATTCTGGACTGACCGATTTCGGTCATATTGATAGTTGTAAGATTGACTGTGGGGCAGTATTGTTAATTTTCAGGATTTTTTTACTTTTGAATGATTTGTGTGTTCTACCGTAGAAAACTGGGGCCATTGGTACCCTTACATAAGAGTTATAAGCTGGTGCCAAAGCCGGTTCAGTTTAAAAGCATTTTGATATTTTGTACGTGACGTCAGAATTTTTCGCTAAGTGTTACGTATACTACATGTTTCTGGCGGTACCTTCCTTTAATCGGAATTTTGATTGCTTATTGTCTTGATTGCTATGAGTCTTAGAGTGAAGCTATGCTGTTCTTAAAATTTGCTATAATTGTGCTAAATTCTAAGGATTGAATTTTTAGTATTGTATAGATTCTGGCTTGACCAGTTTTGGTCATATTGCTCATTGTGACATTGATTGGGGGACAGCATTTTTATCTTTTGGATTTCTATGCCATTGAGTGACTTGAAAATACTACTGTGGACTACCGTTACCATTGGTACCCTCATATAAAAGTTTTAAGATGGTACCATTACTGGTTCATTTATAAAATTTTTTATATTTTTGTGACGTTAAGATTATCTCACAACTATTTCCTACGGTGTTTATCGTGACAGTGCAACAATCCTCTTTGTTGTCAATTGCGACGTTGGGTGTGGAGATGTTCCTTATTATTTGGTTTTATATAATATGGATGCTTATGGATTGGTCTTACCTGACACTATAGTTTTGATTAAGTTGCTACAATTTATTTTGAATGATTTGACCTGTGGCGAGAGATCTGGCTTGTGACGACATAGCTAAATTCATTGGCTTCTTTTGCCATGTAGTGGGGCAATTTCTTGTAGTGCCATTGTTTTTGTTTAAATTTGAGGTTCTTTAAGTTACAGTATAACGATATGGCCTATGCTTCTGACTTTTAATCTTTTAATGGATCTTTTAATAAATACACTTTCTAAAGAAAATCTGAACTCTACTAGTTGTCTAAAAGCCAAGGGAATTCTAAAGGACCTGGCGGTTTTCTGCCAGAACCGAAGGGATTGCTCGCTAGACATTTTCAGGCTAATCTAACTAACCAGTTTTTTAAATCTTTAGTACAATTAATTATTGATGCTGATATTAAATTAAACAAAATATCACTTGAGTTGAATGTGATCAGAGAACAGGCTTTACAAGATAAGAGTTAAAGTAGGGAATTCATTTCCGAGTTAGAGAAAGAGGTGGGAGATAAGGTACTTTTGATCAAGACTCTTCACGAGTGTCTTCGTGAAGCCGGACAAGACTACTTTATCTTGAGCCAGGGTTTGCAAACTCATGATGGAACTCTTTTGAATGTTATTCAGGAGTTGGAGAATACTACTAAGACTATTGTACAGGAATTTGCCTTTCCGACAGCCTCCCAACTCCCTACATTTGGTGTTGACGCCAACTTGCGTGATTCTTCTGACTCTCCTATGCTCAGGAATTCTCTTGGAAGTACGGTTATTGTTGTAAGGCCGACTGCCGATGGTACTTATGGAGTTACTAGGAATGCAGTTTTGTCTTTCTCCGTGTCACCATTGAAACTGGGTATCGGTGTGAATAACATCTTTGATACCCCAGATGGTGGAGTTGTTCTAGAGGTTTCCTCTGGAATCGTTGCTGATATTTTAAAGGAAAAACTTGTTAAACATCCTTAAATTAAGGTCAAGTATACAGTTATTAGAGGAAAAAGAGAAGACCTAATCTTATTATTTTTAATATTCCTCATCACTGAATGACTCTGCAGTCCTTGACTTTTTTCCTTGAATTCCTATGTTAAAGGTTCAATGGGCCTCCCTCAAATTCAGGATCAAGGCTAAAACGTGTTCACAATGGGTGATAGAACTTAATCCGGAGTCGTCCTATTATGCCCGGAAGTAAGATTTATTTTACTATTTCTAGCGACAGTATTAGTGCAGGAAGTTTTCAGAATATTACAATCAATGCATGGTATGTGGAACGTTGGGACACATCACCACTAGGAGGTGACCCATCAAGTCCAGATGTATGAGCTGCACAGGGGAACATGGCACAACCAGCTGTAATAGATATATCAAGTGCATTAACTATGATGATTTAATAAGAAAAATGGCTCCTTGACTCCGACTAATCACTCCTGCCGTCGGACACCTGAAACATGTTTAGAAAGTAATTAGAAACATAGAAAAGATATATTGACCATGGCCCTTTTAAGAGTTAGTCCATATTACCAGTTACTCTGATTTGATACATCATATTGAATTTTTAAATTTATTTTCCATTTTAGATAAGAAACCTACGCGAAACGTTTCGAGAACTGCACATGATAGATTCTTATAGATGATGTAATTAGCTTTTATATAATAATAATTTAAAATATATATTTCGCACATTTGTTTATAAAATTATTTTTGTAACATTATTCGATTTTCGAAAAATTGATGGACTTTCTCTGATATCTTCTCCCGAAAATCAATAAGAATCTGAAGTTCGTTGCTAAGTTCTCTAGTAATCGTAACAAATTCTATTCAATTTGTTCAAATTGTTCCAGATGTCATGCCTCACAGACGGAGGGGCAGACGCTCAGCCAGTTGGTCATATAGACAAATTAACAAACGTTATTGAAAAAATGGCTGAATCGTATTTGGGATGCCAAAATGTGTAAATCCTTTAAAATCTAAGAGACAGTTTTTGACCTCATCACGACTATTTCCCTTTATATATACTATGTGTTATAAGGAATGTAAAAAACGAAGCAGATGAAAAAGCCAGAAACCTCTCTTTAATTACAGAAATTTTCCGCAATATTATTAAAAAATTTTAGAAGCTTATGTAAGCAGTGCATTTTTACGGATAATTTTAAGAGTGTATAAAGTGCTTTTTCTATTGATTTTATATTTTAGTTGACATCCTACCTGTATGTATACAGGCGACGAAATATATAATAGAAATGTTCAATCCGATCTAGTGGAGCTCGAAAGTTAAAATCTAGGGAATTTATTTGGCAAATTAGTACACCAAAATAATGTAAAAATACCATTTTACGATTTTTAAGCAGTGGCTGAAAGTTATAGCTTTAAATCATAGATATACCTTTTGTATTTATTAGAAAAACATTCCTTAGTCGAAAGAACACTCGTATTTTGGGACCAAATTAAAAATATCAATTATAAGAGAAATTTTATTGTACAATTCAAGCAGTGCGTTTCAAGCAGTGCGTGTGACAATGTATTTTTATTTTGCTATTCAGCACATAACTAAAATGGTACATAAATTCTAAAAATTTGTAATTAAGAAATCTCATTCAGTGCAACGACAACATGTATGAAAAGACAAATTACATTTTGTATCTAGGGGAAAACTTCATTATACTGCTTTACTCTAAACGCATTTTAGGACTCCGATTACTCATTAGAGCCATTCAAGTTGAATGTCAACTCATTCGTAAATAGAACTGTTACGTGTGTGTCTTCTTCCTTTGTTACAATTCTACCGTGTGTTAAATACGCTACTTGAATTGTTATTTCATATTATAAACAAGCTGCTCGATTCTTTGATTGGTATATTTATTATTGGGAATGAACTGTAAGCTCTCGTTTTCAAACATTCTTATAAAATTAATTATGTTTATTTATTCATACGATCATAAATAAACAAATGCGACTTTTATTTTGAAATTCATCACCCAACTAAAATGGTCCCCTAAATATAAAAAATTGCAATTTAAGAGAAATGCGACGAAACGACAAATTAAATTCTGTATCCAATGGAAAACTTCATTACACTGCTTAACTCTAAAAGACTCCTATTATTTTAGGACTATACATGTTGTATTTGATAACATTCGCAAGCAGAACTATCACTGGCCTGTCTTTTGTTACAATTCAACTCTGTGATAAAATATATTATATTTGAATTTTTATTTCATGTTATAGACAAGGTACTTGACTTTTGATTGGCAAATTTCTGTTATATATGATTGAATCACAAATTCGCTTTTTCAAACCTTTGCAAAAATAATTATGTTTATCTATATAAATAAAATTGAAAACCTGTCTGTCTGTTTGTCTCATCATCAAGAGTGAACTGCTGAACTGAATTTGATGAAATTTTGCAGGTAGCCTGGAAATAGCTCCACTTAAAATGTAGTCCATGTTTTAAGTTTCTGCGATCAGTGGTTCTTGAGATATTAGTGAAAAACAAAACTTTCGTTTGTCTCATCATTATGCGAGAACAGCTGAACCGAATTTAATAAAATTTTGTAAATAACCTTATAATAGTCCTCCATAAATTTGGTCCAAATTTCGGGTTTCTAACTAGGGGTTGTCGAGATATTTATGAAAAACGAAACTTTTTCCCAGGAGTTATACTCTCTAACTGCGTGGTTTATCTAAACGAAAAGATTGAAAATCGTTTGTTTCAAACGCGAAAGTGAATTAAAACTTCATCTCTGAGGTTGGTGGAATATTTTTACGCTAATTATCTATATATATAAAATTGAAAATCTGCCTGTATGTCTGTCTGTCTATCTGTTTGTCCTATCAACACGAGAGAACGGCTGAACCGAATTTAATGACATTTTGTAGATAGCCTTGGAATAGTCCCCCCCCCATATATTTAGTCCACGTTTCGGATTTCTAAGACCAGGGTTGTCCATATATTAATGAAAAACGAAACATTTCCTAGGAGTTCTACTCCCTAACTCCCTGGTTTATCCAAACGAAAAGATCGAAAATTGTTTGTTGCAAACGTGAAAGTCAATTAAAACTTTATCCCTGATGTCGATGGAAGATATTTGCGCTAATTAGTCATATATAAAAGCATGAATTGTTTGAAGCATGAATTTAAATGGGAAATCTATCTCCATGGTTTATTTTTTACAAGCTTTTACTCAACGATGAAAAGTACAACGATGAAAAGTTAGGGGATAGTTTTGTGATGATGTTTCGTCAATTTGTTGCAAAATGAGACAATTAGTTCTATAGTCCCATTTGGCGAAAAATTTGGTGATTCTTTAAATTGTCGCTATATTGACGAAATGTCGCCAAACCTTCCATGGAGATAGCATTATTCAGACGATATGGTTTCCATCAATTTATTTGAAGCAAATGATATCATGCCGTTTAGCAGCGGATGTAAATCCAATGTGTTATGTGGCATACAATTCTTATTAAATTTTTTTCCGATATGGATAATAAAGATATGTATATAAAATAAATTTCATTGACATTGCATTTTTGACTGGATAATATTAATTACGGTCTTCAGGTTTAAACATTATTATTGATATTTTTGGGAATTATTGATTCAGGGATTATTGATATTTTTAAGTTATTATGCCATTGTTTTATTATGACAAACATTGTTTAAACTCATATATTGTACGTTGTACGTGTAATTTTGTACAAATGCACGGGTATATAAAATCATATATGTTCTTATCTACGAGAATATAAGTAATACAGGTATATTGACATATATTTTGATATATATTGGCATATATTGGAATAAATTACGACCTTTTGTTATAAAGATGACGGGAATTATTGATATTTTCAATTTATTATGTGATCTGTTTTTTTTTGACAAAGATTTTTGAGACTCTCATATTGTAACAACACACTTCTACTAACACGCTGGCATATTTTCTAATCTGCGACAATATAAGTAGTACGGGGATATATATATATATATATATATATATATTCTCATACAATTTTAGTACTTTCATTCTGGCATATATTGGGATCAATTACGGGTATATTGATATCTTCAATTTATACATGTAATGTATTAATACAGGTTGTATTTTCAAATATTCGCGTATATAAGTAGTACGGATCCCATAGAGTTTTGATGCTTTCATTTTGCATATATTGATTCAATTTCCTTTTTTTTGTAAATTTGCTTACGAAAGGGGCCAAGATGTTTTATTCTTCAGATCTGTCCGTGAAGATAATTTTGTATAGCGAGAATAGAGATTCTTACAGTTCTTTTTAGAAGCATTGTATTAAATATTTCAACAGAATATTTTGATTAAAAATGTCATTTAGTATACTATAGGAATTTGCACGTGATTGTGAATTTAAGTTTCTTTATATTATATACTCTGTACGAATAACGCGTATGCTGCTAGTCCATATAAATAAAATTGAAATCGGTCTGTTTGTTTGAGTGTTTATCTCATCATCATGGGAGAACGGCTACATCGAATAGGTTGAAATTTCTGTAGTAGACTTGGAGTAGCCCCGCTTAAATTTAGTCCATGTTTTGAGTTTCTAGGGCCAGAAGTTGTATAGATATTAGTTAAAAGCGCACAATAAGGCATTCTATAGAGATAGTATTATGCAGCCCGTATTTTTCCCACTAATTTAATTGACGAAAAAGATATCATGTCGCTTAGCAACGGATTTAAATCCAATGTGTTTTTGTGGCAGACGATTTCTATTAAATCATTTCAAATTTAAGTAATAAAAAATGTATCTATATAAATAAAATTGAAAATATGTGTGTCTGTCTGTTTGTCTCGTCATTAAGGGAGAACATCTGAAACCAATTTGATGAAAATTTGAGGGTAGCCTTGAAATAGCCCACATAAAATTTAGTCCATGTTTCGAGTTTCAAGAACCAGGGATTGTCGAGATATTAATGAAAAACGAAACTTTTCATAGGAGTTCTACCCTTTAACTCCCTGGTTCCTCCAAACGAAAAAGGTTGGAAATTGCTGGTTTGAAACGTGAAAGTTAATTAAAACTATATCTGTGAGTTTGGTGAGATTTTATTGCACTAATTAAAACAACATGAATTGAAAACATGAATTGTTTGAAACCATGAATACATATGAAACATGCATTTAAATGGAAAATCTATCACAATGGTTTATTTTTTACAAGCTCTTACAATAATGAAAAGTATTAAGAAATCAAAATGGTTATTTAATTATCAGTATTTTACGTCGAATATTCTATCTTATATCATGTTGCTCAGCAAAGCAATTAAATTAAATGTGTTTGTTAATTATTATTATTTTCTTCAATTTGAATAATAAATAAATGGATTTAAAAATATATCTTATAAGTAAACGTTTTGATTGTTCTTTTAATTATATTAATTACCGACTGCGTACATAACTTTCATTTATTTTGGCAGAGTTTTCAAACTTATATATTGTGTTTAGCCAATTAACTTATATATTATGTTAGCCACTAAACTCATTTACCCGATTGTTGAAAGAGAATAAGAGTAGAACAGGTATATCTTCTAATATAATTTTTAGTGTTTTCATTCAGTATATGCAAACGGGATTGGAATGTTTCATTCTTCAGATCTGCAATTTTAGATCTACGAATTTGGCTATGAATCGTTAACTTGGCAACTTTTCTTAAACGTTGCCAAATTGATGGAAATGTCCCCAAATTGATAAAATCGACTTTAAATCAATGAAATTAGTTCTGTTTTGTTAGAAGAGAGCACTGAAATGATCTTTCGGTAGTATAGTCTAAAAGTTCTACGTAGTAACATATTTAACGGATTTTTAAAATATCACCAAATCGATAAAAATATTTGTAAATCCATAAATATAGTTTGAAATTGATAAAAGTGCGCTAAAAAATGAAATTAATTGTTATTTACCACACAACTAAAATGGTAGAAAAAATCTAAAAAAATGATTTTAAAGAGAAATTTCAACCAGCACAACTGCAATCTGCGACGGAACGACAAATTACATTTTGTATCCAGAGGAAAACTTCTTTACACTGCTTCACTGCAAAGGACTCCTATTACTTTAAAACTATCCAAGTTTAATTTTGTATCTTTCGTAAATGGAACTATCACTGGCCTGTCCTTTGTTGCAAATCAAATGCGTGATAAAAAATATTATATTTGAAATTTTATTTCATCTTATAGACAGTGTGCTTGAATCATGGTTTGGCAAATTTCTGTAACAGGACTGAATCGTGAGCTCGCTGTTTCAAACTGTAACAAATTAATTATGTTTATTTCTTTATACAGGGTGTC
This sequence comes from Amaurobius ferox, assembly GCA_951213105.1. NCBI lineage: Eukaryota > Metazoa > Arthropoda > Arachnida > Araneae > Amaurobiidae > Amaurobius > Amaurobius ferox. The sequence goes on from OX578141.1 coordinate 56,185,311, forward strand.
CAGTACTAGCGGCGCCCAATGAGTATTTCCTCAACCGTTAGTCACAGAGATATACTTCCAATTGCAAAAATGTTTTAAATTTAAAAATCTATTATCTTAGAAACTGTTTAAATCAATAAATACATTTCTGAAAGAAATACGAAATATAAATTTTTGTACGGTCCCCCGGTCCTACCAATTATATTTAGGAAAATCATCCTCATATAATTTCATACAAAATAGAAAAATTCCTTTTACGACAAAAATTCACCGAGTTATGAAGCATTAAACTTTATGACTTAAGTCGCTTTTCCACGCATGAAAATGTCCCGTTTCAGGCAACCAACCAATCATGGACCGTATTGACCATTTCTTCAGCCAACCCACCAATCAGGGACCGTTTATTGACCATTTCTCAGCACAAAAAGTACTCCAACTTTAAACAGCTGTAAGTCGGTCAATTTTGGTCGTAAAAGGATGAATTTTTTTTATTTTGCATAAAATTGTATGAGGATGATTTTTCTATATATAGTTGGAAGGACCGGGGGGCTGTATAAAAATTTATATTTCGTATTTCTCTCAGAAATGCATTTATTGATTTAAACTGTTTCTAAGATAATAGATTTTAAAATTTAAAACATTTTTGTAATTGGAAGTGTATCACTGTGACTAACTTAGGTTAAGGAAACAGCCATTGAGCAGCGATAGCACTGGACACCCTGTATAATAAAAAATATATAAAGATGCCATTTATTTTGCTATTTACCACACAACCAAAATGGTAGACAACATCTGAAAAGTTGTAATTAAAGAGAAATTTCTATCAGCATAACTGCAACCAGCGCAGAAACGAAAACTGAAATTTTTTATCTAAGGAAAATCCTCCTTGAACTCTGCAACTTTAATAATTTCTTGGAGCCCAATTACTCATTAGAACCACCGAAGTTGTATTTCATCTCATTCGTAAATAGAACCGTCACCGGACCTTTCTTAAAAACTTACCGTGTTATAAATTATATTATTTGAATTCTTGTTTCATGTTCTAAAGAGCTTTCGATTCTTTTATTGGTATATTTCTGAAATAGGAGTGAACTGTAAGAGCTCGCTTTCTTAAATCTGAAATGTAGTTACAATTTAGTTATGTTTATTGCTTAGTTATATCAACAAATTTAGTTAGTTTATTGCTTTTATAATTAAATATATACGAATACACAAACTATGTATCATTAATTTGTTTAACTTACAAGTATAAATTCTCGACTTTGCTTAGGGTACTACTAGAATAAATTTACACGTTATAAAATATGATATATTTTTGACCATAGCTCTACTCCCATGTTATGACCAAACTTTACTAATTTAAGTTTAACACATTAGTTAAAAAGTATGTAAATAGGTCGAGCCATTTTTCAGTTAAACACGCCCATTATAGACATACAGAAAGGGACAATTTTATTACTGTTCATCTCCTAGTAGGTCTTAGGGAGTGTTATACGTTCGCGGCTTTTTTTTTACAATCCTAGGATTTTTGGATTTAAGATTTCGAATTAGATTTTATGTTTCATTTAAAGGAAGCCCCAATTTGCACTCATGTTTGTATTTTATAAATTTTAAATGTACACTGGTGCTCAAATGTAATGGATAATCTTCAAAAGGTTCAAAACTTGCAGTGTAATCAAGAATAATGATGTACAAAGCATTTACACTTTACAGGGCAATTTTGTGTAACACCCTTTTAAGTATAGAGGATGATCATATTTATTTTCCACAGTGTAATATTGATTCGAGAAGTCGTAATTAGTAATACATTTCTTGAAATTTAAAGCTGGCTGCGTAGGAAGACTAAATCTGCTAGTCCCCAGAAAAGTTCACAAAACTGTGGCTTATAACAAGTGTTCTTGTTACCCTTGCAGATATTGTCTAATCCATGTTAACGAGCGCACAATGAGCATGGTACCAGTTCATGCCTGCTATTACCTGCCATAGCAACATTGTCCTAGCTTTGGGAACGTCCCTTATTGTCGGGTTCTGTAACTATGAACTTCCCATTTTTTTCTCATTTAATAATATTTATCTTGCATTTATATCTTAGAGCTATGCATTTTCCAAAGAAGCTTTATAATTTAACACAAAGTACAGAATGCAGCAAAAAATGAAAGTTAATTTTTTTATGAAAACATTGATGCGTTGATAATTAGAACACTTCAATCTACTTTTATATAAAAATACAATTGGGAAGTTCTTCTTCATTTCCAAGGCAATTATTTTCTGGATTCATTTTTCATCTCGAAATGCCAGTGATACATGACTATGGATCTTTAAATGGCCTAATTTACCTGCAATGAAAAAGTGAGTTATGTTTTAACAGTAAATTGAACATAAAATAAATATATCTAAGTACACATGAGTAAATTGAACATATAGGCGTGCCATCTAGAATTGTAAAACATAATGGATTTAACATCTCGCGCTCTCGTTTATTTAAAAAAAATATCATTTCTTTAGGAAACCAATTTTACTAATTGCGCACCATTAACTACAAAGCTATATCTATTTTTTAAGTATATCGATGAAAAGAAAGTCTGCCGAAACTAATTGCAACCTAATAACTTTCCTAAAATGATTTGCAAATTAATTACAAATTTGAAATACTGAAATATGCTATTATTTTGTGAAAAATTACTCATTTGAGAGTATATGTTGTCTAGATTTAGAAATATGAAAATAAATATTTCAAATCTGAATATTTGAAATTAGTTATTTTTGGATTATATGTACATTATATATTTTAAAATGACTGTTAGTTTTGGTAAAAGAGGGTGCAAATGCCGCAGCAAACGACAATTCCAGTTTGCTGTCATTGGATAATCAATGAAAATGTAATTGAATGCCTGGCAAGCACGTCTTATGAAAGTTTAATAAAAGTAGTCAATAAATATTTGAAATTATTATTAATGAATATTAATAGTTTAATAACAATTAGTCAGCCAAATTAGCACAACATAGTGCAACTATTTTCATGCCAGTATGATTTAAAATACAAAAAAATAAATAAACAGATGAGTAAATCGCGAAAAGAAACACTATTTTTATATAATAAGGCCAAGTAGACCAAATATGAAGTCGTGTTTTCATTTGTCTAATGGATTAAAATCGATCAGTAAGCATTAGAAAGCAATGTTTTTCATAAGCAAATTATTTTGAGAAATATTCTTAAATCATTCTTCTTCTTCGAAATGCATTTTGGGATAAAGACAACATTTCGAATTAGAACATTGGGACGTTAAAATTTGAGCCCAAAAGTTATAATGTATTTCTATTCAGTTAACTTTCCTTTTTTGTGTTACCTAGACCGTCCGACATACCCGAAATGAAAGGTATCTGTTTGGATGACCGGGAAAGTACCACACAATTTGTTGGCGACCACAGGGACCGTACCATCCTTTCCCTTACCCATCATCTCTTGGATGGACTTGATTTAATGTGCGGATTTGCCGTGTCCATACTCCGTGTAGGCACGCAGATATTTTGGGGCAGTGGAAATGAACGTGTACGATTCTAACGCTTTAACCACTGAGCTATCTCAGTTCATATTCAGTTAACTTATACACTCCGTCTCAAATGTTTATGCACAGAATAAATATGCTCATAAAATTAAAAGGAAAAATATGAAATACAATTTAACACTAATCAATGAAAAGGCAATCGAAATGAAACAAAATAAACCCATTTTATTGTGTTCAGCACTAAAAATGTGTTAAAAATTACATGTTTTGGAAAAGTTTGATGAAATAACACTGTCTCAAAAGTTTAAGCAATTTATGCAAAATTTTACAAATGCGTGGAAATGACGTTGCAACGACGTTTTTCCTGAGTGGTAGGAATACAAAGAGATAAACTTCTGCTCGTGAATCAAAATGTCGAAGTCTTTGGAGTTTACGAAAGTGGAGATTTCAAGGATTTTAAAGTTAAAATATGAAGGTAAGACTGTTCGTGAAATTGTTATTACTTTAAATCGATCAAAGCGTAGTACATATCGAGTACATACCAGGGACTATCATTTCGATAGAAAACCAAGATGTGGACGGTCTCGTGTAAAGAGCGTGCAGACAGATCGTCGGATTCAGAGATTGGTGTCAGCACAAAACATGTCCTTACTTCTACTAAAAAATAACCTTGGCGTAAAGATCTCAAAGGACACAATACATAGACGTATCAGGGAATACAGCAACATTGTTCTGAAGAAAAAAATGGCTCGCAAACCGTGTTTAAAACCGCGTCATAAGAAGGACAAGATGGAATGGGCTCGAAAATACATGTCTTATGGAGACAAATGGATCTCATTAATATTCAGCGACGAGAGAAATGGAATTTGTATGGCCCTGATGGCCGGAACTCTTATTAGCACGACCTCAGGACTCAGGAAAGTGAAAAGGACCCTGTTCAGCAGACAACAGGGCGGTAAATTTGTGATGGTTTGGAGGGCATTTGGTTTTAATGGTCTGACCCCCTTTGATATTGTTCAAGGAAGACAAAAGTCAATGAAGTATCAAGAAATACTTCAGCAACATTTGCTTCTATTCGGTGAGCTCCTTGGTGGCTCTGAATGGGAATTTCAGCACGGCAATGCCTCCATACACACCTCCAGTTCTAACACACAATGGCTTTCAGAGCAAAATGTCCGAGTTTCGGACTTTCCATCTTTGAGTCCAGAATTAAACCCTATTGAGAATGTCTTGGGTATCATAACCCGTCAAATTTACAATAATGGAAAGCAATTAAAGAATTTATATTGGTTTTTGAGCAACGATGGTACTCCCTACAACGAGAAATATTTCAAAAATTGATTTTGCCAATGGAAACACGTTTGTTTGAAGTGATACGAAACCATAGAAATACTATCAGTAAGTAACTTCATTGTGCATGTTTTATACTAAAATTTTTTTGTACTGTGCTTAAACTTTTGAGACAGTCTATAACCGGCTATTTTGTTTCTTTTGTATCAAAGTGATGATAAAAAAATATTTATACATTTTGATATGGATTATATAAAAAGATTTGCTGTATCTAATGAACGAATAATGTCCCTTTGTTTTATTATGTATTGTTCTCTAGTAATCCCCATTTTCCAGTTGTGCTTAAACTTATGAGACGGATTTTATTGGCTGTATTCAGCTAACTTAGATTGTCCATATTTAGCTAACTTAGATTAGCTATATTCAATTGAATTAGATTGGCTATATTCAGTGAACTTAGATTGGCTATAAAACCGCAGAATTAACGGGATTTCAGTATATCTGCCGCATCCGATAAAAAAATCACATTTTAAAAAATTAAACTTCAAGGATTTTTATTAGAAATTACAGTAATTGAGCATTATCAGTATTTTGAGACAGTGTTAAATAAATGAGTGTAAAATTAATTAAATCTTAAGATTATTGATAAAAATTAGGAAGATAAATGTTTTATCATCATCATTATCAATGTCTCGACAACCCACTGTAGGCCTTGGCCTTCATCAGAAGATTTTTCCAAACTGTCCCCTTTGGATCATTGGGTTTCTGATGTTTCATATTTAACACCTCAAAGTCCTTGTCAACACAATCGCAGGTAAATGATCCATACTTGCGAATTTTTAGTATGTTATTATACTCGAATACTATACATTTCACACTCACTTGCTTAGCTAAGTATCTTGTATTGCATATCTGAACTTTTGATTGTGATAAAAAAATGTTTAACATTTTTGCTAATTTTCATTTTCTAAGAAAAATGTTGAAAACATTTTATTTTTTAAATTAAAATATATGTTACTGAGTTGGAAAATACAAATTTATTTTGACGTAACGTAAATAACTTTCTTACAGTGAAACTAACTTAGAGTGTGTTCCTTTTGATATTAAATGAAGATGTCACATTTTAGAAAATGCACTTACAAAAAGAATTGTAAAGTAAACTTAAATATTAATTATAATAATTATGAAAGTAGATATATACATCAAAAACGTTTTTCTTAATTTACCCTCTTTTAAATTTTTTTATCAACAACGAAAATATTCTCGCAGTGCTTTTGAAATAAACCTCGCTGAAAGTTAATTAAAAAGTGAATTACGTTTTAAGGCAGAATCGAACCCTGCTATATGTATCAAGTTTTCTAAAGCCAGGTGCGTAAGTTATTTTCAAGTCACATTCTAACAAATGCACGTTATGAATTTTGACTATCTGGCGGTTTCTTTGTGGATAAAAAGTCTTAATTTTCTTTTTTGGAAGCTGCATTCTGTTTGTGTAAAATACAATTTTTTTTTCGCTCCAACTACTGAGAATAAGAATCTAAATAAATATGTTAGACAATTGAATATAATTCTGCATAGAAGTACGCATGCGTCTCAAACAGACGCGTTCTTGTCCTCTAGTATTAATGTCCTGTCTAATTTATACGGACGATTAATTCATCTAGAAAATATCAGCTGTTAAATTTTACAAAAAATTGAAATCGGTTCAATAGAACCTCCGAATTTGAGTTATAAAAAACTGTTTTGGTTCTAAAAATAGATCGAAGATGAGTCAAATTTAAAATTTTATTAAATTTAGATGAAAAACGGCGAATTTCCTTATAACTATAGTTCCGAATACGAGAGCTTCTTTTACTAAACCGATGCTTTTCCGATTGCGCTACAGAGATCGTATCGGACACATATTCCATAACAATAAAATGTAAACCTCATTTAAAAATCTGGAATGTAGGAGGTAATTCTATACCTTTTGCTCATACGGAAAGTATCTATATAAAAAAATAATTTATGAAAAAATGTAAATTTTTTTGGCGATCTCCGAACCTGGGATCTCCTGTTACAAAGCTTACTTCTGGCAAACTCCGAACACCAGAACTTCTGGTCCTAAACTGGCACTTCCTGACTGTACCACAGAGATCATATCGACCACCCATTTCATAACAATAAAATAATTTGAAAAATACTATTACCACCCCATTTAAGAATCTAGGGTTTTGGAGGTAACTTTATGTCTTTTGCATATCCGAAACGTATTAGATATATAAAAAAATAATTTTGAAAATCGGTTCGATTGATTCTCAGAAATTGAATGAAAAAAAATACTTGTTCTTTAAATATATAGATTTATTTTGGCTTCATATCAGAAGGTAATTGAGTTTTTCCCGTGCTGACATTGGTCAGCATTAAAAAAGAGAAAAAAAAGAAGGCAGGAAGTCCTTGAATGCTACATTTCAATTTAGAATTATATATATATGAATTCGAAATCTGATGTTATCTTTGGAATTTTTCATTATTAAAGCATAATGAAAATTGCATATACCGTCTGATTTTAACCTATTATATAAAACCAGAAAGCCCTTGAATGCTATATGTGAGTTTCGAATTATATAATTCGAAACTCAAATATAGTATTCAAGGGCTTTCTGGCTATTTTTTTATTTTTTCATAATGAAAATTTAAATACTTTCTGGTTCCGATTGCTTGCGTGATTTAAACGGTCTAGTGGTTAAAGAGCTGGACAGCAAAGGCTCAGATCTGTTGATAGCGAGTTCTGTCCTAGGGTTAGACGCAATGCATTTGCGAGTACAGATTTAAATAAGCAAACAATGTTGTCACGGTCATATATTTTGTGGGTTATTCCCCAGATGTATTTTAATCGCCAGTTCAGGGATAGCTTTATATATATGAAACAATATACGCCGGTAACGGTATTCGTAGCGCAGCGGTAAAGTGACACGGCAACAGTGTGAAGTGAAGTTTTTTTGTCGAGGGTTCTGTCCCCGGCAATTTTAGACACGTTATTTCAGATTATTTAAACGAAATTGTTAAAATGTTAAACTTAAATACACCGGAATCGAAATCTTGCCGTCTCCCTCTTGGCCGAGAGGCTTGGGGCGTCAAGCTGCGGGGCTTTAGGTTCGGGGTTCGGTTCCCGCTAGGTAAAAATCCTAAAATTGTAAGGGTTATTAACGCAGAGGAGTTGGGTGCGAAGGAGGGGGATGTGTGTCTCTGATTAGATCGGTCGACTTAAGCCTATGCCATCCTCTACTCTCTTAATTTTCTTATATTTCTTACTAATTTATCTGCACGAGATGGAGGACGAGCGGTGGTTGAGCTTCACCGTTGCTGGTGGGGTTTCTCTTCGGGCCTGCTGGCTTCGGTGTCGCGCTTCCACCCTTCCTCGTCCAAAGTTCGTGCAGGGCTTGTTTTGCACCACGTGACTTCGGCTAACGAAGTCCCGAAATTTTGAAACATCATATCTCTTTTTTTGAATGATGAACTAGCGGCAAACATGCCGCACTGTAAGTGACGTCATTTCCGGTACGTAATTTCCGATGCGTCACTTCAGGTATGCTACTTCCTGTGACGTCATTTCCGGTAAAATTAAATATGTTTTAAAAATGCCACGTAACAAAATTTAGGAGAAACTTTTGTCGTGAAACTGAAATAACAAATGCTGAAACATTGAAATACAGGGCGGAATCGAACTCTCAGCCACTGGAATTGGAGCCCTACAACATAACCACCGAGTCAGCAAGCTCATGTACCGGCGTTCTAATTAATCTATTTAACTTTAACGGAAAGAATGAGCTGAAAAATTACAGTCACCAAAACGATTAAGTGGACTCGAACACTTAGCCTCTGTATTTGGAGGACGACAACATGACAACCGAGCCAGCCAGTTCACATGTCAGGCAGCTTAATAAATATATTTAAATTCGACGGAAAAACTGATCAATAAGTAAAAGTGCAGGCACTAAAACGAGTTAAAAGACTCGAACCGACAACCTGTGGATTTGGAGGCAGACAGCATAACCACTGAGCCAGCTAGTTTACATGCCAAGTATCCTAATCATTACATTTAAATTTAACGAACATATTGATCATTAAAAGGACATATACCACAAAACTCACGGAATGCTGTTGTAAAAGAATTTTTTCTGATGCGAGGGCAGAACTCGCTATCAACGTATCGGCCGCTCGACACTTTAACCACTAGACCGTTCAAGCCGCGTGTTTAACTAAAATTAGGAAATATTTAAATTTTTCTTATAAGAAAAATTAAAAAAAGAACCAAGAATTCCTTGAATGCTATATATATATACTGTAGTTTAGAATTATATATAAAGAGGGCAAAATCCGATGTAATATATATTTCAAATTTTTATTACACTTTATAACAGAAACTTGGAAATATTACATTTGATTTTTCTTATACATAAAATTCTAAATTGAAATGCAGCATCCAAGGATTTCCTTGTTGTTTCCTTTTTACGAATGATCCACAGTATGCGCACAGGAACTTGGAAAACTATCAATTTTTATTCGATATGCATCAAAATTAATTTATTTAAATTTAATGAAGAGACTAATAAAAAAAAGCACAGACACTAAAACGTCTCACTGAACTCAAACCCACAGCCACCGGAACACAGCAAGACCACTGAGCTAGTCTGTTCACCGACCAGAGACATTAATTTATCTATTTAAATTTAGAGGAAATGCTTATTTGAAAAACAAAGACGCCAAAATGATTCGAAACCACAGCCAGTGGATTAGGAGGAAGACAACATGACCACTGAACCAGCAAGATCACTTGCTGAAGGCCCTAATTAATATATTTAAACCTAACGATCATACTGATGAGAAACAATACAAGTGCTACAAACAAAAAATGCAGCTTTCGAAATTGCATTTTGTGGGAAATAAGGACAGGACTCAATGTTAACATATCAGCGTGTTCGTTGCACATCACTTCTAACCACTAGGCCGTACGAGCCACGAACGAAGCTGCTACAGAGATCGTATCGGTCACATATTCCATAACAATAAAATGTAAACCTCATTTAAAAATCTGGAATTTAGGAGGTAATTCTATACCTTTTGCTCATACGGAAAGTATCTATATAAAAAAATAATTTATGAAAAAATGTAAATTTTTTTGGCGATCTCCGAACCTGGGATCTCCTGTTACAAAGCTTACTTCTGGCAAACTCCGAACACCAGAACTTCTGGTCCTAAATTGGCACTTCCCGACTGTACCACAGAGATCATATCGACCACCCATTGCATAACAATAAAATAATTTGAAAAATACTATTACCACCCCACTTAAAAATCTAGGGTTTTGGAGGTAACTTTATGTCTTTTGCATATCCGAAACGTATTAGATATATAAAAAAATAATTTTGAAAATCGGTTCGATTGATTCTCAGAAATTGAATGAAAAAAAATACTTGTTCTTTAAATATATAGATTTATTTTGACTTCATATCAGAAGGTAATTGAGTTTTTCCCGTGCTGACATTGGGTTAGCATTAAAAAAGAAAAAAAAAAGAAGCCAGGAAGTCCTTGAATGCTACATTTCAATTTAGAATTATATATATATGAATTCGAAATCTGATGTTATCTTTGGAATTTTTCATTATTAAAGCATAATGAAAATTGCATATACCGTCTGATTTTAACCTATTATATAAAACCAGAAAGCCCTTGAATGCTATATGTGAGTTTCGAATTATATAATTCGAAACTCAAATATAGCATTCAAGGGCTTTCTGGCTATTTTTTTATTTTTTCATAATGAAAATTTAAATACTTTCTGGTTCCGATTGCTTGCGTGATTTAAACGGTCTAGTGGTTAAAGAGCTGGACAGCAAAAGCTCAGATCTGTTGATAGCGAGTTCTGTCCTAGGGTTAGACGCAATGCATTTGCGAGTACAGATTTAAATAAGCAAACAATGTTGTCACGGTCATATATTTTGTGGGTTATTCCCCAGATGTATTTTAATCGCCAGTTCAGGGATAGCTTTATATATATGAAACAATATACGCCGGTAACGGTATTCGTAGCGCAGCGGTAAAGTGACACGGCAACAGTGTGAAGTGAAGTTTTTTTGTCGAGGGTTCTGTCCCCGGCAATTTTAGACACGTTATTTCAGATTATTTAAACGAAATTGTTAAAATGTTAAACTTAAATACACCGGAATCGAAATCTTGCCGTCGCCCTCTTGGCCGAGAGGCTTGGGGCGTCAAGCTGCGGGGCTTTAGGTTCGGGGTTCGGTTCCCGCTAGGTAAAAATGCTAAAATTGTAAGGGTTATTAACGCAGAGGAGTTGGGTGCGAAGGAGGGGGATGTGTGTCTCTGATTAGATCGGTCGACTTAAGTCTATGCCATCCTCTACTCTCTTAATTTTCTTATATTTCTTACTAATTTATCTGCACGAGATGGAGGACGAGCGGTGGTTGAGCTTCACCGTTGCTGGTGGGGTTTCTCTTCGGGCCTGCTGGCTTCGGTGTCGCGCTTCCACCCTTCCTCGTCCAAAGTTCGTGCAGGGCTTGTTTTGCACCACGTGACTTCGGCTAACGAAGTCCCGAAATTTTGAAACATCATATCTCTTTTTTTGAATGATGAACTAGCGGCAAACATGCCGCACTGTAAGTGACGTCATTTCCGGTACGTAATTTCCGATGCGTCATTTCCGGTACGTAATTTCCGATGCGTCACTTCCGGTATGCTACTTCCTGTGACGTCATTTCCGGTAAAATTAAATATGTTTTAAAAATGCCACGTAACAAAATTTAGGAGAAACTTTTGTCGTGAAACTGAAATAACAAATGCTGAAACATTGAAATACAGGGCGGAATCGAACTCTCAGCCACTGGAATTGGAGCCCTACAACATAACCACCGAGTCAGCAAGTTCATGTACCGGCGTTCTAATTAATCTATTTAACTTTAACGGAAAGAATGAGCTGAAAAATTACAGTCACCAAAACGATTAAGTGGACTCGAACCCTTAGCCTCTGTATTTGGAGGACGATAACATGACAACCGAGCCAGCCAGTTCACATGTCAAGCAGCTTAATAAATATATTTAAATTCGACGGAAAAACTGATCAATAAGTAAAAGTGCAGGCACTAAAACGACAACCTGTGGATTTGGAGGCAGACAGCATAACCACTGAGCCAGCTAGTTTACATGCCAAGTATCCTAATCATTACATTTAAATTTAACGAACATATTGATCATTAAAAGGACATATACCACAAAACTCACGGAATGCTGTTGTAAAAGAATTTTTTCTGATGCGAGGGCAGAACTCGTTGTCAACGTATCGGCCGCTCGACACTTTAACCACTAGACCGTTCAAGCCGCGTGTTTAACTAAAATTAGGAAATATTTAAATTTTTCTTATAAGAAAAATTAAAAAAAGAACCAAGAATTCCTTGAATGCTATATATATATATTTAGTTGAGAATTATATATAAAGAGGGCAAAATCCGATGTAATATATATTTCAAATTTTTATTACACTTTATAACAGAAACTTGGAAATATTACATTTGATTTTTCTTATACATAAAATTCTAAATTGAAATGCAGCATCCAAGGATTTCCTTGTTGTTTCCTTTTTTCGAATGATCCACAGTATGCGCACAGGAACTTGGAAAACTATCAATTTTTATTCGATATGCATCAAAATTAATTTATTTAAATTTAATGAAGAGACTAATAAAAAAAAGCACAGACACTAAAACGTCTCACTGAACTCAAACCCACAGCCGCCGGAACACAGCAAGACCACTGAGCTAGTCTGTTCACCGACCAGAGACATTAATTTATCTATTTAAATTTAGAGGAAATGCTTATTTGAAAAACAAAGACGCCAAAATGATTCGAAACCACAGCCAGTGGATTAGGAGGAAGACAACATGACCACTGAGCCAGCAAGATCACTTGCTGAAGGCCCTAATTAATATATTTAAACCTAACGATCATACTGATGAGAAACAATACAAGTGCTACAAACAAAAAATGCAGCTTTTGAAATTGCATTTTGTGGGAAATAAGGACAGGACTCAATGTTAACATATCAGCGTGTTCGTTGCACATCACTTCTAACCACTAGGCCGTACGAGCCACGAACGAAGCTGCTACAGAGATCGTATCGGTCACATATTCCATAACAATAAAATGTAAACCTCATTTAAAAATCTGGAATTTAGGAGGTAATTCTATACCTTTTGCTCATACGGAAAGTATCTATATAAAAAAATAATTTATGAAAAAATGTAAATTTTTTTGGCGATCTCCGAACCTGGGATCTCCTGTTACAAAGCTTACTTCTGGCAAACTCCGAACACCAGAACTTCTGGTCCTAAATTGGCACTTCCCGACTGTACCACAGAGATCATATCGACCACCCATTGCATAACAATAAAATAATTTGAAAAATACTATTACCACCCCATTTAAAAATCTAGGGTTTTGGAGGTAACTTTATGTCTTTTGCATATCCGAAACGTATTAGATATATAAAAAAATAATTTTGAAAATCGGTTCGATTGATTCTCAGAAATTGAATGAAAAAAAATACTTGTTCTTTAAATATATAGATTTATTTTGACTTCATATCAGAAGGTAATTGAGTTTTTCCCGTGCTGACATTGGGTTAGCATTAAAAAAGAAAAAAAAAAGAAGCCAGGAAGTCCTTGAATGCTACATTTCAATTTAGAATTATATATATATGAATTCGAAATCTGATGTTATCTTTGGAATTTTTCATTATTAAAGCATAATGAAAATTGCATATACCGTCTGATTTTAACCTATTATATAAAACCAGAAAGCCCTTGAATGCTATATGTGAGTTTCGAATTATATAATTCGAAACTCAAATATAGCATTCAAGGGCTTTCTGGCTATTTTTTTATTTTTTCATAATGAAAATTTAAATACTTTCTGGTTCCGATTGCTTGCGTGATTTAAACGGTCTAGTGGTTAAAGAGCTGGACAGCAAAAGCTCAGATCTGTTGATAGCGAGTTCTGTCCTAGGGTTAGACGCAATGCATTTGCGAGTACAGATTTAAATAAGCAAACAATGTTGTCACGGTCATATATTTTGTGGGTTATTCCCCAGATGTATTTTAATCGCCAGTTCAGGGATAGCTTTATATATATGAAACAATATACGCCGGTAACGGTATTCGTAGCGCAGCGGTAAAGTGACACGGCAACAGTGTGAAGTGAAGTTTTTTTGTCGAGGGTTCTGTCCCCGGCAATTTTAGACACGTTATTTCAGATTATTTAAACGAAATTGTTAAAATGTTAAACTTAAATACACCGGAATCGAAATCTTGCCGTCGCCCTCTTGGCCGAGAGGCTTGGGGCGTCAAGCTGCGGGGCTTTAGGTTCGGGGTTCGGTTCCCGCTAGGTAAAAATGCTAAAATTGTAAGGGTTATTAACGCAGAAGAGTTGGGTGCGAAGGAGGGGGATGTGTGTCTCTGATTAGATCGGTCGACTTAAGTCTATGCCATCCTCTACTCTCTTAATTTTCTTATATTTCTTACTAATTTATCTGCACGAGATGGAGGACGAGCGGTGGTTGAGCTTCACCGTTGCTGGTGGGGTTTCTCTTCGGGCCTGCTGGCTTCGGTGTCGCGCTTCCACCCTTCCTCGTCCAAAGTTCGTGCAGGGCTTGTTTTGCACCACGTGACTTCGGCTAACGAAGTCCCGAAATTTTGAAACATCATATCTCTTTTTTTGAATGATGAACTAGCGGCAAACATGCCGCACTGTAAGTGACGTAATTTCCGATGCGTCATTTTCGGTACGTAATTTCCGATGCGTCACTTCCGGTATGCTACTTCCTGTGACGTCATTTCCGGTAAAATTAAATATGTTTTAAAAATGCCACGTAACAAAATTTAGGAGAAACTTTTGTCGTGAAACTGAAATAACAAATGCTGAAACATTGAAATACAGGGCGGAATCGAACTCTCAGCCACTGGAATTGGAGCCCTACAACATAACCACCGAGTCAGCAAGTTCATGTACCGGCGTTCTAATTAATCTATTTAACTTTAACGGAAAGAATGAGCTGAAAAATTACAGTCACCAAAACGATTAAGTGGACTCGAACCCGTAGCCTCTGTATTTGGAGGACGACAACATGACAACCGAGCCAGCCAGTTCACATGTCAGGCAGCTTAATAAATATATTTAAATTCGACGGAAAAACTGATCAATAAGTAAAAGTGCAGGCACTAAAACGAGTTAAAAGACTCGAACCGACAACCTGTAGATTTGGAGGCAGACAGCATAACCACTGAGCCACCTAGTTTACATGCCAAGTATCCTAATCATTACATTTAAATTTAACGAACATATTGATCATTAAAAGGACATATACCACAAAACTCACGGAATGCTGTTGCAAAAGAATTTTTTCTGATGCGAGGGCAGAACTCGTTATCAACGTATCGGCCGCTCGACACTTTAACCACTAGACCGTTCAAGCCGCGTGTTTAACTAAAATTAGGAAATATTTAAATTTTTCTTATAAGAAAAATTAAAAAAAGAACCAAGAATTCCTTGAATGCTATATATATAAATACTGTAGTTTAGAATTATATATAAAGAGGGCAAAATCCGATGTAATATATATTTCAAATTCTTATTACACTTTATAACAGAAACTTGGAAATATTACATTTGATTTTTCTTATACATAAAATTCTAAATTGAAATGCAGCATCCAAGGATTTCCTTGTTGTTTCCTTTTTTCGAATGATCCACAGTATGCGCACAGGAACTTGGAAAACTATCAATTTTTATTCGATATGCATCAAAATTAATTTATTTAAATTTAATGAAGAGACTAATAAAAAAAGCACAGACACTAAAACGTCTCACTGAACTCAAACCCACAGCCGCCGGAACACAGCAAGACCACTGAGCTAGTCTGTTCACCGACCAGAGACATTAATTTATCTATTTAAATTTAGAGGAAATGCTTATTTGAAAAACAAAGACGCCAAAATGATTCGAAACCACAGCCAGTGGATTAGGAGGAAGACAACATGACCACTGAGCCAGCAAGATCATTTGCTGAAGGCCCTAATTAATATATTTAAACCTAACGATCATACTGATGAGAAACAATACAAGTGCTACAAACAAAAAATGCAGCTTTCGAAATTGCATTTTGTGGGAAATGAGGACAGGACTCAATGTTAACATATCAGCGTGTTCGTTGCACTTCACTTCCAACCACTAGGCCGTACGAGCCACGAACGAAGCTGACACAAGAGAATATTTACATTTTTATTATAAAAAAAAAAAAAAATGAACCAAGAAGTCCTTGAATGCTATATTTTAGTTTAGAATTATGTATAAAGATCGTAAAATTGGATGTAATATATCTTTAAATTTTTCATTACACTTTATAAAAGAAAATTGAAAATATTACATTCGATGTGTTTCTTATATATAAATTTCTTGAAATGTAGAATTTAAGGACTTCCTTGCTGTTTATTTTTCATTTGAATGATGCACAGCATACGCACGGGAATATGAAAAATTGTTAATTTTTATCCGATATACATCATTAAAATCCGTTAGATAGATCCTCAGAAATTGAGTGATAAAATACTGTTTTTTTTAAATAGGTAGAAGATGAGTTAAATCTAAACTCTTTATTAATTTAATATGTAAAACTGTAAATTTCTTTTTAGAGTGGTCTGAACCTGGGACTTTCCGTTATAAAGTTTACGCCTAGCCAGCTCCGAACACTGGAAATTCTGTTATTAAACTGATGCATTTTCGACAATACCAAAGAGATCAATCATATCGATCACGCATTTTATAACAATAAAATATTTTGAAAAATGTACTCACCACCCTATTTAAATAGCTGAGGTTTTGGAGGTAATTCTGCTTGCTCATTTGAAAAGTATCATCTACAAAAAAAAATTTTTTTTTGAGAGTAGGTTCGATAAACTTTAAGAACTCATACTTTCCCTTTTTCAATGGTGAGCAATATCCCATTTTTTTCATTCAATTTCTTAAAATTTATCGAACTCATTTTCAAAAAAAAATTTTTTTGTAGCTGATACTTTTCAAATGAGCAGATTTACCTCCAAAACCTCAGCTATTTAAATAGGGTGATGAGTACATTTTTCAAAATATGTTATTGTTATGAAATGCGTGATCGATATGATTGATCTCTTTGGTTTTGTCGAAAATGCATCAGTTTAGTAACATAATTTCCAGTGTTCGGAGCTCGCTAGGCGTAAACTTTATAACAGAAAGTCCCAGGTTCGAACCACTCTAAAAAGAAATTTACAGTTTATCATATTAAATTAGTAAAGATTTTAGATTTAACTTATCTTCTATCTATTTAAAAAAACACAGCTTTTTTATCACTCAATTTCTGAGGATCTATTGAACGAGTTTTAATTTTGATCGGATTTGTATATCGGTTTTGTTTATCGGATAAAAATTAACAGTTTTCCATATTCCCGTGCGTATATTGTGCATCATTCAAATGAAAAATAAATAGCAAGGAAGTCCTTAAATTCTACATTTCAAGTGTTTTATATATAAGAAAAAAATTGAATGTAATATTTTCAATTTTCTTTCATAAAGTGTAATAAAAAATTGAAAGATATATTACATCGGATTTTAAGTTCATTATATATAATTCTAAACTAAAATATAGCATTCAAGGACTTCTTGGTTCTTTTTTTATTTTTTTTATGATAAAAATTTAAATATTCTCTTATTTTAGCTTCGTTCGTGGCTCGTACGGCCCAGTGGTTAGAAGTGAGGTACAACGAACGCGCAGATATGTTAACAGCGAGTTCTGTCCTCATCTCCAACAAAATGCAATTTGTGTTTGTAGCATTTGTGTTTTTTTCTCATCAGTATGATCGTTATGTTTAAGTATATTAATTAGGGTCTTCGGCAAGTGAACTTGCTGGCTCAGTGGTCATGTTGTCTTCCTCCAAATCCACTGGCTGTGATGTCGACTCATTTTGGCGTCTTTGTGTTCTAGATAAGTCTTTCCTCTAAATTTAAATAGATAATTTAATGTCTCCGGTAGGTGAATAGGCTAGCTCAGTAGTCTTGCTGCCTTCCTCATATTCCGGTCGCTGTGGGTTTGAGTTTAGTGAGACATTTTAATGTCTGTGCTTTTTCTGATTAGTCTCTCATTAAATTTGAATAAATTAATTTCGATGCATATCGGATAAAAATTGATGGTTTTTCAAGTTCCTGTGAGCATATTGTGAATCATTTGGAAAAAAATAACAACAAGGAAGTCGTTGAATGCTGCATTTCAATTTAGAATTTTATATATAAGAAAACTCGAATGTAATATTTTCAAGTTTCTGTTATAAAGTGTAATAAAATTTTGAAATATATATTACATCGGATTTTGCCCTCTTTATATATAATTCTAAACAGCAAAATAGCATTCAAGGAATTCTTGGTTCTTTTTTCTAGTTTTTTTTTATAATAAAAATTTAAATATTTCCCAATTTTAGTTTAGCACAAGGCTTGAACGGTCTAGTGGTTAAAGTTTTGAGCGACGCATACGCAGATACGTTGATAACGAGTTCTGCCCTCGTATCGCACTTTTACATGTCAATTTAGAATTTTATATGTGAAGTTAAAATCTGATGTAATTTTTGCAATTTTCCATAATGAATTATAATGGAAATTTGATGTAATATTTGATTTTCAACTCTTTATATAATTCTAATATAAAATACGGCATTCTAGGGCTTCATGGCTGCTTTTTATTTTCTTCATTTCATTAGTTCATAATTTATGCTTTTTTCGCTACTCAAACAGTTTAGTGGTTAATGAGTTGGGCAGCAAAAGCGCAGATCTGTTGATAGCGAGTTCTCTTCGCGGCTTAAACGCGATGCATTTGTGATTACAGTTATAATAATTAAACAATGTTGTCAGGGTAATAGGTTTTGTGGGTTCTGTTCCAGTTTTTAACACTTTACAACATAGTTGAAAAGTGTTTATGACTTTGTTCATTCATTCTGTCTGTCTGTCTGACCGTTCGCAGGATAACTGCCGTAAAAATGACTTTATCAAAATGAAATTTTTGTATGTTGTTCGGACGGTCTGTGGGGCCTATGGGAATATAAGTGAATAATATCTCCCAATTATTTTGGGATTGAACCCGGATTGAAAAAATGAAATACGTTGAACCCTATGGGACCTAATTTTTCAAACATTTTTTAAGCTAATTTAAAATTCACAAATTACTTTGAAAGTTTCAGGAAATATACAAATTATTCCATAAAAAGTATAAAAAATAATTTCAGCAAAATATATTCGGTATTTCTTGAAATAAAAATTAAAATAATAATTACACCCATATCAATTGACGAGATCACGTGACCCACTTCAAAATGAAATATGGCATTCATCTTGTGTCAAATCGTGTTTTTTAAAGTTCTTTTCAATTTATATTTAGTGATGTATCCGTCCTAAAACAATTTATTTTTACTTAATTTTCTAAGCATCTATATTCTAAAATAGCGTAATTACAATACATTTGAGTTTAAACGATCATCAAACTTTGATTATGTCTACAACGAAGTTTAATTTTCACTTATGGAGAACGTAAACACATCACGGTGTAAGATGAGTTGTATAAGAATTGCTGAATTTCTTTAATACAAAATTATTTAGCTCTGGAGGATGCAATATAGCTGATATGAGTGAAACATTTATTGATTTTACATAGAGACGTAGACGACATTATAGCAGATAGAGTAGATAGAGTAGATATTTAATAGATAGAGTCAATTTTACACGAGGAATTAGAATATGAAGTTCGATGTTTTTCGCTTTACTTCTCTTTGAATAAAATGGGATTTAAATCAAAGCATCTTTATAAATTTTAGTACATCTATCTTGATACCAATATCAGTGCCCTCCCCCGGCTTGTGCCCCCCCCCCCACACACACACAGACACACACACATACACACACACACAAAAACACAAACACACACACACAGAATAAATAATAATTTTCTTTAAGCAGATTTTAACGGATTTACTAGCAATCTGTGTTCGCTAGCGTTCACCAAGTATAGCAACCAGTTTTTATAGCAATCAGTTTTTCGTAGCGAGCGCAAAAGTCCACCGCCCCTCTTATCACCGTCTTCTTCTTGCACGGAGGCAAAAGTCGTATAGCAACAAAATTTGTTCTAAGTTTAGCGTGAGTATATCGAGCGAATCAATTGCAGAGTAGAAAATACAACGTGAAAATTGCATCAAAATCAGAGTAAGCGTCGCTTAACGATTAACTTAAAAAAACATTTAAAAAAGCCCCCGCCCCTTTCTTTAGTCGTTCTGACCCCCCGCACCCTTTTACTACGATCACTCCCCTCCACCAAGAGTAAAAATAAGAATTCCCATAACAGAAAATTGCAATGATCCAATCTCGAGTAGAAAGACAAAGACTTCCCTAATGAAAGTTATTGAATCATTAATTTAATTCTACAAATATAACAAATAAAGTGACAGCAAACAGAATTGACGTTTTTTAGAGCTAAAAAGAGTTTACGATGACAAATTTCGAATACAGTACATCGCATAGATATTTTGTGGCAAAATTTTCATTTTGAGTAAAACGTCGCTTTGAAATGAAATTTAGCGAATCCTAAATTTAATTGTAAAATATTAACAAATAAAGTTACGGAAAACATAAGTTTTCTGGAACTAATACTTGAGATTTCATGATGACCAATTTCGAAGACAGAACCTCGTAAACTGTTTGGAGAAATTTTAATTTTCAGTAATACGCAGAATAGCCGTAAAAGTCGTAGGTCGTATCAAAGCACTGCGATTTGTTTAGAAAATATTTATAATAACATTGACATTCTATATTTAAAAATTCTAATCTATATCTGTCAAACTCGTGAATTTAGATTTCTGAATTTTAACTCCCGCAATCGAGATGTCTATGAAGAGTCATATATTTTCGAATTCGTAGTTTGCCGAGCGAAACTCGTCATCTAGGATCCCGAACCTTTGTTCTCAATACGTGTCACTAAGTTTTTGAAGAATTTTCTAAAATTTGTAAAAAGAGACTTATTGATTTTATTAAAATTCCGGTTTCGTGAGGGTCTTCAAAATTTATCTGTCTCCCGTTCAAACTAAAAACCGAGATTCCAACCTTTTCTGTAGTAGGTGATAGTTTTTTCACTGGTCCCTCTTTTTACCTTCATTTCGGAGGGGATTTTAAAAAAAATATGTAAAAATGTTTCAAATTTTTGAAAGTTTCGGGACGATTACCTTCGAAACAGACGAGACATACATACATAGATACATGATCAAGGTTTAATGGTATAAATAATTATTTATCCATTTAAAATTTCATGAAATACTATTCAATGAGCCATATATAGGTCCGAAAGGGGTCAGTAAATTACTTTATGCACGATACCTAAATGAGCGTTCTCAAAAATAGCATCGCAGAAATAAATCAGCATCTATAAATTGTAGAAATCGGCTATTTCGCGCTATTCCATGCAATGACCAACAATAAGACTACGATTCAAACTTTTTTATTTCAGGGGATACTTCGTCAGCCACATAGATATACAAGTTATGAAGCTAGAATAGACAAAGGAGTCTGTTGCGGTAAACATTTCATATACTTTAATATTGACGAAATTCGAATCGCGCGGGGAAGTAAGTCCGACGTGGCACCCAAAGAAACTGAATAGTTTCAACCCTAAACGGCCGCGATCTCATTAACAGTACACTAAACATTTTGGTGAAATAACTTCTTAAAACTTTTGGTTTCAGAGTGTGACGTCATAACAATAGTGTATATGTAACATTCACTCAGGAGACATAATCGCGGTATTTTCAAACGTAGATATTTTACATATACGCTGAAATCAGTCGTATAACGATCTCGTTGCTACATACAGTCACTCCAGAACATTTTGTTTTCTATCAAATGGCCAGGCACTTGACTTTCAGCATTCGCCTATATATCGGCCAGAACGTGAACCATTTAGCCGTTCTAGGACTTTGCCCCAGGCGCACCAGAGGGGGGCGGAACACACTGCGTCCAACAACACAAAATCCATCCCTTACGTGAGACTCGAACCCACAACGCGAAGCACACTGGTGCCATGGCGGAAAAAACCCCGAAACCCGAAAATAATATTTTTCGGTGCCAACTACTATTTTTTGATAGGCAATGAACCGAAGTATCTTGCCATGTAAATAAATGTATTTTATTCAGTATAACTAGAAGGAAAAACTGATCTTAAACAAGACTTCCACATTCTAATTGAAATCTTGTTTTTTCTAACTAAAATTTCAATACTTTTTCCAAATTTTTTGTGGATATTTATAATTATATGTCTTACGTATTTTCAATATATGTAACCTCAGCTTATTTCTGACATAAATACATTTCGTAAAAACATAGCCAAAATCATGCTATAAAGCGTAAAATATAGATATATAAATTTTTTTGTTTTCCTCCATTTCTTTAAGCTTTTAAAAAAAAGCTACACGCTCTGGATGAGTTATTTCGAAAGCAGATACTATTATGCAACTGTTCTGTGAAAATCAGCTGCAACTTTTTGCAACCTTATTAAAAATTCCATTAACTTTTTTAAATACAGCTATTTTTATGAGCTAAGGTGTTAGTGATTTAATGGTCCACTTGGACTTTAAAGTCAATTTCTGAAGAACGTGATTTTGACGCACATTGTGCAACACGAAACATAACTTCGGTTCATTTATATCAATTTACGAAATTTAAAGTGATTATTAAAGCTAATAAATGTGGCAATATAATACAGTAGGATTTAACACCTACATTAAAATTTGTATTTTCTATGATGTATTGTTTCAACAATTGTGCCAAAATACGGGCATATTTCCGTACATTTTTTATTTATTTATTTTATTTTTTAACTAACCGCTAATTAATGTGCTAATTAAAGAATGACAGTAAGCCGAAACAAAATTCAAAGTATTCAGAAAGTATGTCGTGGGGTGTTAGTGCATTTATAAAAAAAGTTTTATAATTTTATCTTCAAAATTAAAAAAAAAGGTGAAGGGTATGCGTATACCTTCATATCTCCCCCCGAAAAAAAATCTGGGACCGCCACTGATTTTAATATTACCATGCATATAAAATCTTACTTTTAACTTATCTACATGCGCAAAAAGCATGCAAAAGTATTAAGAAATGCATATGTTGTGAGGTTTTTTCCGTAAATTCCTCATTTGACACCACTGTGCGGCGGTCGAACGATCGCTTGGAAACGCTTACCTTGACCGCTCGACCACCGCGTCAGCTCACTCGAAAACATCTATAAATCTAGATCGTGGGTTCTGAGATTCAAGGTGCAATATTAAACAGCATTCTTTCCTTGCAAGCATTGAAACACATTTCTGGCATAAATAGAATAGCTTATGGCAGTGCTTTCAACGTGTGTTCCATGGAACCATGGGGTTCCTTGACAGTATTCCAGAGATTCCACGACTTGATAGTTTCATGTAAATCTTCTTAAATAAAAAAACCCGTAAAATGTTGTATGAGTAATTTGGACCACATAGGTCTTTTCCTGATTTTGGGATTCCGCCAACTAATTGAATTACAAAAGGCTTCCTCGATCAAAACAGTTTGAAAACACTGACTTAAGGGTGCACAAACACGCTAACAAATACTAAATAATAGCTAGGTATGCAAAAGCGACCTTTTTAAGCCGGCGATCCGAATTTGAATTTTTTCCGAGTGACTCGCTAATTCCGTAAATGAGGACAACCATAGAATCTTATTCTAAACATAGATAGAATCGGGCTCTCGTTGCAGATAACCGCTTCTATGGTACTGTTTCACTTCTATGGAAATCGGTTCACGGACGCTCTTAATTGCAAGAAGAGTACAATTATAACTTTGAAAAGATCCCTGTAAGCTAGTTCTATGCATATGAACTTGGTCGTAGCAGTCTCGTGCAGCCTGAGTCAATTTTTATGAGACATTTGGAGAGGACCGTGTGGTGGGATTGAATATATCGGTCTAGATAGGGCTTTGCAAAATATTAGTGCGGCAAGTTTTCTCACTGTTACTGTATATTAGCCTATATCTCACGGTATATTAGCCTATATCTCACGGTATATTAGCCTATATCTTACGGTATAGACTGTTCCGTGTTGACGAGCATGTGCTAAGCGTTAACCCGCTCCGCGAATGTTGTTATCTGCAATCGGAGCTCGGTTTATAAAATATAATGTATACATTTATGGAATATACTGTATAAGTTTATAAATATGCGATATTTAATGGATAAACAATTTTAGAAAAGTATAAAAAGGTTTACTGGATGGTTTCCGAGAAAAGGGTCACGTCGTCAGAAGTTTCTAAATTTAGTTTAGGTCCTCGTATGAGCAGATTTTTGGGGCTGACTCAGAGAAAAAAATATTTTGTTATAACATTTTCAACTAATCTTTCATATATCTATCACGGTTGATAGAAAAGAAATTCTTAGAATTGGTGACGCGCGTGGCATAGTGAAAACCTTTTCCGTAATTTGAGAAGCTCGCGGCTACTTAAATCAATTGAAAATAAAAAGTCTTCACACACACAATAGATGGTATACTGGCTAAATATCAAGTAATTTCTGAAGTAAAATGGTTGACAACGTATTCAATAAGTGTGGCGAATAAACTAAAACGGTGTGATGGGCCAGATGTGTAGTTCAAAGGAAATATAGGAACGGGTACAACCACATAATTAGTAAAACCACTCATGTATTTGCTAGTTTGACTTCTGAAACAATTACTTTGATTCCAGAAGTGACCGTTAATTAGATAACTGTAGCGGGAATTTAATATGAGTCAAATAAAATATATTAAAATATATTTATTTATTTTATGTATTTATCGATGCATATATTGCTTTCAAATTAGAATTCGAAAAAAGGCCTTCGGTTCAAAAATGTTTCCAGAAACATCTCTCAGAATTGGCTATAAATTGAACTTTGACGATGACTGATATGATTTCAGTATCAAATTTCTGAGAGAGCAGAGATACTCAGGTTTATCTCTCTGATTTTTTTTTCACTTCTTTTTAAAAAAAATTATTTGAATCATCTATTTCTTAAAAATCGGCTATAAATAAAGCTGAGATGATGACTCACATACATTCACCTTTAAATTCCAGAGGGGTTGGGGGTTGTCTAAGGATTTCAACTTCCGGTGTTTCTTAAACATCAGTTTCTCAGTATAGTCTATAGAAAAAATTTAAATAATGTCTAATACGGATTTAGCATCAAATTCCGGAAGGGGTTTGTAGTTCACTAAGAATTTCCGTTTCTAGCTGATAGGATGTCATCTTTCGTTTTTCCGAGAATTCCGATATTACGGAAGGAATATGCAAAAGGATATAAAATTGCTTATTCCGTCTAAACTAAAATAAAGTGACACAGTTTGCCACCATATGAAGGCTCTTTTATAAAATTCTTGTTTGCTAATATTTTTTCTATTTGATCATTTAAGTCTCCATTTATCTCCTGACAATATATTTTCCTCTATGGCGGTTTATTTTCTTTAAATAAATCGGATATGTCAAGCAAAGAAACTCGCGAGGTTTATATCACTGGTAGCCTTCAAGTCATTACCAGACATTTATATATAAAGAAAAATAGATTTCATAATTCTCAATGTTTTACTATTCACCTTGACTTACTTCTCTTTTCAAGATAATATTGAGTATATTAAACAGAGACTTGTAAATTAGTTAGAAAATTTATTACCAATAATAATGTAATAAAAGTATTTTAAGTATATTTTATTTAAAAGTATTTTTAGAAGTAACTTTGTATTTAGAAGTATTTGAAATTCTAATATTAGATGAGGAAGTTTTTATTTCCGTCTGTCAGTCTATCTATTTCACTTGGCGAAAAATTTGGGTTTAATATAGTCAACTTGGCAATTTTCGGGAAATGCTGCCATGTTGACGATAACCGCATCTTTGTAAACTAAATTTAAATTCCCTGATACTCTATGTTGCTTTGTTGGAAATATTAATTTAATATCTTTTACTCAAAATATAGCGAGTTCCACTGTTTGTGGGACAGGTGCGTTGGCAGGGTGTAAAGCAATTGCGTTTTGGTTTTGTTAAGGCGTAGAATAGTAATTAGAGGGTGGTATAGAAGGCTTTAGGCGGGTGAATGGCAGGAGATCTAAGTAAGTTTATTCAATCCCTACTCACATAACCTGAGTATAAGGTGGTTTCTAGAACTAGGATGAGCTTCCATGGTCGATAACAACATTCATGGACCTGTTTTGCGCTTTTTAGGCACTCTTTAATGTCATATTGGTTTTCGATGCGCCCCTTAATTTTGATTAAATTTTTCCCTTGGTTCAAAATTCTGTGGGTTTTATTTTTGATTCTAAATTTGTTTAATTTCTTTAAAATTATCTTTACGCTCTGCTAAAACGCGCAATTTTAATTCCCCGTAGTACATTGTTCTGGAGTTCGGCTTGGCCTTGGATGCGAGTGAAAATATATTCCCTTTCTTTTCGTGGTGTCGGTTGGTTGAGAGTATTTTCACGGAAAGACGACGTAACCATGTGAAAGTGGCTGGCTTTGGAATCTTGGCTAATTGGAGTGGGTCATGCGCCAGTATCCATGTTATTCAGCATCTTTTGTATGGGGAGAAGTCATCCGCTTAAAAAGCGCTCCCCATTTTAAATGGCTGCTTTGTCTTGCAGGGCATGGGCCATAGACGCAATGATATTCCAAAATTTCTTCATGAAGTAATGCATTAAAATAAGTGCCCTCAAAAATCAACCCTAACCAGCTAAGATTTCATCTTGTCATAATATTCGTTTAAAATTGGTTTAACGCGGAAGTAAATTTTCCGTGTGTCACAATGGAATTTACGATAGTGAATCTGCTTATGAGAAATGCCTAAGTGTTCGAAGTGTTCCAAAATCAGCTGTACTTCTGAATTATATCTGACCTCTTCAGTTTAATCACGGTATCTAGAAAATGTTAAATATGGGGCAATAAGGCCTATATTCTCCAGAAATGCCGTCTTTCCTTCCCATAAAGCACCAATATAAGAGTATTCGACTAAAAGTGTTATGTTATAAGGTGTGTAAAATGTGTTGCGTTTTCGATTCATTTCTTGGAGTATTCCAAAGCTTTTCTGTATTCTCAAGATTAATCTGTAAGAAATATTTTACTATTTGTATAATATAAATTGTATTTTTTATTGCTGAAAGAAACCTTAAATTTGATGAACTCACCATGAAAAAGAACTTTCAATCTTTATTATTGATTTCGGAATTTAGCCTTGAAGACTCTTCGTCTTCGGTATCAAATTGAGAATTTTCATTTTGCTTCTTGTTCTGAAATCTACTACTACATAATAATTTAATATACAATAAATTTAAGCATAAATAAATTTAAATCCCTGCCAGCAATGTGTTTGATACCTCATTTCTTACTATATGACTGAAAATTTTTGAAAATTAGAATGTTTACTTTATATTCTGTGATGAAAACGTAAATCGAAACAAGAAAGATCAATCATGCTTAAAGCATTGATTATGAAACACTTTCCAACTTCAATGCAATTTTATTTAAACATGTCTAAAATGCAATACATTCTTGGGTAATATTTTAAAACTTCTCACAATACTACATTGATTTATTATATTTGAAAACTTAAACCTTCATCGAAGAAAATAAACTTCATTCAAATGACGGCATTGAAATATAAATTGTCTGGCTTAAACATCATTAAATGTGATATATTACTCGGTAATAATTTTAGAATTATCATAATACCACGATAATTTATTATATTTAAGAACTTCATCGAAAACAACTGAAATTTATTCAAATGACGCCATAGAAAAAATAACACACCTGGCTCTCTAAAAAAGCAGCATTTCATTCATAAATAATTTCCCATTCATGTCATTCATCACAATACTATAATAATTTATTTTATTTAAAAATTAAGACCATGGAGCTACAAGTAATTTAACTCTATGTTTAAAACTTCATCGCAAAAAATCGTCCTTCTCTCGGCAAAGTCAGTGAATATTTCTTTCTTATCAGCTATGCAGACTCCATGAGCTAAATTCTTTTGCGTTAAAAAAATACAGCAATTCCTATACAACTCATCCTACATATTTTGCTGTTTACATTTTACATAAGTGAAAAATAGGCTTCGTTGTAGAAATAATCAAATTTGGATGAGCATTTAAACTCATATATATTGTAATTGCGTTGCTTTAGTATGTAGATGCACAGAATTTAAACCAAAATAAAGTGGTTTTATGACGAATACAACACTCAATATGAAATAAAAAGAACTTTAAAAATCACGATTTTGAGCAAGATGGATGCCATATATCATTTTGAAGTGGATCACGTGATACTTTCATATCATGGTCACGTGATTGTTTCATATAAGAGGTGTAATTATTATTTTAATTTTTATTTCAAAAACTACTGAATATATTTTGCTGAATTTTTTTTTATATATTTTATGGATCAATTTGAATATTACCTAACAATTTCGAAGCAATTTATGAATTTTAAATCCGCTTAAAAAATGTTTGAAAAATTAGGTCCCATAGGGCTCAATGTATTTCATTTTTTCAACCCGGGTTCAATCCAAAACTAATTGGGTGATATTATTCATTTATATTCCCATAGGTCCTACAGACCGTCTGAACAACATGCTGAAATTTCCTTTTGATTAAGACATTTTTACGGCAGTTATCGTGCTAACGGACAGACAGACAGACAGACAGACAGACAGACAAACATACAAACAGACAGACAGAATAAACGAAGTCATAAGCACTTTTCAACTTTGTTGTAAATTGTTAATAAAAATCGTATAATGTTCTTTTCCGCGGCGAACATTTTCTTTCTTTTTTCTACTTAGACCATCCGACTTATCCACAAGTGTAAGGCATCTGTTTTGACTCCCAGGAAAGTACCACCCAATTTAGATTGGAACCTAATGAGGTGGTAACTACAAGGACCGCGCCATTCTTCCTCTAACTACTCTCTTCTCATATGGACTTTTGGACTTACAGATATATCGTGCTCATACACTTCGTAAACTCGATAATAATTTTGTACTCGATAGTAATTTGCGTCGAAGATCGAACACGAGACTAGTGCGTGCGATCCACCTGCCTTAACCACTTGGCTATTCCGCCCCCCCCCAGCGAACTCTTTAATATTTGAACAGATGATAAACTCTCCATATGATGAAGAGCGTAAAGTAAAGGATTCCTTCTTCTCCAGTCAACAACCCTTGCATCCCTAATATTTCCGAAGACATTCAGATCATGCATCTTTGTAAAATGAATTGTTATATGACTTTCTGACAAAACATAATAACTACAACAATCCCTAACAGAACACAATTATTTAATGGCCTCTAGATCCCCTAATAAAACGCGCTTGTCTCACGAAGAGTTAAATTCAACCACGAATATTAAATAAAATATTTAAACTAAGTGAAAGCGATTATCAAAGGAATTAACCATAATTTTCTGAGTTCTTGATTTATAGTCACATTGGCGGCATTTTCGAAAAGTGACCAAGTTAGCGATATTGCACCAGATTTATCTCTGCATTGTAGTCAAATATGTTGCCAAATGGGACACACTGATACACATATAAGAAAAAGGAATTTTCTTATATAGGAATTATTTTCTCGATATTTTCAATATCACCCTATGAGTAATATTTTATTTTATTTTATTTCTGTGATTTATTGCCAAATATGTAACTCATATTAATTAAGATTATATTTATCTTTAACTAGAACATGTACCCACCGTTGCTCCAGAGTTGCGGGGATTAATTGAATACATTAATCTAAAAGCAGACAGAATTTTTTAGTTCAAACGCATGTACAGTTGCGCACAGCAATTCGCAAATTCGAATGAAGCAAGCAGACGATAACTATTACGCTCTTCAACTGCAGACATTCTTGATGAATCAGCATCTGTCTCGATAATTAAATTGATTTTGAATTAGAAAGTATATATATATATATATATATATATATATATATTCTATTTTAAAATGCTTACTTTCAGTTGAGGATAAAATTATAGGACACACTTATAATATTTAAATAATTCTATATTCCAAAGATTGAAAATTGATCTCTAAAATCCACGAAATTAGGAAACTGTAATTATATAACAGTATACTCAAGATCCGAGACAACGTTTGTAGAATAAACACTTACGAAAGAAAGTGCTCACAAGCAGAATATCGTCGGCTCAATAAAAGGGTTAAAAATACAGAATTTTTGGCCGACCTGAAGTATATTTGTACCGAATTACGCCGCTAAAGCTTTGATTTTTCGCTACAGATGACACACAGACATACAGGCATTTTCTTTTCTTATGCAAGAAGATTTGCGACATAAATTTGTATTTGAAAGTTAAAGTAAATTTATGTATCCCAATTAATATGCTAATAATTCCATAAACTGGCTTAGGGGTAAGTTCGAAATCAAGCGCCGTTAATTTTATACTTTTAATGTATAGTCCATTTTTAATAATTAATAGGCTTAAATACTTTATAATAAGTCTAAGACTGTTTCATAGAATAGTTTTAGAAATTGATTTTAAAGTTACTTTTTTACCCATGAGAATGAAACAATGAATAATGCGGTATAATCTTTCATGAAATATCGTTCCTCTGGGATATTCATTATATTATGACGGCCGGAGATTAATACTTTATCAAAGAATGTAGAGTGCAGAGTGCTTTTAAATGGATACATGAAACTTAAAAATTATACATTCTTAAGTATATTCTCATTGAATTCAGTAGCTTTGAACCAAAAATGTACAGGGTTCCCAGAAAATAGTTATAGTACTCTAATAACTTTATAAGGAAATGCCTATGAGGGTGCATGGCAGGTCTGTTTACAGTTAAGTGTCTGTGCTCGAACGAATAAAAGGCCCCTAGTTGAGAATTTAAAATGTTAGGATAATGAACTAGCAAAGGGGATAGTAGAAGAATTGCAATTATAAAGGTTTAAGAGCATTGTGTACTCAGGACGATAATAAGACTTACAGACGGCATTTATTCAACATAATGTGTGTAAAGGTGTCGGAATGAACATGCAGGTATCTTTTGATAAAAATAACAAATTTATTCTTCAATTGTAGAAATCATAAAATAAACTCCATTAACGTAATTTACAAATAATAAATCAGAATGTACATGGTCCACTCTTCCTACCATCGTCTTGATCCATACACGCCACGGTCACGTACCAACTTCTACCATCTCTCACCATCATACATCGTGCTTCGCCTTTATATAACTTGGTTGCCAGCATCCTCTTCTGTCCGCAATTTGCAGGGTTGCTATTTACATATAGTCTCTTCTTTGTCCGGGGACGACACTGCTTGAAAAATAAGAAGTCGAGGATAGAAATTGTTAATACTTACATGTTGTTATTTGGGAATTGCAGTATTATCCATAAATAGTACAATACACAGCGCTTACATTGACAGAATCTACTAAAAAGCTTGCTTAAAATACCACATGCGTACATTTGAATCCCAGAAAGACTACAACCGTATAATTTGACAAATAATGCAGGTATCACCATGTTACAGTCGCTGATGATGCGATTTTTTTGACAATTATTTATTGCCTTCAATATATGCATTTTGAGCATTTATGCTGTTGATTCCTACTAATTAGACAATCTTCTACAACTTTGTTATTGGCTTTTTTCGTCTATTACGCTCTGTTGCAGTGTTTGGAATCTTAGATTTAATTTTCCGCTACGGGTGCTGCAATCACATCTATTGATCGGGCTTTTATTTAGATAGACCTAACATGTACATTCATGAATCATACACATACCTATACCTTACTTAATAAAGGGTCTGTCTGTGCAGTCAGTAGCGTAAAAACTAATTATCATA
Source organism: Amaurobius ferox (assembly GCA_951213105.1). Classification (NCBI taxonomy): domain Eukaryota; kingdom Metazoa; phylum Arthropoda; class Arachnida; order Araneae; family Amaurobiidae; genus Amaurobius; species Amaurobius ferox. Next base: position 56,217,097 of record OX578141.1, read on the forward strand.
CTGTCATGAAATTTGGTACATAGGTACTTCAGGACACGAATAGACGCACATTGGCATTATTTTTTTAAATTTTGATATATTTTTTTAGTTATTTTATATTTTAGCCCAATTCGCAACGATTTGGGCCGATATTCGCACAAATCAGTTCCTTAGCCCTGGGGAAATAGTTACTTCAAGCCCTTTGGTTGAGCGCCCCAGTATGGGTATACAAATACAAATCAATCCCTTAGCGACCTAAAATATTATCACACATTTTCCATCTTGACATCATCGGAAAGACCAAAGAATTCTCTGTGAAACAAACTGTGAAAGGAACCCATATGATTATTAGACGATTTTTAGTGATTTTTTAAAATATATATACTTTTCGTGCATTTTAAACCTAACCAATTTTTATATTGTGATATATAAAAACTGACTTGCCACCCATAGTTCAAATTTTTTCAGCATTTACGTACAACATCCTAGATTACTCCAGAAAAAAATTCATAAATCCATCTGCTGATTAATTATAAATTTTTTACTGAGGTATGTCTTTTATTTATCAGCAGCTAACAGGCAAGCTGATACCACTCTCCTCACGCGACGGGGAAATCCTGAACTTTTCCGGAACTGTGTATTTATTGAAGCCAAACCCACCCGTGTGAGGCTTTTCGTGACATCCAGTCTTTATTCATTCCTGTGCAGTCCTTGGTGAGGATTGGACTAGCTGTAAATTTTGATGTAATTTTGTATCATGCATGGTGCTTGTTCTACCCGTTTTCATGAGAGGTGAAAGCAGGTTTCGGTGCTAGTATTATTTATTACTGAAGTAGTAAGGAAAGATGTAATATATTGTCAGGTGATATTTTATGGAATAAAAATAAATCACAACCTTAGTAAATAAGATTTAATTCTCTATTATAAACATAGCGTCAACAATTATTATTTTAGTATTTAGAGTTTATATACATATACATGGTGTCCCAAAAGCATTGACCTCGGCTTTTATTCCTTAAATACTGATCTTGGACATATATAATAAATTGCAAAGTTACGTACAAAAAAGTACAGAATTTTATGAAATCGAAAAAGATTTTCAGGAGATTAAATTTGAAGAAATACAAAATTTAAATTTTTATACGGCCCCCATACAAAAACCTTTTCAATGAGTAAAATATGCCCCATACAGTAATAAAGTGATGTACAAAATTTCAGCATTTTATCACAAAAAATCCTCGAGATATGTTTAAACAAAGTTGGTGAGGGATAAATCACAAATTAAAATGTAAATATTTGCAGCAAGAATGCAAATGATGCAACACAGAAATGTATCATAAGCAAATAATATCTGCTTCTTATCTTTAGATGTATTTACAATTTTTCAAAAATATGCTTCCTGAAAAATACCTTAAAATTTTATATGATTAATTACAGAATAGAACTTGGAAATGACAAAATCAAAATGAACATTAAAACAGCTTAGAAATGTATACATATGCAAATATCTGCCTCTGATCGGTGCGTCACACAATCGCAACAGACGCATTATCACATGAAAAAGTTGTTTTTACTCTGGCATTAATCAATCGCCTCGCTTATGCAAGTGTAGCGCGCGCTGCCCTGCAGTCTGAGCGACCCTTAAGTATTTCACATTTCTGTTACATTTTGAGAGTGTAGTTAGCCTGTACCGACATTATGTCGCAATACAGCAACGAAGAACTTTTTGAAGTGCTTATGCTGTTCAGTTTATGCAATCGCAATGCTAATGAAACTGCATGGGAATATCAACGTACTTTTCCAAATTCTCGTCATCCTTCTGGGAGATTTATTACCCGATCGGTGCAACGAGTGCGTGACAGAGGAACAGGTGGACTATAGGCCCAGACTTCACTCAACTGATGTAGAAATTGATATTTTGGATTACTTTTGCAGTTATACACATAGTAGTGTTCGCACCGCTGCTTCAGACATGAACGTATCACGTGCAACAGTGTGGAGAATACTGAGACTGAATAAATGGCATCCGTTTAACATTCATGGTGTGCAAGGACAGGGGCCGACAGATTATCAACGCCGTCTAGATTTTTGTATTTGGGCTCTAAATCTGAAAGATGCAAGTCCCTCTTTCCTGAAAAACGTAATTTGGACTGACGAATGCTGTTTTAAATAAGATGGATGCATAAATCCTCAAAATGAACACTTCTGGTCTGACACAAATCCATTCGTGGTACGTGATATTTATCATCAGAAGAAATTTTCTGTGATAGCATGGTATAGTATTTTCAGAAACCGTTTGCTTGGACTCATATTGTATGATGGTATGTTGACGGGTGAGAGATATGTTAATGACATTCTGAATGAGGATATTCCTGATTTTAAGGATGAATTCCCCAAACGGAACTTCCACATGCATGGTTTCAACAGGACGGATCTACAGTTAACCATATTACAGTTGTGAAACACTGGTTAAATGCAGAGTTTCCAAACAAGTGGATTGGCTTGCATGGGCCAGTCGAATTTCCTCCTAGATCGCCTTATTTAACGCCTATGGATTTTTATTTGTGGGGACGTTTACGCACAACTGTTTATCTGTCACCTCCCTTAAACAAAGCAGAGTTGCAATAATGCATTCAAGATGGTTGTCATGACATCACCGAACAGGAACTTGATCGAGTGCACAAAAGTGTTATCAGGCGAATGCAGCTCTGTATTGGCATGGATGGAAAACATTTTGACCAAGCTTTGTAATATTTGTGTAAAGTTATTATTTTTACACAGTGTAGATACTTTTGTACCAATAAATAGCAAAAATATTATTTATTTATGCAATCATTGTTTTCTTTCGTAATTTGTGTATGACCCCTGAAACGCGATCTGCCGACATGATTTTTACCCTCTGACAACCCATGTCGATGCATCGAAAAGTAGTTTAACTCAGCATTTTTGTCTTTTCATGTCTCTGGGACATTTTATGATAAATTGCTGACATTTTTACATCACCTTATTAGTGTATGGGGCACATTTTATTCATTGTAATTTTTTTTATACTGGGGTCGAATAAAAATTTAAATTTTGTATTTCTTAAAATTTAATTCCCGTGAAAATTTTGATCGATTTCATGAAATTCTGTAACTTTTTTTACACATTTTTTAATTTATTATATATGTCTAAGATCAATATGTAAGGAATAAAAGCCGAGGTCAATGCTTTTGGGACACCCTGCATGTATATATATATATATATATATATATATATATATATATATATATATATATATATGTATATAGCATATTTTATATATATATAAAATATGCATTGATCTTATATATATATATATATAAGATCAATGCGCATATTTTTTACTAAATCACAAATGCTTAGAGTGAGATTTTTTACCATTTTGACAAATAGAAAAATACACCCAAAATTGTTTGTCAATCAAAAACATAAAACTTTAGCTGAAACCAGCTAGAGGCACAAGGAACTGAGAAATGAGCAAAATATACTAACGTATGTCGAAAACCCAGACGGTCTGACTCGTCCGAGGGCATGAGTAGCGATGAGGACGGCCGGGATACTAACGTATGTCTAACATCATTTCCGTATGTTTCACGAAGTAAGAAATCTCATTTTGGGTAGGTTTCCTATAGAATAATATAGAACTACTGGAAGCTCCTTTCTTACACCCAGATGGCAGTCATAGAGTCCCGGCAGTAAATGTATTCATCTAATATTACGTCTAGTCATGAAAAACTTTTAGATTGCTTAATTACTCTCTACAATGCAACATCATGTAAAAAGAAACGTGTTCAGAAATAATCTATATAAATAAAATTGAAAATTCGTCTTTTTATTTGTAGGTGTGTGTGTTTTTGTTTCATCATCACGGGAGAACAGCTGCACTGTATTTGATAAAATTTTTGGTGTAGACTTGCACCCACGTAAAATTTAATCCATGTTTCGAGTTTCTAGGACCAGGGGTTTTTGAATTATTGCTAAAAACGCACTATTAAATATTCCATTGCGATATCATTATGCAGGTGATATTTTTTCCACTAATTTATTTGGAGAAAATTACATTCTGTCGTTTAGCAACAGAGATAAATTAAATGCGTTTATGCGGCAGACGAATTTTATTAAATATTTTCTTTAAATAATAAGATTTTTATTAAATTTTTTCCGATTTAAATAATAAGATTTTTATTAAATCTTTTCCGATTTAAATAATAAGATTTTTATTAAATCTTTTCTGATGTAAATAATAAAGACATATGTATACAAATATATTTTATGGAAATTTCATTTTTGACTGCATCAAGGCCTTCAGGTTCAAAGATTATGGGGATTATTGATATTTTCAATTTCTTATGTCATCTGTTTTATTTTGGGTTTTTTCATTTCATACTCACATATTGTAGTATTTGTACACAATTATACCTTTCAATCTACGAGTATATAAGTAGCACGGATATATCTTCCAACACCATTTTAGATCTTTCATTTTGGTATATATTGATTCAATTTCTTATTTCTTGTAAATTTGTTTACAAATGGAACCAGGATATTTTATTCTTCAGATCTGCCTGCGAAGATAATTTTATATAGGGAGAACAGAGATTCTTAAACTTCATGTAAGGAGTATTAATTTGAATATGTTAAAAGGATGTTTTAAATGTCACTCAGAGTACTATAGGAATTTGCAAATGATTGTGCATTTTGTTTCTTTATATTGCATATTCCGTACGAAGAACGGGTGTACTGATAGTTTCAAAATATATTTTTTTAGATCCTAAAGCGCATAAAACATAAATACATTTGTTAAATACTTTTCCATTTGTCATTTCTGATACTACATTAACCCTGATATATTTTAAGGGAAAATTTGAAATGGAAAAGAAAATATTTTTGTCATGGAATTACTACTGAGCACGTTTTAAGAACTTTTGGAGTATTTATGTCGGAAAACGATATCTCAAGATTTTAATGCTCGTATTGCTATGAAAAATTATACTTGACTTTTTTTTATAAAACGGAATCTAGATAAATTGCTTAGGTGTGTAAAATCAGATTTAAAGTTTATAGTTAGTATTACTTTGTTAATACGATTTCTATGGAGAAAGGATACCCTTCATAGAAAAATACAGATTTTGACGCCATTTTCAAAAAACAATAAAATCAGTATAGTACTGATAACTGTTACTGAGCTTCGTTGAAAAAATGAAAAAAAAAACTTTTAGGAGCACTATTCATTTTTATGAATGGGAAGTTCAAATACATATCAGTTTTCACTTTTTTAACGAGCAGAGTTTTTAGGCGTAATCATACACAAGTTTATTTAAAATAGATTGTATTAAAAATAACACTTAAAATTATTAAACAATCTAACATTAGGGTCTACAAAATAAGATGAACATTTTGATATTGTGGGTCTTTCTTTTCAGTAATAATTTAGCATGATTAAACATTAAAGATTTTAATAAGTATATCTAAGCTGAATGAACTTTTCACTTAGACTGTCGAGTGGAGATTGTTACTTCAGGAATTTGAGTGTGGCTTTAAAATGTAACTGTCCATTATATTACAGATGATATATTATATGGTAATTATTGTGAAAACATATCTTCGTTTGGTACTACCCATTCGCCCTATACTTTTATTGATATAAACTGCAGTTTATATTAATAAAAGTAAAGCTTAAATGGATCTAATATGATAAGTTTTGGATCTCGGTTCAAGCATTAATTAAAGCAAAAAATAAAATTTAATTCTATTAGAAGAAACCAATTTTTCAATAGAATGGTAACCTAATGATCTAAGGTGCATTTTTATACTTTTCCCTTTTATTTTGGACATTGGTTTTTGGACAATGACTCACACAACGATAATTACTCCAAGTGATATTAGCCGGATAACAATTGTATCTAAATTTTATAGAAACTGTATATAATTTGGCTTCTTTACGTTAAGTGGATGGGACAATATAAAATCAGGCAAGGTTATAGAAAATATTTGGGACATCATTTACATATTTATATTTAAAATAAAGAACACGATTTTACATATTAATGGCGGCAATAATTTTGGCATATTATAGATTTTTGGAAAATTTTTGCTTGAAAAATCTATTGCTCAGAATTTGCTCTAGATAGAGCTAGATAGAGCTTGATAGATTTGCTCTAGAGATGATGACTGGTATGGAATTAGTATTATATTCCAGAGATGGTAGGGGTGTTTTTTAAGGATTTTCCATCCCGATTCTGGAGATCACATTTTCAGTTTTCCGAAAATTCGTATGATAGTACGAAATAGGTATGCAAAAGAAAATAGAAACGCTTAATAGTTGCGTCAGAAATGAAGTGTACACACCATTTGCAACCATATGAATGCTCCTTCATTAATGTATTGCATTTTATGTTTTAAAAGAATAGTTGAGAGCAGTGAATTAGGAATTTTCAGAGACATGCAAGTGATGGATTTCTTTACTTTTAGTAATAGTCACTTAGATACTCTTTATTTATATATTTGTGTTTCGTATATTTTTCAGTTATCTATCAAGACACAGTGCTACGTTAACTGCTAATAAACTTTAGTATATTTTTGTGCTTTTGCATTAATGTTTTCTGCATTATTGCTGAGTTTTATTAAGTTATTTCTTGGAGTTAAAGAGACATTCCACACTTGATCTTTAAGGGTAGTAATTATATTTAAGGTAGATTCAGGTTCCAAGTAAAGCTATATTGTATAAAGCATAATGTATCGGATTGCGAAATTTGAAATGGTGTCATAATGAATGACGTTGGGCATACTGGCAAAGCTCGAGGTTTCTGGCAGTGTGAATTAGAAAGCATACATTCCATTCTTTGCAGAATGATCAACTGTGATGTTTTTGAAAAGTACTTTCTTTTTTATAGAAGGAGTAGAGATAATACGGTATATGAGTTGATCAATATATAACTATACAATGAGCTCGATGGAGAAAAATATGCATAGCTACTTGCATTTGTTGAAAGTGAAACGCATATAGAAGAAGACTATTGGAAAGAAAACTTACTAATCATAATTAAGGAATTGTGAAACTTTAAGTACCGATGCAAACTAGATATAATTTAGAGCAACTGGCCGTGAATCGAATTCTATTTATCTACAGAGACGAACACATACCCCAAATAAAATCCATAGCCAATAATTTTATGGTGCACACAGATTGCACTTAGTCAGAGCCAGAACATGGGTAAAAATGCTTTTTGTTGCTCTGAAGAGTGTAAAGGACAAGGGTCGTTGCTTGACCCCGTAAGCTTTCCTTTCTGTAGGCAGATATCGAATCTCGGCAGGTTGTCTCACCTTCAATATTTACTTGCATTCTGTGAGTGACTGGGTCTACAATACAGTTAATATTACTGCTTTTTCTTTTCAATCATTATATTTAAGGTAGATTCAGGTTCCAAGTAAAGATATATTGAATAAAACATAATGTATCGGATTGCGAAATTTGAAATGGTGTCATAATGAATGGCGTTGGGCATACTGGCAAAGCTCGAGGTTTGTGGTAGTGTGAATTAGAAACCATACATTCCATTCTTTGCAGAATGCTCAACTGTGATGTTTTTGAAAAGTAATTACTTTTTTATAGAAGGAGTTGAGATAATACGGTATATGAGTTGATCAATATATAACTATACAATGAGCTCGATGGAGAAAAATATGCATAGCTACTTGCATTTGTTGAAAGTGAAACGCATATAGAAGAAGACTATTGGAAAGAAAACTTACTAATCATAATTAAGGAATTGTGAAACTTTAAGTACCGATGCAAACTAGATATAATTTAGAGCAACTGGCCGTGAATCGAATTCTATTTATCTACAGAGACGAACACATACCCCAAATAAAATCCATAGCCAATAATTTTATGGTGCACACAGATTGCACTTAGTCAGAGCCAGAACATGGGTAAAAATGCTTTTTGTTGCTCTGAAGAGTGTAAAGGACAAGGGTCGTTGCTTGACCCCGTAAGCTTTCCTTTCTGTAGGTAGATATCGAATCTCGGCAGGTTGTCTCACCTTCAATATTTACTTGCATTCTGTGAGTGACTGGCTCTACAATACAGTTAATATTACTGCTTTTTCTTTTCAATCATTATATTTAAGGTAGATTCAGGTTCCAAGTAAAGCTATATTGTATAAAACATAATGTATCGGATTGCGAAATTTGAAATGGTGTCATAATGAATGGCGTTGGGCATACTGGCAAAGCTCGAGGTTTGTGGTAGTGTGAATTAGAAAGCATACATTCCATTCGTTGCAGAATGCTCAACTGTGATGTTTTTGAAAAGTAATTACTTTTTTATAGAAGGAGTAGAGATAATGCGGTATATGAGTTGATCAATATATAACTATACAATGAGCTCGATGGAGAAAAATATGCATAGCTACTTGCATTTGTTGAAAGTGAAACGCATATAGAAGAAGACTATTGGAAAGAAAACTTACTAATCATAATTAAGGAATTGTGAAACTTTAAGTACCGATGCAAACTAGATATAATTTAGAGCAACTGGCCGTGAATCGAATTCTATTTATCTACAGAGACGAACACATACCCCAAATAAAATCCATTGCCAATAATTTTATGGTGCACACAGATTGCACTTAGTCAGAGCCAGAACATGGGTAAAAATGCTTTTTGTTGCTCTGAAGAGTGTAAAGGACAAGGGTCATTGCTTGACCCCGTAAGCTTTCCTTTCTGTAGGTAGATATCGAATCTCGGCAGGTTGTCTCACCTTCAATATTTACTTGCATTCTGTGAGTGACTGGCTCTACAATACAGTTAATATTACTGCTTTTTCTTTTCAATCATTATATTTAAGGTAGATTCAGGTTCCAAGTAAAGCTATATTGTATAAAACATAATGTATCGGATTGCGAAATTTGAAATGGTGTCATAATGAATGGCGTTGGGCATACTGGCAAAGCTCGAGGTTTGTGGTAGTGTGAATTAGAAAGCATACATTCCATTCTTTGCAGAATGCTCAACTGTGATGTTTTTGAAAAGTACTTTCTTTTTTATAGAAGGAGTAGAGATAATGCGGTATATGAGTTGATCAATATATAACTATACAATGAGCTCGATGGAGAAAAATATGCATAGCTACTTGCATTTGTTGAAAGTGAAACGCATATAGAAGAAGACTATTGGAAAGAAAACTTACTAATCATAATTAAGGAATTGTGAAACTTTAAGTACCGATGCAAACTAGATATAATTTAGAGCAACTGGCCGTGAATCGAATTCTATTTATCTACAGAGACGAACACATACCCCAAATAAAATCCATTGCCAATAATTTTATGGTGCACACAGATTGCACTTAGTCAGAGCCAGAACATGGGTAAAAATGCTTTTTGTTGCTCTGAAGAGTGTAAAGGACAAGGGTCGTTGCTTGACCCCGTAAGCTTTCCTTTCTGTAGGTAGATATCGAATCTCGGCAGGTTGTCTCACCTTCAATATTTACTTGCATTCTGTGAGTGACTGGGTCTACAATACAGTTAATATTACTGCTTTTTCTTTTCAATCATTATATTTAAGGTAGATTCAGGTTTCAAGTAAAGCTATATTGAATAAAACATAATGTATCGGATTGCGAAATTTGAAATGGTGTCATAATGAATGGCGTTGGGCATACTGGCAAAGCTCGATGTTTGTGGTAGTGTGAATTAGAAACCATACATTCCATTCTTTGCAGAATGCTCAACTGTGATGTTTTTGAAAAGTAATTACTTTTTTATAGAAGGAGTAGAGATAATACGGTATATGAGTTGATCAATATATAACTATACAATGAGCTCGATGGAGAAAAATATGCATAGCTACTTGCATTTGTTGAAAGTGAAACGCATATAGAAGAAGACTATTGGAAAGAAAACTTACTAATCATAATTAAGGAATTGTGAAACTTTAAGTACCGATGCAAACTAGATATAATTTAGAGCAACTGGCCGTGAATCGAATTCTATTTATCTACAGAGACGAACACATACCCCAAATAAAATCCATAGCCAATAATTTTATGGTGCACACAGATTGCACTTAGTCAGAGCCAGAACATGGGTAAAAATGCTTTTTGTTGCTCTGAAGAGTGTAAAGGACAAGGGTCGTTGCTTGACCCCGTAAGCTTTCCTTTCTGTAGGTAGATATCGAATCTCGGCAGGTTGTCTCACCTTCAATATTTACTTGCATTCTGTGAGTGACTGGCTCTACAATACAGTTAATATTACTGCTTTTTCTTTTCAATCATTATATTTAAGGTAGATTCAGGTTCCAAGTAAAGCTATATTGTATAAAACATAATGTATCGGATTGCGAAATTTGAAATGGTGTCATAATGAATGGCGTTGGGCATACTGGCAAAGCTCGAGGTTTGTGGTAGTGTGAATTAGAAACCATACATTCCATTCTTTGCAGAATGCTCAACTGTGATGTTTTTGAAAAGTAATTACTTTTTTATAGAAGGAGTAGAGATAATACGGTATATGAGTTGATCAATATATAACTATACAATGAGCTCGATGGAGAAAAATATGCATAGCTACTTGCATTTGTTGAAAGTGAAACGCATATAGAAGAAGACTATTGGAAAGAAAACTTACTAATCATAATTAAGGAATTGTGAAACTTTAAGTACCGATGCAAACTAGATATAATTTAGAGCAACTGGTCGTGAATCGAATTCTATTTATCTACAGAGACGAACACATACCCCAAATAAAATCCATAGCCAATAATTTTATGGTGCACACAGATTGCACTTAGTCAGAGCCAGAACATGGGTAAAAATGCTTTTTGTTGCTCTGAAGAGTGTAAAGGACAAGGGTCGTTGCTTGACCCCGTAAGCTTTCCTTTCTGTAGGTAGATATCGAATCTCGGCAGGTTGTCTCACCTTCAATATTTACTTGCATTCTGTGAGTGACTGGCTCTACAATACAGTTAATATTACTGCTTTTTCTTTTCAATCATTATATTTAAGGTAGATTCAGGTTCCAAGTAAAGCTATATTGTATAAAACATAATGTATCGGATTGCGAAATTTGAAATGGTGCCATAATGAATGGCGTTGGGCATACTGGCAAAGCTCGAGGTTTGTGGTAGTGTGAATTAGAAAGCATACATTCCATTCTTTGCAGAATGCTCAACTGTGATGTTTTTGAAAAGTACTTTCTTTTTTATAGAAGGAGTAGAGATAATGCGGTATATGAGTTGATCAATATATAACTATACAATGAGCTCGATGGAGAAAAATATGCATAGCTACTTGCATTTGTTGAAAGTGAAACGCATATAGAAGAAGACTATTGGAAAGAAAACTTACTAATCATAATTAAGGAATTGTGAAACTTTAAGTACCGATGCAAACTAGATATAATTTAGAGCAACTGGCCGTGAATCGAATTCTATTTATCTACAGAGACGAACACATACCCCAAATAAAATCCATTGCCAATAATTTTATGGTGCACACAGATTGCACTTAGTCAGAGCCAGAACATGGGTAAAAATGCTTTTTGTTGCTCTGAAGAGTGTAAAGGACAAGGGTCGTTGCTTGACCCCGTAAGCTTTCCTTTCTGTAGGTAGATATCGAATCTCGGCAGGTTGTCTCACCTTCAATATTTACTTGCATTCTGTGAGTGACTGGCTCTACCATACAGTTAATATTACTGATTTTTCTTTTCAATAATGTTTTTTATACGCTTTAAGTTTCTGGCGACTACAAATGGGCTATAAAAGACTTTTTCGTCGATCTACCGCAATGGTGAATTATTTATTAATCGACTCAAATATAAAATGAGACATAATAATTTTTTAATACGTGCTATTTGCCTTATCAGTTTCAAAAACTCATATTATTTTCCTTATATACATAATGTAAAAGGAAAGTATTGTGACGGGGTCGAAAATTCGAATTCGAGTTTTCGACGGGAGAGCACGTTTCAAGCATCCCTGATCACGAATCGAACACTTTCGAAGTGATGTCTGTGTGTATGTGTGTGTGTATGTGTGTGTGTGTGTGTGTGTGTATGTGAAAGTATGTGTGTGTGTCAGTGAGCCTGTGGAGACGATATCTCAAGAACAAATGGAGCGATTTGAATGAAATTTGGTACAAAAATCACAATCCGTGAATACTGGAAGTCTATTGTTTTAAAACACATTCGAATGGTCAGAACCCCCCCCCCCCCCCTAAATTTTCGAGTGAAATTTTGAAAAAATCATCAAAAAATCAAAACCTTTAATAAAGTTACGCAAATAGATATTTCTTATGTAATTTTTCCTTAGAAAATGATTGACATAAACTTTAGAACGTTAGCATGAACCGTTCTCGAGATATTGCACATTTTTCAAATGAATTTATCAAAAAATCTCGTAAATTAAAAAAAATATATTAGCTGTTAAGATACATGTTCACTTTTTATATGTAATATCATACGATAAATTTGGTGACATCATTCTCGTGGATCTAACTCGTTCCATTCATGAGAAAAGGTACTTTGAGTAATACTTTTTTATTTGAACGCCAATAGTCATTTATCCGCTGTAAGAATAACTTATTTCTCCGTTCATAACGCTTGGCGAGATTTTGGTGACGAATTTAGCGGAATTTCGCCAACTTGGCGATATTTTTAAATGTTGCCAAATTAACGAAAATCTCGCCAAATGGTTAAAAATGATGCTAAATCAATGAAAATGACGACTAATCGACGAAAATTCAATATCTTAAAAATAATGTAAAAATCTACTATAAGAATAAGCTATTTTTTTGCTGTAAAAGTAGTAAATTTATTGCATTATATAAGGAAAGTCATGTGCTGCCCACATCAGATTTTTTTTTAATATCAGTTTGATAAATATTTAAAAATATGAACTGCCAATTCTCGCTACTCATTAAAAACGTGATTCAGCACATCCTTATGTTTTTAATGAGTCTATCCACATGATTTAATTGAGACTGTAAATATACTATTTAAGAAGTCAAATAAGAATGTCTGGAATATAAATCAAAATTAAAGGGCTAAAATGAATTTTAGTATAATTTTTTTTTAGAGTGTGGACTTATGTTGCAGTGAGTATCAATGTCATTTCAATGATTTAAGCAGTAATGGACATAAATTATTAGGTAAGAAACATCTGCATACATACAATATACTTAAGAAAATTTGATATCTCTATCTGTCTGCCTGTAACGTTTGACGACAAGTTTAGCGACTACTTAGGCAAACAATTTGGCGCAATACTGCCAACATAGCGACTTTTTGTAAATGTTGCCATGTTGGTGAATGTAATATTTTTTATGATTAAAGTCATTTTTTTTTATAATCTATGCCGCTTTGTGACATTTATTATTTTAATATTCTTGATTTAAAATGTATCAAATTTCATTGTTCGTGGAATAGGTTCGCTTTATTAGGGTGGGTCTAGTAACCCGTAATAAAATTGAGTTTAGGGTTTGTATAGCAATAGTTATTTGCTAGAGATGTCGTATAGTAGTTGATAATATTGTTCGAGAAAAGTGCGTGGTCCTAATATGTCTGGGGATTTTAGAAGCTGATGTGCTGCAGACGAACTGCTGGTTGAAGAGGTTTTGCATATTTTTAATCACTTGTTTTTAATACTTTTACTTTATATACTTTTTTATATAATAATTTTAAATATCCTGTCATATTGCAGGTTTAATATATTATACTTTTAAAAGCGCATTAATTATGTAGAAGCTATATTTAATTATATAATATTTTCGGTGTATATTAACATTTAGGTACAGTGCCAAGTATATTAATTGTAATGTATATTTTAAATTATGGACTTACTTTGAATGAGTGTAATTAAATATGTGACGTGCTTTAAATTTGAAAATAATTATCCAGTCAAAAGGGAAGTTTGATATGAATACCAACACAACTACATGACGTAAGGAGATTTGAAATGCCTCTCTTATTGTTACGACAACAAATGGACTAATTTATTTAATGCTATGAGCGTTGCATTAGTTGTGACTGTAAACCGTTTTCCCAGTGATTTTAGTTATGATAACGGAAGTCTTGTTAAGTGATTTATGTACTAGGTTTCCTGTTTTATACATATAAAAATGATAGATTAAACTCGTGAAATTAGCTTCAATGTTTTGTTTAAATCCCTTTGTTAATGACCATAAATCGTGGTAATGATGTACGGTACGAAACATAAAAATGACTGCTGCTTTCCTCTGAATTGTGGAATAATTTTGCAGAAGCTTGAAAAAATTGTCTTTAAAAATTTATTGCAGAACTGTACATTTCATAACTTTATAAATGTGCTTGAAATATATATTAGCTCAAAATTTTTAATATCAATATACATATATTCGAAGCGCGCGCACACACACACACATACACTCACACACACACACACATACACACACACATACACACACACACACACACACATATATATATATATATATATATATATATATATATATATATATATAAACTCCAAACACCAAAATAATTATTTTTGACGCTATGTTTATAATAGAGAAATAAATCTTATTTACTGAGGTTATGATTTACTTTCATTCCATGAAATATCACCTAACAATATAATAAATTTTTCTTTGCGTCATATTTATTTAGTATCTATAGGCGTCTGAGTTTGTATTTTGATGGTCAAATGTGATGGTTTACTAATGTGTGAACTTCAAGGACTTTTCCAGTCCACGTAATCCACTTGTAATGAAGGAATTACGAGTTCCTCGACAGTGCAGGGACTGGAAGTAATATTTCGATTATAGCTTAGAGTTCATTAGACTTTTTCTGCTGATAAATACTCATAAAAAGATAAAAAATTAACATCGACGATTTTTCTTGTTGTTACGATAAGTGTATTTTACACTTGGAGATCTCATAGAAATAGTAATTAGCGGCAAAAAATTTACCATACTATTATTTTTATGAAAAAATATTCTTTAAAGCATATATTTATTAGGGTCTGCAACAGATAAAATTCAGTTGATGACTGATTTGGATTTAGCACCAAATTCTGAAAAAGAATAGGGGGGTGGGGTGGGGGGTCAATGGGGTCACTATGGATTTCCATTTCGGGTTCCTTTTCCATTTTCGGTTCAAAAATTTGCATTTTATTTGAAGCATTTATTTCTCAAGATAAGTTACAGATGAAGCTTAGATGGTGACTGATATGGATCCAGCATCAAATTCTAAAGGAAGTAAGGTTGTCTCTAAGAATTTTTCCTTTAGGTTTTTTTATTGCACTTCCGGTTTAAAGTTTTTTAAAGCATCAATGTCTCAGGATTGGATATAGCTAGAGCTTAGATTATCACTGATATGGATTCAGCATTATATTCTGAAGTGTGAAAAGTGACATACTAAGTGTTTCCGGAGATGTCGTCTTCCTATAAAGAAATACCATTTTATCTCAAAATATCTATTTCTTAATATCTGCTATGGATATAGCTTGGAGAAAAACTGATATGGAGCAGCATTAAATGCCGGAAAAGAATGGTGGGTTCACTAAGAAGTTCCACGTCAGCTATCTTTTCCACTTCCGGTTCAAAAGTTTTTTTGAAAACTTTATTTTTCAAAACTAGCAATAGAGAGATCTTAGATGATGACAGAAATGATGTCAGCATTAAATTCCGGAGTAGGTGGGAGCTTTACTAAATATGTCCCCTTTCGGTATTTCTTCGCTTCCGGTTCAAAAAAATTCCTAGATAGATCTATTTCTCAGGAGTGACTATAGATATAACTTGTACGATGACTGATATGAATTGGGCATCAAACTCCAGAGGGGTAGAGATGATTCATTAAACATTTCCATTTACGGTTTTAATGATGTCACTTCCATTTTCCCCCCAAATTTGTATGACTGTACGAAGTAAGTATGAAAAGGAGAATAAACATGCTTGATAGTTCTGTAAGAAAATAATTGTAGACACCATTTACCACTCTATGAAAGTTCATTTAAAAATTTATTGTTTTTATTTCTCTAAGGACTTTATGATTTGATATATTTAATGAAGATATTTAATATAGTTATCGGATTCTTAATATGCTTTAAGTAACATGCTTTGGAATTAAGTGATATTTGTGTAATGTATTACAAAAATTAAACACGTACTTTGTTTTGTATAAAATTAAGAAATATTTAACTAAACTACTAAATATATAAATATCAATATATGTACGATAGAATATAATAAAACTTTGTTAACTCTTGAACCCCTGTGTCCCATTTTAAAATGGTGTGATTTTCCTTTCAAGGTTACAAGAACAACATGGCGGTGTTTGGAGTATTTCTTCATTTTTATCGCATAAAAACAGCATAGTTACTTGTACAGACTAAGTTGTGTATAAATAAAAATTTAATTTATATGCACAATGTTGTCAGGCATAATTATTTATAGTTTGCCTTCTTGCGCATAAAGAAAATGTTTTAAAGTATTTTGATCAGAAAGAAGTAATGACTTAAAAGTGTAAAAAAACGTATTCATCAAGAGCCAGTGCGGGTACTTCCAAAACGGACACTGTATTTTTGGTGTGTCTGAATTGCATTCACACTGGTTGTTAGGAAACTAACTACTGGCTATTTACTTTTTGAATGTGACTGGAAGAATTATACTTAAATCTTAAAATTAACACTAGATGCATATAAGCAAATACACTCTGTTTCAAAAAAATATATGAACCCACAAGAATGTGAGTTACAGCCAAGAAACTCCGCATGTAAATGTCGTTTTAAGAGTTATGCAAATGACTAAATTATCAGCGCCGATGATGCAATGCGCATGAGAACGATGCATCGTGCAGCCTTTAAAACGAGCAGTACTCACTCACGGATAATTGGAACTGAACACGGACGATTGGTACTGGATTTTTTGCTTTGATACTGCAAGCTGTGTACAAAAATGCCTTTGAGACGTACACGTCAGCTCTACGAATAATTGTTGGATTTCGCATCTTAGACCTAAAGGAAGCTGGTTGGTTCAACAAACGTATCAGTTGTCATCTTGGTCGGAGCGATATGGGTGTTGCCCGGTGTTGGCAACATTTGATCAGAGAAGGCACATCATATAACCATCGCAAAGATTCAGAACTCCCTAGACAGACAACTGCTCGAGATGATCGTGTAGTCATGAAAGGAGCTACGTCCACGCTAGTGGCGTCGCTATCAGCTTATCAAAGGCATTCCCCTCCAAGCATCTTGTATCAAGGCATACTATTCGGAGACGACTGCCAGAAGGTGAGATTAGGTGTAGCCGTCCATTAAGATGTCTGCCATTGACTCCTGAACACGTTAGAGCCATCTCGATTGGTGCTGAGCTCGATTAGTGTGGATAGTGTCCGATTGGAGATGTATTGTGCGACGATTTCTGCTTCTCTCTCTGTGCTGGTAACCAACGGCACACGCACATTACAAGTGGTGTGCTATTACGCATGTGTGTCTGGAGAGCCATATCGCGGGGCAGCCGATTTCCTCTAGTTGTGCCGCAAGCGAATCTGACGGCTCGCTTGTACTTTAACGTCTGTAGATGATTGTTTTGTCTATGATGTCAAGCCGCCCAGGTTACATTAACTAAAAAGACATCGTTCGACCACACATTTTGCAAGGCTTTCTCAACAATGTCTTCGAGGATTTAATATCATTCCATGGCCGTCCAGGTCTCCAGACCTATCACCAATAGAATACGTCATGGACATGCTAGGACGGCAGAATACCACCTTCTCAGAATACCATTGAATTAGCTGACCAGTTGCAACATATGTTACATAATCTATCGCAGAGTGCCATAAGCTAGTTAACTGATCCTCAACCGAACCGAATCTTGTCTTGTTTAGCTGCCAAGGGAGGATTTACCACTTACTAAAATGTTATCTTCTTGTTGCCCCTAATTTTTAATAAAACGTTTATTTTCCAAATTTTAATCATTTGTATATCTCCTAAAACGATACATGCACGCCGCTTGCCCAATTTCTTATGGTGTATATATGTTTCCAACACAGAGTGTATTTCTCAGTAGAATTCATTTATTGAGTATATTTTATATTTGGGATATCTATATGAAAAAAGTTATGAAAATTTTAGTAACTCAGTAATAGTTGCAAAATGATGTGCTGAAGAACTAGTTCTCTACATGATGTTAAAGTTTTTGTTTCTACTTTCAACAAATTTCCGTCGCATGCTTTTATTTTGTTATATATATATTCTTCGGAACATGCTCTTTTGCTAAAGAAACGAATTTCAAATATGCATTGTTATAAAGTGTATAAAAGGTAAAATATTTCGCTTCATATGGAATGTTCAATGCTCTTGCCATTTTAGTTATGCGATGTATTGAAAAAGAAATGTGTTCAAAGAGAAATGTATACAAAGATAAATGTATTCACAGACAAATGTGTTCAAAGATAATCTTTCTGGCTGGAATAGAGAAAAAATTCTGAAATATAGTTTTGTCAAAATATAATGTCACGTTAAGAAATAAGTTACAGAATCCATAGGTTTTCTTTAATTAAATTAATTGACTCGTGTAAAAGTTTTGTTATTCATATTCATTATTAACTACAGAGTATTTTTTTAAATTATATGTTCTCATGTACTGCAGTTGTATATTTATATTATAAATCTCACAAAAAGATAGAACGAAAGAACCTTTGTTGTACGTCTTTACAATTTATTATGAGAGAACTTTTTAGCTAATTTTTCATAGTATAATTATACTAGCAGTACACTCATTCTTTGTACGGAATATATGATATGAAGAAATTTAAAATTCACAATTATGCGTAAATTCCTATAGTATTCTAAATGACCTTGTCAATCAAAATATTCTATTAAAATATTTAATTCAATGTTCTTAAAATGAAGTTTAAGAATGTTCATTCTTGCTATACAAAATTATCTTCAAGAGCAGATCTGAAGAATAAAATACTCTGGTCCCATTTGTAAATAAATTTACAAAAATAATTAATATATACCAAATGCATTAATATATGCTGAAATGAAAGTTGCTATACAAAATTATCTTTAAGAGCAGATCTGAAGAATAAAATGCCCTGGTCCCATTTGTAAATAAATTTACAAAAATAATTAATATATACCAAATGCATCAATATATGCTGAAATGAAAGTGCTATGAAATTGGATCAACATATGCCAAAATGAAATCGCTATGAAATTAGATCAACTTATACCAAAATTAAAGCGCCAAAATGGTATTAAAGATATACTCGTACTATTTTTTATTCTGTTTCAACAGTTGGCTAAACTCAGTATAAGAGTTTGAAAAATCTTTGCTAAAATGAAACAGATAAACTGAAAATATCGATAATCCTCGTAATATTTCAACCCAAAAGCCGTAATTGATATAATCCAGTCAAAAATATAATTAAGATAAAATTGATTTTTATATACACTTCTTAATTATTTAAATTGGTAAAAATTTATTAAAAATTGTCTGCTGTAGAAGGGCATTGGGTTTTCCGTTGCTTAGCAACATGATGTTAATTCTTTTCAAATACATATGTTGTATAAACCCATTGGGATTAATTACATTGCTTAGCAACGCATTTTTTTCAAATTAATACGCTGTATAAACTTAATGGGTTAAATTCCGTTGCTTAGTAACATGCTATCATATTTTTTTTCAAATAAATTTGCCGAAAAATTATTGTTAGTTCAATTGGGAGTTACTTATTGGGAGCTTAGTTTTTACATTCCATATATACATAGTACAATGTCTAGGGAAAGTATTATGATGGGGTCGAAAATTAGAATTCGAGTTTGCGATGGAAACCCGGAACTCGAATCGATCATTTTTGGAGTGATGTTTGTGTGCGGAAACGAGTTTTCACAAACGAACGGAGCGTTTCCAATTTGGCAGAAAAATTACAATCCGTGAATACTGGAAGCCTATTGATTTTAAACGCAATCGAATCTTCGAAAGACCCCAAATTTTTAAATGAAACTTTGAAAAAAAAAAGAAACACTTAAAAAATCGAAACCTTTTATAAAGTTATGTAAATATTCATTTCTTATGCAATTTTAATTAGAAAACGATTAACACAAACTTTAGAATGCTAGCATAAACCGTTATCGAGATATTGTACATTTTTAAAATAAATTTATAAAAAAAATCAGATAGAATAAAAAAAAAATTAATTATCGTGAAATATATTCAGTTTTCATATGTAATATTATACGATTAATTTGTTAACACTATTCTCGTGAATTATCCTTCCATTCACAAACGAATTTACTTCGTGTAATAGTTTGTATTTTGATGCCTTAATTCGCCAACAGTCATTTATATATAAGACATGCTTTTCTCTCCGTTTGTCTGTAACGCTTGGCTATAAATTTAGAGAACTTGGCGACTCATTTAGCGATACATCACCAAGTTGGCGATTTTTTGCCTCAAATTGACGAAAATATCGTTAAAATTATAAATATGACGGTAAGTTAACGAAAATGACGCCAAAATGATGAATGGATTATTAAAATATTTTAATATATGAACTATATTGCTTATTGTGTAAAACACTTGCAAGCATGTTACTGAAAGTTTCAAGGAATCAGCTATCCATAATGGGGAGAACGGTTCCTGATTGTTATGATAACATATATATATAAATACAAAAGTAACGCTTCGGCAGACGACAATTAGCTGAATATTTCAGAAATGTTGCTGGAATTTTCATGAACGCATGCAGTTGCAGAACTTTTTATAATTTGCCGAAATTATCAACCAAGTAGCTGAAAAAAATGAGCAAAGGCTGCAGAATATTTTGCAGTGTATTACCAATATCGATAATTGTCGATTTAGAGTTGCGCGAAATATAATTTTTTGTGGGACTTCGAAATAGTTTTACATGTTGTCATCCGAAAAAGCGCCAAATGTATAATTTAACATTAAAATTACTGTTCTGTGGATATTATATATCATCGTGTTTCACAGTGAAAGAAGTAATTCATTGCATTATACAGGGAAAGTCATGAAGTCATGTGCTCATGTTTTTTATTAATATCTCGACAATTCCTGGTCTTAGAAGCTGGAAACATGGACTAAATCTTAAGTGGGGATATTTCACGGTAACCCATAAAATTTCATCAAATTATGTGCAGTCTTTCACTCGTGATGATGAAACATACACACACACATATAAACACACAGACACATTTTTAATTTTATTTATACAGATGATGTCAACATTGTATTGCAAACTGTTTTTAACCAAAATTGCGGTTCCATTGAAAATTAGTTTCACTATTAGTTTGAGTTTGTCAGTTCTATCTTCTCTCTTTAACCATTAATTAATTCATTATATCCTTCTGCTGAATTGTAATTAGTAAATGTGATAAATACCGAAGAATTTAATACAAAATACTGTACGATGAAAATCGTGGAATATTCTCAGAACTTACAGTTGTGTGTAAATGATATGTTCTATTAAATCACCTAGCTGATATAAAATAGTATAGCCAATGAATTTATTACCTTAAAAATATTTCAACATGGCAGCCACTTTCGGAAAAAAAGAGCGTGTTCTAAAACCAGTCTATGGCACTGACATTGATACATGGTTTATTTCTCCTAGGAACTTTAAATATTCCCACACTTTAAGCGTCAATACTTTATTCTCTTCGAATTGTACTTTGCGTTCATGTAGATGCACACTTGACATTTCTATACTAAACTGAAATCTTGTAATTCACTTTAAACGGAACGCAATATCTATGTTTTAGCAGATTGCAATAATATATTTTTTATTTTGACTATTTTATAATATACTATCATATAATATACTATATTTTATAATATAATACGTATTTAAATATTCCCATATTTCAAGCGCCAATACTTTATTATTTTCGAATTGTGCTTTACGTTTATGTAGATGCACACTTGACATTTCTATACTAAACTGAAGTCTTGTAATTCACCTTTAACATAACGCAATATCTATGTTCTATCAGATTGCAGTAACATATTTTATATCTTGAATATTTTATAATATACTATTATATAATGCACTACATTTTATAATATAGTACATATTTAAATATTACCACATTTCAAGGGTCAGTACTTTATTCTTTTCGAATTGTGCTTTGCATTTATGTAGATGCATACTTGTCACTTCCATACTAAACTGAAATCTTGTAATTCACCTTTAACGTAACACAATATCTATGTTCTAGCAGATTGCAATAATATATTTTATATCTTGAATATTTTATAATATACTATTATAAAATGTATTATATACAGTACGCATTTTGTGCTTCAGTATATCGAAATAATTAGAATGAAGAAAATAGATGAATAGATTGCTTTGATTGCTATGGTTACTTTAAAATAGGTCATACTTAAACATTGATAACGAAATTGATTCTATCAGAAATGTATTTATTTTACAGTGGTGCTAAAATATTGTATTATCTTCATATATCCGTAACTTTAATGGAGAACAAGTACAGCAACACATTTACAATGATATGTAATATTGATGAATACATTGAAATGGAGGGTATGTAGTAATGTACAAACATTATTTAGGAATGTCTGCGTGTGTAATAATCCAAAATAATGAGAAATATGTCGCATTCCTTTTTTATGAAATATTTAAAACTAAAATAAATATATTAAATATCCTACGTTCAGTATACTATACTAACCTATAGTATACTAAATATTTAGTATATTTTAGTATAGTACTATGTCTCCCGATCAAGAGGTTTTAGGTTAGATTTTTGCTCTGAACAAATGTTTTATGACGATAAGATTCTTATGAAAACCAATTAGTCTTCAAAGGAAAGTTTTAAATAACAAATACTTTTGTGTTTTATATTAATTTAAATCTTAAAATGTTATAAAACTGCTTGAGTTCAGAAATTGATTAGTCGTTACAGGTAAGGCAGTGAAAGCAGTCAAAAATATTTCCCAAAGAAAGAAAGAAATATTTGTTGATGTTATTTACGTATAAAATTTTGCTATGTGATCATGAAGGTAAGTTTGACACAAAATTGATGATTCCAGATAATTCTACTGGGTAATTGTATTCTTAAAATAAAAAAAGGACCGAAAGTGAGATATATGTTATTGAATTATAGTTTACTGTTTCATATTTAGTTTACTGATTCAATTGATGCGAAAGTAATCTTTTACAGATTTTCGCATAAAATACTTAGTTATACTGATTTTGGTTCATATTACATCCCATGGTTTAATGGTGCACTGTATAAGGTTGTTAATTAGTTCTAGACTACTGATGCCAGCTAGTTGATAGGTAAAAAATACATTTTCTGTGTTTGTAGACTATATTTTTGTAATGTTTCTGCCTAGAAAGAAATATCTTAAATTTATTTTTATAAATATGGATAATTTCGAAGAGTAGGTATTCATATAGCACATTTTAATTGTATAATATTTTTATGCTTTTTCAAGAAATTTTGGTATTTAGATAAAATTTTCAAAAGTATTCAAATAAAGAAGTATAAAGCGTTTCCTAAATAAAATATAAATATTATCTTTTAATCAAATTGTGCTAATATGAGTAGTTTTCTCTTATCTATATTTGATTCTTTCTGGTATCGAATCATTTATTTCAATTTTAAATGTATTTATTTCCCAGAAAATGGAATAGGTGTCGAGATTTATTGAAATATGTATGAATTCATTTATAGTAGTATATGTCAGACGGTTTTAGCAGAAGTAGCAAGCATTTTGTATGGTCAGATTGGTCAACCAATACTGTATTTCTAGAAGGTATCACTTCTAGAAGGTAATGATTTTAGAGGGTGAAATGATATGATTACCGTATTTTTAGAATATCAAACTGAAACATTCATAAACGTGATTGGATGGCGTCATATTTCATTCTTAATGTGGCTTCTAATATTAAAATTTCAATCTGTCGTAAAACTTAAATCTCATAGATATGAAAATTTTTTTGGCTGTTTAATGCCATTTAAAATATAACAAAGTGCTATAACCAAAATATATATATTTTAAATTATCTTAAAATTGAATTTCCATTATTTTTCTTGCAAAAAGAAAAAAAACCTGGTTGTTTTTTCTTTCATTTGATCAAACACTTACAATTTTTTTATCTAACTAGGACTGACCAATCTGCCAGTGCGCAAGAAAGGGTTTCCGAATAGGAACGTATATAACCCAAAACAACATGTGTCCTGGCTGAAATGAATCCTGTTTGTGCTTACAGAAAACGCGAAAGTTATAATTTCTTCCAGAATTTAAAAATGTCACGGGAATGTTACGCAGGATCAAAATTATACAAGTTACGCATATGTATACGGTCAGACATTGATTGACATTTTTTCTACGCATAGAAGAGGTGAGTGAATGAAAATGTTATGCTGCAAAAGCTGATCTTTCTAAAAGAACCATAATAATAACGAGTAATTATTAATAATGCAATACTAATCGACTCGGTCCTGAAGATTGCATAATAAAACATTTGTCATTATAACACCTGAGATTGCATAATAACACCTTCCTCCACTTGAGTCTTCAATTGCTAGAAAGATAGGGAAGCGCATAATATTATAAATTCTGTAGTAACTGTACATTGCTACTAACATGCAACTAATTTATATCACATATTACACATATCATTATGTATAATTGCCTAACGAATTTTGCTTTCCAGATCCTCCAGAAGCCACCTGGTGATCTAGAAGACTGAATATTTTCACATTTATTTTATCGATTACAGTACAGAACTAAATGGAGACGGGTGTACAATATACCTCAATTGGAGCGGAGAAAAGGGGAGGGGTCTAAAAGTATTTCCAGAAACTTTAAAATATCCTCTGTTGACCTGCAAAGCTGAATTTTTGCGCACTTATAGTATCGACTATGATGCAGAACCTAACGAAACTGGATTTTCGATTTACTCGTCCACCCCCATCGAGAGCAGAGAAAATGCTTTTTTTTAAAGTATTTTCGAACCTTCCAGAAGCCTCCTGGTGAACTAGAAGGCGGAGTCTTTATACTCTTATAGTATCGACCATCGGACAGAACCTGTCGTAGTTGGATTTTGATTCTCCCCCTTGGACGGATATTGTGGGATTTTAAATGTCTTTTAAAACTCTGAAGAAGCTCTCCAGTGGTAAAGAAGGCTTAATCTTACTATTGGGTCGAACCCAACGGAGCCGAATTTTCGGTTTTTTCAGTAGTCACAATTTTCGACGTTAAGCATATATCGTTCAACAAAATAAAACTTATGAAAAAATTGCAGCTTAATTTAAGAGTGTTAGTTTCTCTGTCTTTGACAGGATTAAATAATAGTTTTTTATATATTAATATAAAAATCATATATTATGAGAATTTTTTCTATTTCTGATTGTTTCAATACAATATTAGATATCTAATCATAAATACTATAATACTTCTTTCCTTAATATATTGAAAATTAGAAAATATTTCAAACAAAAGATACATATATTTTTTTTTCAAATATATCTTCATTCCGCTTTTTTTAGTGCCATTTTTAAAACTTAGACGCCATTAAGTTGTAATCCCAGCAATTTTTATCTGACACATATAGTTTAATTTGGTTGAAAAAAAATGTTTAAACAATGGACAAAACTGTCCCCAGGGATGGAGTTTGGATAAATACAATATATAAGCCATTTTCTATATCGCTTAGAGTCTTTTTCAATATCAAACGTGAAATTGGGAAATAATCCTGATATTTATTTAAAACCATTTGTTTTATTTATTGCAGGATAGAAATCCTTTTACTTGGAGTAAACTTTTAAAGAACAGATGTGTCTATATGTTTTCTTACTTTCCCTAAAATACATGGAAATGTATAGGGAAAGTATGGAAATCGCGTTTAAAATCGCAACTTGCGTTTTTGACTGATCTGCACATTTCAAGGATTTTGGAACCCGAGAAAACTATTTTTAGCGTGAAGTCGGTAAGCGGTGTCTGTGTCTGTATGTGCAATGTATGTATCCCCTCTATCTGGAAAATGAATTGACCAAATTTTACAAAATTTAATAGATAACTTATAGGACATTCTAGTGCCGATTAGATTTTGGTACTATTCTGAAAGAAAATGACTGCCTTCTTTTTGAAAATAAACTTCAAAAATTGCCAAAATCTAAAATGAAAGACTAAGTCTTCTCAAATGTATAGCTTAAATGCTTGTTTTAATAGTAAATTTTGATGACAGAGAGAATAAGGTCAACCCCATAACTTTAGGATTAATCGTTCGTTATATAGTTTTTTTTTTTTTTTTGTATTTTTGTCACGCTGTCTTTAAAATTACGTCCAGTAGCCAAATAAAAACAAAAATTGAAATAAACTGCATATTTAGTGTAATTTCAAATAATTATCGCTGTTATTTTGTGCTATTAAACTCAATTTAATAAATTATAATAAAAATCAAGAGAACATGAATTTGAGTTTGTAAGGAAAGTCATGTGCTGCCCACATCAGATTTTTATTTTCCTATCCTATGTAATATAGTATAGAAAGAGCACTGTTTTCATGAAAATTTTTGAATTTGCGATTTTGGTTCCAATATATGTTTTAAGCCCCCCTGAACACATTTCGAATATTTTTGGAGTGATGTCCGTCTGTCTGTATGTATGTACATGCATGTCTGCTGTTGATTTATTATGTACACGATAGCGGCTGCAAATATGAATGGATTTTCAGAAAACTGTATATATAATGCTTTGTTATTACAAAATCTAGAACTAGATAGAATGTTTTTAAATTTGCGCGAAAACTTCGAAATTTATTCGAAATAATATATCTCTTAAGGGGACGGTGGACGTTGAATTTTTTTTTATTTATTTATTGACTTAGAAACGTGAAAATTTGTATAAATATTCCTCTTAACATTACTAGATACAATACCATTTAATTTTATTTCAATTTTGTTATAATTTTGTATTCTTTTTAATTTAATATTTTTAAACGAAAATTTGAAAATGCTCCTTGCGTGCCATTTGTTCACATTTTTGATTCACTTTACATTATGATCACTCAAAAATACATTATGAACAAATTTGGTATTAATTTTTAAATCCCTTAGAAAGTTAATTTTTTAAAAATTAATTTTCATCATTTAAGTCGGTTCTTATTTACTTTTAATTGCCTTAATAAAGTTCAATTATAAAGTGCATGACCTGTTTCATTAAAATGTATGAGAGGTGTCTTCTTGCCAAATTTCATGCATTTCAGACAAAAATTAAGACGCATGGAGCATTTTTAAAATGTAAAACTTTTGAAAATTCCGTTTCGAAAAAAATGCATTCAACCTTTTGGTTACGGGTGAGACACCGTCCACCCCAAACGAACTCCCCAAAAGACAGATATTTGACATACCTAATTCCAAAAAGTTCTATCCCCCTTTGCAGGCATTGGCGTCCATGGAAATCGCCAACAGAAACATTGCACCTGCTGCAGCAGGTGTCGATCTGTATGGAACTGTTTGGGATAAGGTATGTCAAATACCTGTCTTTTGGGGAGGTTCTTCGTTTGGGAGGGACGCTGTCCCATCCGTAAGCAAATGTTAAATGTGTAAAATAATGTTATATATTAAAACATTTTTAGTCGATTTTTGCTCATTTCAAAGTCCACCGTCCCCTTAACATGGCAGTATGGGATAAAATTTGACACAATCTTGTATGAAAAGGTTTATTTGTAGCTCAATTATCACGAGACTTAATAGTTTCAGTCACTGCTGTGAAAGCTAGCCGCGATATAATTTTTTTTTATTCGTGACGTCATTAGCTCAAGTTACCTCCCTGGAGAGTATATTGTCAAGTATGGCATCAATCGGAAGACTTTTTCAAGCCCTTTAAAATGAAAGGTAACACGTTATAATTGTAATCATTTAGACAAACGATACCGATTTTTCAAAAAAATTCTTGTAGAATTTGATAAAAATAATGGATTTTAGTATGAGAAAATCGAGTAGTGCTATACACTAGTTAATCTGTACTTGATATAGAAAATTGAAGTATGGAAATCAAATAAATTTCTTTAAGCTGAATATTTTAGCTACATATGTAACTTTATACTAGATGTTCTTAATAAACATTAATATCATTAATATACAGTATTCTTTAAGCCCCCCCTCCCCAATAACTTTGTGAGAAAAGATTCATGAGTGTACATGTTAGGTCTATCTACAGTAAAGTGACCATGCCCAATAAATGTGACTGCAGCAACTCTAGTGAATAATTTAACAAGAAAGAACAATCATGCATAAAGCATTGATTATGAAACACTATTCAACTGAAATGTAATTTTAGTTAAACATCTCTAAAACGCGATACATTCAGTGGTGATATTTAAAAAATTACCACAGTACTACTATAATTTATTTTACTTGGAAATTTGAAACTTCATAAAAATAAATGGACTTTATTCAAATGACGTCATAAAAATATAAATCGTCTGTCTCTCTATATAAAAGCAGTGAAGATTTCATTCATATACTTTTATTCCAGACTCAAGAGTTAAATAATTTTGCTTGAAAAAAATTCGGCAATTCATATACAACTCATCTCACAATCATTTGTTTACATTCTGCATCCATCAAAACTAGGCTTTGCTGTAGAAATAATCAAAGTTTGAAGATCATTTAAACTCAAAAATATATATGCAAAGAATATAGATGCATAGAAAATACACAAAAATAAAGCATTTTATGACGGATGTAATACTAGATATAAATTTAAAAAAACTTTAAAATTCACGATTTTTACACTGGGAAGAAAAGATGGATGCCGTATTTTATCTCTTCATATAATATGGGTGTAAATACTATTTTAATTTTTATTTAAAAAAATACTAAACATATTTTGCTGAAATTTTTTTTATCTATTTTTTGGCACAATTTGAATATTTCCTAAAGTTTTCGAAGCAATGTGTGAATTTTAACTTTGTTTTAAAATATTTAAAATATTAGATCCCCTAGGGTTCAATGCATTTCATTTTTTCAGCCCGGTTCAATCCAAAACTAATTGGGTGGTATTATTCATTCACATTCCCATATGTCCCACAGACCGTCTCAACAACATACTAAAATTTCATTTTGATAAAGTCATTTTTACGGCAGTTATCGTACGTACGGACAGACTGGCAGAATGAACAAAGTCATAAACACTTTTCAACTATGTTGTAAAGTGTTAAAAACGTTAGTTTAATGCATTGGGCAACATAGTTCCACTTACAATGATATATCTCCAATTGCAAAATTGCAGAGCATTGTCAAATGAGTAGGGAAGAACGAAACCCGTATATGAAAAATAATAATTATTTGCCAAAAATTTATATCATCGGGGTCTATATCACGGTTACATCTTAAATGCTTGTCAAAGTCCGCTGTAATATTCTGTCTCATATTCAAATGTGCATTGTCGCTGCCGGAGTGAATTTTGAACAGTCTGTAGGTATGAATTCTGTGCATGTAAGTTCTGTTTATTTTAGCATCCTTGAAAAGACTGTAATTCACCAATAATCAATATGATGCCATTCACCCCCCCCCCCCAAAAAAAAACTGACGTTGGCATCACATGACTTTCCTTATATGATGCAATACATTTACTCCTTTTACAGGAAAAAAATAATGTATAAGATCCACGGTACTGTGTTTTTATCGTTAAATTGTACATTCGGCAATTTTCCGGATGACAACATGATGTAAAACTATTTCAAAATTCCCAATTAACTTATATTTCACCCAACTCTAAATAAACAATTATTAATATTAATAACATCCTCAATAAGCGATACAGTCCATATATTAAAATATTTTAATAATTAATTTATCAATTAGGCGTCATTTTTGCAATTTTGACGATATTTTCGTCAATCTGGGGCAAAATATGGCCAAGCTGGCGCTATTTTGCTAGATTATTCTCTAAGTTCGCCAAAATGCATCACCAAGTGTAACAGACAAACGGAGAGAAGAGCAGTTCATATATACTAGAAGGTATGCACGTCATATAACGGAAATCAGAATTTTCGAAACATTACTTCCCATTTAGCGTCATTTTTTTCAATTTGTTGACATTTTTATCCTCTCGGCAACATTTAAAATAGTCGTCAACTTGGCGACGTCCTGCTAAATTTCTCGCCAAGCGTTATGGACGCTGAAATGCGTTATTCTTATAGTCTACTCTTATGTTCCTTCCAATATATTGAACTTTCATCAATTAGTCGTCATTTCATGGATTTAGCGTCGGTTTCATCAATGTGGCGAATTTCTATCAATTTGGTGACATTTTCATCAATTTGACAACTTTTAAAAAGTGTGTAAGTTGGAGATATTCTGACAAATCGTCACCTACATTTTGCTAAACGTTACGGAAGGAAAATAGGTGATTCTTATAGTAGATACTTATATTATTTCCAAAATAGTGGATTTTCGTCAATTAGTCGTAATTTTCATTGATTTAGAGTCATTTCTACCAATTTGGCGTCATTTTAGTTAATTTGGCGGCATTTAAAAAAGTCGGCAAGTTTGCGACATTTTGCCAAAATCTCGCCAACCGTTATTAAAACTCAGCTGAAAGGTTTTAATTTTTTGATGATTTTTTCAAAATTTCACTTGAAAATTAGGGGGTTTTGAACATTCGATTGTGTTTAGAAACAACAGGCTGCCAGTTTTGACGGATTGTTATTTTTGTACGAAATTTCATTCGAAACACTCCATTCGTTCGTAAGATATTGTCTCCACAGTTTCACTGACACACACACACACACACAGACAGACATCACCTTAAAACTTTTCTATTCGTGTTCAGAGATGCTTGAGACGTGCTCTCCCGTCGAAAACTCGAATTCAAATTTTCGTCCCTTCACAATACTTTCCTTATACATTATACTATGTATATAAGAAAAGTAAGAAATAGGTAGTAAAATCATGAAAATAACTTACAGAATGTTGTCTTCGACGACGGCGTCTAAACTAAAAATGGAAACCACATACACACTAACTGGAGTACTAAAATCAAATCTTAACAGTTCTTATCTAATCTTACATCGTCAACAAGTTTATTTTGTCACCTAGTGATATTTAATTACCAGTTCAAAAAATTACTAATTCATAATGTGGTAACATTTAAAAAAAAGTAACTTAAAGTGAACTTTATGATTATTTATCATTAATCTATCATACCTTTTTCAACATGGCCGTAAATTCGTATATAGTGGACTTATTTATTATTGTACATTGCTTTGTTGTGCCGCTATATAAAACCCTCCAATTATTTATCTTTGCGTGAGTTCTATAAAGGAATACTATTAGAATAATATTAAATCGATTGCTCCACTTAAACTTTAACAATAAAACATTTATTAACAACATATTAATCCATTACACAATTAATTATTAGTTTTGGCGGGGGAACATGTGAGACCACCTAACTGGCCTAATATATTTGTTTAGACCTAGATATCTTTTTGAGGAACACATACCTTCAAGTCTGTCTTGTACTTTGTCACCACTAGGTACTTCTCCGATCATATTACCGGAATAGATTCGAAGTACTTATTCACTGACCCGTAATATCGACGATCACTTTGTACTCATGGCGTGCACACCCGCACATCAACAAGTTATCATGTCGCACAAGTATCTCTCTAGTCTCTGCACAAATCATTAAGTCATAATTGTAATGTCGAATACGAACTGTTATTCCACAAGTCGTTATTTTATCATCGTCTCGAAGTTATCTGTATAAGTCTACTCCTAGTGTTCTTCACAAGTCATAATGTCCCCCAAGTATTTGTTCAAGTCTATATTTTCAAGTGTCGTTCTTAGGTCACATGCTGTGGTTCTTTTTCCTCGGGGTGTAACTCCACCCTTTGCATTCATTTGCAGCATTGAGAGTGACGCAATAAGCAGATTTACCATTGGTTAATCATTGAACCAATGTCGCTACTTGGTATCCTCGTAAGGGCCCGTTCGGTCCCCTCTGTCTTGACGCTCCTAAATTTATGGTTTGCTGTAAACCTCGGCGCCATTCAGACTACAAGTATTGTTCGATGTTTCGGACACAATAAATTACTGGCATAAACTAGTCTCACCAAAACACATGTGAGATCTATTTCTGGTCTCACACATAAAATTATACTATCACAATTTTAATTTTTTTTAATTTGCTTAATTATTTTCAAGGAAAACTATACTTTATACAATATATACATATGAGAAAGTAAAAATCGGCGGTGGCTCCAATTCGATGGTGCCGAGATGATCATAAATATTTTATCAAAATCATAATTCCATTCTAAAGAGATGTATAAAAAACGAAGTTGTTACGTAATTTAGTAGAATTTAAATTTCTGGCAACTTTCTCACATAGCCAAGAAGCCAACATACTCATATCCACAAAATTAATCTTTTCGTCGAGCAAACCTATTCCCGTGGCATATTTTTTGTTAATTTGTCAATGCTGCAATTGTTTAATTTGAGGCCTCTCTATAGCAGGGCACGGAGCAGCTTCCCCACACGCTCCTACGTTAGCCAGGCTCTGTGAACACGCTTATATTTGCAAACAAAATCCTATGTTTGCTGCGCATGACTTTCCTTATATAATGCAATGAATTTACTTCTTTAACAGTGGAAAAGTGATGAAAAATCCACGGTACAGTGTTTATAACGTTAAATTAAACATTTGGCGCTTTTCTGGATGACAACATGTAAAAGTGTTTCATACCCAATTAACTTATATTTTACGCAACTCTAAATTAACAATTATCAATATTGATATTATTCTCAGTAAGCAATATAGTCCATTTATTTAAATATTTTAATAAAAAATTCATTAATTAGGCGTCATTTTCATTAACTTTGCGTCGTTTTAGCAATTTTGACGATATTTTCGTTAATGTGGGGCTGAATATCGACAAGTTGGCGATATTTAGAAGAGCATATCTTATAATAAAAGGTATGCCCATCATATGACGGAATTAAAAATTTGCAAAGCATTGAATCCTATTTGGCCTCATTTTTATCAATTTAGCGACATTTATATCAATTTGAAATCATTTTTATGAATTTGGCAACAGTTTCGCCTATTTGGCGAAATTTTTAATCAAATTGATAACTTTTTATCAATTTGGCAACAGTTTCGCCAATGTGGCAACATTTAAAAAAGTTGACAAGTTGGCGATATGCCGTTAAAATTAGTCGCCAAAATTCCGCCAAGCGTTACAGACGGAGAAATAGGTTAATCTTATGTTCTTTCTAAAATATCGAATTTTCATCAGTCTTCAGTTTCATTGATTTAGAGTCATTTTTATCAATTTGGTGGGATATTGGCGATATTTTCGTGAATTTCGCAACATATAAAAAAAACTCCCCAAGTTGGCGATATAACGCTAAAGTCGTCACCAAAGTTTCGCCAAGCATTGTGGATGCAGAAATAGGCTATTCTTATAGTAGATAAATGACTAATGGCGCCAAATTAGAATGTTATTACCCAAAGTGTCTTCTCTCGTGAATGAAATGAGCTAGATCTATTGTTGATAATACATTTATCGTATAATATTACATATGGGAAGTGAAAAGATTTCAAAATAGTTAATACTTTTTATAAATTTTATGTGATTTTTGATAAACTTATTTGAAAAATGTGCAATATCTCGAGAACGGTTCATTTTAGTGTTTTAAAGTTTGTGCTAATCGTTTTCTAATAAAAAATTACATAAGAAATGATTGTTTACCTAACTTTATTGAATGTTTGAATTTTTTTATTATTTTTTCGAAATTTCATTTCAAAATTTAGGTGAGTTCTGAACATTTGATTGCGTGTAAAAACAATAGGCTTCTAGTGTTCACTGATTGTGATTTTTTTACCAAATTTTGTTTGGATCGCTGCATTCATTCGTGAGATATCGGCTGCACATACACCCACACAAGCAGACATCCCCTCAAAAACGTCTCATTAGTATTCCGGGATGCTTGAAAAGTGCTCTCCGTCGAATTCGAATTTTCGACCCCGTCACGATACTTTTCTTATACATTATATATATATAATGAAAGTAATAGCCTTCGGTAACAGTTTTAATGTGACTTTCCGCTAATTAGGCAATACTCTACTATTTTATAGGCCCCTTTATACTATAATAGCCCCCTTCTACTATTTGCCCTTTTCATCTATTTCACCATATTGCCGAGTTCATGAACATAAGTGTTAAATTCTTCACACTAGGGGCGCTACAATCTCTTTTATCCGATCTAGCATGGTCATTTTACTGTAGATAGACCTAACGTGAACAATCATAAACCTTTCGTTACAAAGTTATTGATGTATTTAAGAACTTTCCTAGAAACACTGTACATTTTGCAAACTTTAATTTGTCTTGAAAAAAATGGTAGTAAATATTCAAAGTACGCTGAGTGGATTTGAAACTGCAACACATAGAATTGCTTGTTTGATAAATAAAGTTTCAGGAATTGTAGGGGGTTCAATACAGATTTTTGTTTCTTCCAATTCCGGTTCAAAAATGTTTCAATGAAACGTCTATTTCTCAGGATTGGCTATAGATGGAGATGACTGATATGAATTCAGCATTGAATTTTGAAGGTGATAGGAGGGTGAAATAGTATGTAGGAGGGGGTAGGAGGTGATAATAAATGTCACCATACCAATTTTGGTTGTATTTGGACCACTCTAGGTAGCGTTGAATAGGGTAGGTAGCGTTGGTAGCTCTCTAGGTAGCGTTGAATAAATAGGATGACTTAATTATTGTCCCCGTTGCATATATTGAACAAAACAATTTGTATTTATTAATTTTTTTAGCTGGAATTGGAATGTAAGTTTAAACAAATGTTTGTTAAATTCCATACGTATGTAAAAATATATTTTAATTATTCTATCTGGTTTACAATTACTTAACAAAAATTACAGAGGCTCAGAACTTTACGGAAAACCTTAAAGGAGGAAACTTAAACGGAACGATCTTAAAGTATTGTGAAAAAAAAAAAAAACGAGTACGTGGCTCGATTGGGTTTACTAATTTGAAAATTGAGCTACATTCAGATTCCATCTACTTAGATACACCGTTTTAATATTTTATGAAACCACGTATTTATAAGAATATATTTTAATATGTATTAAACTTTATGATGACCAAACTTGTATAAATATAAAAGTACTCTGTTCAAATATGGTCAAAGACAATGAAATTGGCATGTTTATTGTACATTTTTATCGAATTCTAGTAATCGATCAAGATAAAAGAAAAAAATGATCTACCAGCTCTCAGTCATCCTGTTCAATGATTACAGCGGACGGCTCTATGGTTACCCTTTTACCATGTTCACTTTTAACTTAAGATTACTCATTCGTGCCACAGTTTTCTAGAACAAGTAGTTCTAGAAAGGTAAAAGCTCATATTACCAAAGCGTTCGAACTATCAAATTTAGTTAACTATGCTTTATAATCATTTGTACATGGTTTATTTTTCAGGTATGAAGAAAGAGCTTGAAGCATGAGGGGGAATACTTGTAAATGAATACACTTTGGACATTAGGTTTAGAGAAAATTACTTAAAGAACCGATAACTGTAAATAAAACCAATATACAGCTAATAACCTTTTAGTTCTGGATGGAGAGGGGGCAGTACTCGAAAATGGGTAAACTTGTAACTATAACGATCAGACCAAAATATATCTTCGGATCCGAGCGCATAACTGGGAATGTGACTTATAACAGAGAGTAACGCAAGATCCGGCCCTCACAGTTCTTTTAGAAAGCCTCACAGCAACTGTCACGCACTTTAAAAGGACAATTGAATGCTCAACTGATTCACACACAAAACAGAAAATTAAATTATCAAGAAACTGGCGCATTCACAATTCACTTTCACTTAAATCACGCCAACTCATTCCATCTGAACGATGACTAGCTTATATACCTTCTGTGGAAAGTTCTTGAAAAAATAACACGCAACTTGCAAAGTATTTAACCAAACTACAAAAGTCGACAACTGTTGGCGATATTTCGCAAAATATGTATGTCTACAAAGCCTGCCAAATTTGACGCTACGTTCAAGCTAATCGAATCTTCAGATAATAGGTTGCCTGTAAATGTTGATTTTCCTCAGTGATATGCAAAATGCCGTGAAAACATTTTAGTCGTATCAATATGTAAAAGAGGTAACTTTAGATTGGCTATTAAGTTTGTAAATAAGGAATGATAATCCAATATATAATCATTCACTTCATTGCCATCAAGTGTATATTTAATTTATTTACTCTATATTTACAATAAACAAGAGCATGCGAAAGGTACATGATGCATCGTGTTATTCATTACAATAGCACATTTCGAAAAAAAAATATTATGAAAATACAATTCAGCGAAAATAGTAAATCTTGTGCATTTTATCATTATGTCTTTATGGATGAGATCGAATGCGAAACAATAATACACCATTTTCATGTTATTTATATGCGGCTGGCTGTATTTCAATGCTTCCGGGAAATGTACGAATAAATTCAAGGATTATAGAGGACACCTCATTTCCTGAAAATAGTATTTTTATTTAACATTTAAATGTCTCGCGTTATATTTCTGAAAAATGGTATTGCAATTTTATTGTCATGCGTATTTTTTTTTCAAAATGAAAGTGTTATTCAGCTTACTAACAGATATTTGAAATGTCAGTTTGAGAATAAAAATAAACATTTATAGGATAGTCATAAATTCCTGAGCTCTGAATTTATATCCCCAAGGAAAATGGACCTACAGCAAGACAAAGATTTTAGATACTTTGATTAAAATCTGGATTTTTTTAGAAATGCATCCATATGGAATAAAACACTGATAAAGGCTTTGCAATGAATAGAAATTTGGCAGTGAACATTTAAAAATGTGTTTATTTACAACAGAATATGGGCTTTCATTTCAAACAAAATTGTTTTCCAAAAATGAAATTTGAGATTTGATTTCGCTTTCTCGTCGTTTCAACTCATCTATATCCTTTTTCCTATTTCTTAGAATTGAGTAAACTGAATTGTCTTTCTTCTGAAAGAGGGCACTGAAATGTCCTAAACTGCAATGGACTTCTCTGATACAATTGTACATTTGACACTTGCATCTCTCTCTCACTAGTAATCAACTTCGAAGGTAATACGATGAGAAGAACAGACTTATAGAAAAAGAGGCAAAGCTATTTCAACGCAATTAATGAACGTTTTCGAGAAGTATGAAATCCGAACACTCTACAAAGGAGTAAGATTGAAATTGAAATAAAAATTGGATTACATTTTTATTTGAAATATTGCTGCGTAAAGATGATTGATCTGGAATTCTATATTGACCTTTTGCCTATTTCAAAATCTGTTGTATTTTCAGGTGTATGGCTTATTAATTTCGTAATTTGCAAGAAAAACGTGTTTAAGCTTAGAAAGAGAAATATAATGGTGTTTTAAATATAATTTGAAGTAATTTTGGTTTGTACGGCACTAGAAAATATAAAATTACTTCACTTTGATTAAATATATTTATTTTCAAAATAATCTATATTTTGTACTTTCATTTTCGGCTTTAAATGTAAATTAAATTGCAATTTTCCGTTTTCGAATAGATCTCAGAAAATTCATATTATTCGTTTTATGAATGCTCTGTAATATTCTAAAATGAGAATCTTTAATCGTTAAAATTATCGTACCGATCAATATGAAATCCAATCTTTGCATATCTCTGCTTTTTTATGATTAAACGTTGAGTCTTACTTGCCTAATCTAACCCAATCTAACCTAGATTTAACGTAATTGCATATATAAGCAATTAGGTTGGATCTTTGAATAAAATTTAAAATAATTATCTATATATACGGCAATTAAATCAATTATTCAATAACAGGATCACTAATGCGGTAAAATTAACAACCTGACATAAAATGAACTGTAATCTTATTATTTCTACACTATATGAACCTTAAAATTTCCAAGTGTAGGGCCGTGGTGAACAGGTTTGGAGAATGCTATGTTTTAAGTACATCAGATCACCTATTAGTATTTGCTTGGCGTTTTGCATCACCAGATAAGGAATTGTGTCAGATAATTATATTGTATCGTAAAAAAAAGTCTCGAATCTCTGACCTCTTAATATAGAAGCTACTAATATTATATAATTATATGTGCAATTAAACTAGTTAATTTATGATAAAACCTTGTATTATCCTTCCAGTTCGTGGGTGAGGTTTCCTGGCCTAAATAAAAGAACATTTTTGCTTTTATACTATATTACGGAGGTCTATCATTTATATATTCAAATTTTAATATATTAAGCTTTAGAATATCGCTGGAGTGTCAGTATGACTTGTATAGAGATGGACCTGAAACTGAAATCTCGTTACAAGTGTTTGTGTGACTTCATATAGCCAGACTGTGTGAAAACACCATATTCGCCACCACCTCTTTTCTCATTGATCTGCATATAAAGTTCTTACACTACAGATTAGTAAATGAAAAATTTATGTAAATGACTTCTTGGAGCAGGGCCGCCTATACAAGTAGTGGGTGCCTACAAAAATTTAGCACGTCCACCCGTTCATATTTGAGTTTTCTCTTTTTGTGAATCTGTCATCTCTTCGCTGGCCTTAAAAAACTTATGGGGGTTCAGGCCTCCTCTAGAGTGGTGTCTGTTTTCCCTATGAGCTGCCCATCTTGCAGTCAGATAAAAGATTCTGATTCGTACAACTAAATTAAAATAACAGTTCTGTCATGCGTCCATAAATCAGTACTACAAATCTTATTCAGACAAAAGACACAAGTGAACAAGAGCTGCATTACATACAGCCGTGATGACAGCTGGCAACAAAAGATGGGAAAAACTCGTTCATGGATCGTAGATTTTTAGCAAACAAAAAGGTTGTACCTGTCCCGAGACTGTAAGTTGTAGATTAAGCGTCTAAACTAACTAAACACTAAATATTGTTTGGCGAACATTAAAATGTTTGCCAAAATACAAAAAGCATTATTTGCCGAATATGCCTACGCACCATAATATCCACTCACAGTAAAATTTCAGGTGCAGCAAAAACATGAGAGATTTTTATTACTGATAAATGTGCAAATAGTATTACTCAAACTGAATACAGTTTAAGAAGTTCTTTTCAGTGATTAAACATAAATTTACCAAATCTATAAGCATAGAAAAATATTTATAAGGGTATGGAGACTTCGATAGGAAATTCTTAATTATTCTAGAATGTATTAAAAAAATGAAATTTTGTAGTGGAAATATAATATATAGTTGCTCAGAAATATCTGGTTGGAAGTTAATATATTTATTCTTATACACACCGCTCTGAGAGTAATTTATTGATATTCACATAAGTTGTTACAATTATTAAAAATTTTGTGTAGATATTTTGTAATTAATAATTTATTAAAATATAGTTAACATTTTATATTAGAACCCGGTTTAATTATTTTTAACACGAGCATTAAATTAAAAACATTTTTATTACAGAAGTAAAATAATTTAATGTATCTATATTCGTGGCTTATTCTTTGAATATTGAAATTGTAACTTACAAAGTCCTCGTTAAAAATATTCTCATATGTAATCTAATATTTGAACGTGAATAACTGTAATGCAATTGCATGTTTTACAAATAGCTACCCAATACGTCATCATATTAAAATAGTTTTCATTCGAAACCTATTTTCGCAATAGATATTTACTGAAAATGCACGTAATATAGCTTTAATTACCACAAACGCAGCTGAACTCCGCTTTGAAAATGCTTGAACAAAAGTCTGCCTCACTGCCGCATATAAAGTGATTATGAATGTAAGTACAGTGATAAGATGCTATGCTTTATAATGATTTCAGTTTTTGAAATTAAATATTAACTCTTTACTATTCAAAAAATGTTCTGACGAATTAAGGAAAACCTTGAATTTTAACCAACCACTGCTAAAATGATTATGCGCATTCATTTAAAACGACATCTTTTAAACATTTTGTTCAGTTGAGTTTAAGTATTGCTATTCAGAACTGTGCACTCTAATAACGTGACCAAATTTAGAATATACTTTAAATTATTTTGTTTTGAAATAAATCCGTATTAATATGAAATTGAAAGATTTGTGGATGTACAAATGGAGAGAAATAAGAGGTGAACGGGAAAGAGAGCAATCCATGGCAATTTTTAAAGAGAAATGTGTTGAGACAATTATATAGGAAATACGACAAGATGTTATTAATGTAGCGTTGTTTTCATTACTAATCCCACTTGTCTGGAACCAGGGTAAAACAATCCCATACGATCGAAGTCCATGTTAAAAGGAGAGAGATTACAGCTTCAATTGGTTCAAAGACCCCAAGAAGACTCCCCCCCCCCCCAGGAACCTATTGGACGTATCAGCCACAAGAACCATGCCATTATTTCCCTGAAGCGTCACCTTTTGAATAGACTTTATTATTAATGAACTTATTAATATAACAATAACGATGAATTTCTCTTCCAGTGCGGCGACCATGTCCAAAGACTGGTTTAGCGTACTTTTGTGTGCAAAATTGCCGATAACTGTAATGGCGGCAGCATACAAACTTGTTATGCCTTGTAATTTTGTGAATCTCTGTAGTAACCGGCGGAGTCAGCTATAAGGAATATACTCTTATTGCAGATATCCATGGGCTTATTATGAGCTCACGCTTATTATGAGCTCATCAGCATGAAATAACCGTTAACTGCAATGATAGTTCTCTTGCTGTCATTGCAGTTAAAAGCTATTCCATTCTGATGAGCGCATGATAAGGAATTTGGTCTATAGATACTGTTATCTGCAATAGGAGTGTTTTACTTATTTTGCGGAATGCCCTTTCTGGCGGATCTTTGTGATTTTGATGTCAGTCATAAAGCGTATCTAGGTCCAAATTTAGGAAGATTGAGCTCAGACTGTCGAAAGCCCAGACCGTCCGACTCGTCCTAGGACATGAGTAGCAGTTTGAACGGACGGCGAGCTCAGACTGTAAAGACTGATATGGTCCCGTAGTCACAGAACCTCAAATTTGACTATATTTAAATATCAACTTGGATATTGCAACTTCGTTTCGGTATTCATTGATCATTTTTTTTGCGGTTGGTTGTGACGTATTACCGGTTTCATCATTTACCATGAATATTTATAAAGCTATCACTGTCCCAGACGAGAATCGAACCGTGGATCTTCGAAATGGCCAGCCGATGTTTTAACCATTGAACTTTTGTGATAAGATCTTCTCGTCAAATTGGACTTTACAATTTTTCACTCTGAAGTTAGATCGGCGTGCATTTGACGATTTGAATCATCCTGTGTTGTCGTGATGTTGAAATTGACTCCATAAATCGCAGGATTCACTGAAATTTCGTAATTGGATCTTTTCAGACCCCCAGATAACTGCTTCCAATCTGCAGAATTTAGATGTTCGGCTGCCATTGTAATGGTCTTACTGTTCCTTCGAAACATCGAACTGCGGATCTTTGAATTGCCAACGATTCTCCATCCGTTTAGCTACTGGGACAAGATTTCAACCTTTTCTCTTCAAATTGGACTTTATAATCGCCTTTTGAAGTCATATCGGCGTGCACATGACGATTTGAACGTCCATTGTGCATTATTTGTTTTATTTGTATCTAGGCTGTATCTCTCCTGTGTAGTTGTAATGTTGAAATTGGACCTATAATTCGCAGGGTTTACTGGAAATTCACAACTGGGTCTTTTCAGACCCCCAGATTACATCCAACCTGTAGAGTTTAGATTTTTGACTGCCATTGTAAAGGTCTTACTGTGCCAACCCGAGATCAAACTGTGTATCATTGAACTGGCCACCTATGCTCCATCCGTTAATCTACCGTGACAAAATTTCAACTTATCGAAATTCACTGTAGGTTTGCGCATAACAATATTTTCCTCTGTCTGTATAGTTATCGTGAATTTCGTGATAATAAGTACTAAATATGTAAACTCTATCTATTCACGGTTACTAGTTGCTGCTCTGTAAGCTCTACACCTATCAATGAGTTCTGTATATTTCACTATAGTAATAATTTTTGCATTAAATCATGGTCTTTTTACATAACACGAAATTTTTGTGGTGTTAGTGAAGGACGTCTTTGTTTACAGATTTTGAAGCGAGACACGTTAACATTTCCTTAATACCTTGGAAAGAGATGAATTTTGGTAGATAAATGAAGAATTCCCTAAAGTATTTTAGTTTACCGTTTTATTTAATTTATTATTTTATTCATTATTTTTAATACTTGAATAATCAGTCTTCTTAAAGTATTTTTGTCATCTTAATCGCGTGTATTTGTAATCCCATTTACGCAAATTGTAAAGTAAGACTAAATAGATATTTAATGACAAAGAAATTTAAGCAATGTATACAAGCCCAAATAAAATAAAATATTGAAATATTTAAGAAATTTGAGTGTATGCATTTAAATTTTAATATCTAATTTATATTAAGCAGAGTTTTTAAATTAAATTTAAACGAACAAGCATTCAGAAACTTTACTTTTCAAATTAATGCAAGCGCTTCTGTATTGATGCTTTTCATTATTTTATTTCTCATTGAAACGTTTGTTCTAAGTCAATAATAGTTGTTATAAATTAGATTAGGTAACAACAAATTATCATCAATTAATGTTCAACTTGTGCTGTGACTATTGAATATGTTTACATAGAGCTCGTTATTTGATTTACCCCTTTCTTAGAGAATTAAATGCGTAAGAATACGATAAAGGTTACATTCATTTATTGATTTTGGTGCCAGACTTTAATTATCTATGCAAGAAATGTACCGATTAAGCTTTAACTGGGGAAATGTAAAACAACTTAATTTTTGGTGGAAAGACTTTTGCGAAAACAGAATTAGTAAATCTCTCGTGTACCTCAAATAAAATCTGAAGTGTTCACCAAAATTCTCGGGTGTCACGATGACAATTGAACTAATTACAAGGACGAGTTTTTGCTAGCTGCCGCTAATTATGTTTCACTTTTTCAAATGATGATAAATGCGATCTGAATAAATTACGCGAAAGAAAACTT
This sequence comes from Amaurobius ferox, assembly GCA_951213105.1. Taxonomy (NCBI): domain Eukaryota; kingdom Metazoa; phylum Arthropoda; class Arachnida; order Araneae; family Amaurobiidae; genus Amaurobius; species Amaurobius ferox. The sequence continues at coordinate 56,260,173 of OX578141.1, forward strand.
CTGGCATGGTTAGAAGAATAATCTCAAAATGCTTCGTTAAACTTTTAAAAGAGCCTTTTTCTTTTATACTCTAAAGATAATGTACTGGTATAGTTTAAATACTTTTAAATTTCTCAATTAGCAAACATGAATCAAAATTAGAATATTCAAATAAATATAAATGCACCACCAAATTTTGAATGAATAAAACATGAGAATTTAATTTAAAACAACAAAGTAAATTGTATTTACACTTATATTCTTCTGAAAGCAATCGATTATTTTTATTACTTTTTATTCATTTAAACAACACTCAGGCAAATTAGATTTAAGTTTAAATTGTTGCTGCATATATGTCTCAGCAGATGGACAAAAGATGAAGAATAATCTTTCAAGAGTTTGATTGCAGAAAGAGAAATAAAGAACCTTCTGCAGAGACATAAGCAATATGAGTTTTCTACAAATAACGTTGACAGTAATACAGTCATTTTGAAAGAAAAAGAAAAAAATTGTACGATTTAAAAGTAATTATTTTCTAATTACTTTTCTGTATTCATTTTCTAAATACCTCATAATGATGCTATTACAGTAATTGCGGTTATTTTCTAATTACTTCTCTGTATTCATTTTTTAAATATCTTATAATGAGTTATTAACATATTAATTTTAACAAATTTTCGGCAATTATCATTTTATTGAAAAAACACCGAAAATTGCAAATATATTTTGAAAATGTGGCTACAGTTTCTTCTAATTTTTTATTATTCTTGTTTCTGGATAATAAAGCTTAGATATAAATTCATGGGAAGTAAGATATATTTTAAGGTATATCAAATATTTTAAGGTATATCAAATTTAAACTAAATTCAACTTAAAGAGAACTTGAGCAATGAACATAAGCAAAAATTACACAATAATGCAGCATACAACTGTTTCGAGGATACGCTGGATTCCCTTCGTCAGTAAAAGAGAACCAACACATCCGCATTAGAAAGCGATTGACATATACTTTAAAACGCTAGCATGAACCATTCTCCACACTTATTTTCTAAATAACTTTATTAAAAAACACATGAAATTAAAAAGTATTAACTATTGTGAAATATGTTCATTTTTCATATGCAGTATTATGCAATAAATTTGTTAACATCATTATCATGGATCTAGTTTGTGCCATTCAAGAGAGAACATACTTTAGGTAATAGTTTTATATATTAACGTCTAACAATTCGCCAATAGATATTTATCTCCTATAAGAATAACCTATTTCCTCTTTCGTAACATTTTGCGAAATGTTGGTGGAATATCGTCAACTTGGCGACTTTTAAAAATATTGCCAAATTGATGGGTATGTCGCCAAATTGATTAAAATGACGCCAAATCAATGAAAATATCGTCTCATTTAGGTTATTTCTAAAAAAAATATTTTGTAGTCGGTATAACAAGAAAAAAACAATCAAATTTCAGGTGCGCCATAATTTAGACGAATTGTTCATGCTCTGGATTAACTGCATTAGATGATTAAAATATACAGAAAAGTATACAAAGATACGTGAAAGTGTAAATTCCTGATTTAAGATATTTGAAATACTTGAAGTCGTTGACAAAAGATATTTGATTGTAGATACAGACGCAAAACTTCTGTAAACGATACTATAGAGATAGTAAAAACAGCAAGGGGATATAATATGCATTCCATTTAACTCATTTTATTTTTCATATTTTAAACAACTGTAACTAAAATAAATAAGTTGGTATCACGTCTGATTTCAAACAAATAAGATTAAGTACACAACTTTGACAGAAGATCTTTTATTGCACTTCTTATAAGATTTACAAAATAGAAAAAAGCCCGAGCTCTCTCGAGCGTTAATACGCTCTCTCCATCAATGACTACATGGAAAGTTAAAAAGATCGTTCATATATAGATCAGTAAAGATGGTAAATTTGCATAAATACAATTAGTAAATGAACATTCGATTATCTAAGGGAAAATACACAAAAAACCATAAAATATTTTTAACGGATTCAAAAATGAGTATATCTCAGTATATCTCAAGAAAAGTACCATTAAAAATACTATTTTATTACAGAAATGCAAATTCAAAAAGGACAGTCAAAATTACAAATCGACAAATTACAAATAGATATAAATAAAAAGGGATTTAAAAAGGAGACATGTAAATTTGACCCAGTTCAAATTTTAAGTTATGCCTGACGACTTATTTTCGACTCTATGCAATTCAAGTGTCTTCATAGTTATCTTTGACGTCATCCTCATGGGGATTGGTCTTGACTGTCCTTTTTGAATTTGCATTCATGTAATAAAATAGTATTTTAATTGTGCTTTTCATATACTCGTTTTTGAATCCGTTAAAAATATTTTATGTTTTTGTCTATTTTTTCTTAGATAATCGAATGTTCATTTACTAATTGTATTTATGCAAACTTGTCATCTTTACTGGTCTATATATGAACGATATTTTTTGCTTTCTATGTAGCCACTGATGAAGAGCGTATTAACGCTCGAAAGCGCTCTGGCCTTTTTCTATTTTGTATGTCTTATAAGAAGTGTAATATAACTAACTAATAATAAGAAGTGTACTTATAACTAACTTTTTAAAATTTGAAAACAATATAAATTTGGAATGCTTCAAAAGTTTGAACCATTAATAAACAAAAGTATATATAAGTCAACAATTTCTAATGGCTTTTCTCACTTATTTCTATTACAACTCATTTTAAAAAGATATCAAATAGTTCAAAGTTTATCGAAGTTTTTAAACTTTGATGTACTTTAAGCATTCGAGAAAGGACTTTAAACATTCATATACTTTAACCGTTCCTTTTCAGTGTAATTACAGTTTGAAACATTAGAAAGTCATTTGAAATTTGGAAGGTTTAGAAACACAACATTTCAAAATTACCGAACTCTTTCGCTATTAAAAAGACATTACAAAATTATGAAATTTATTTAAAGTAATATAGACAAAAGTAAAATGAATTTAATATTTTAGTACTGCATAAATGCTAAATTAGGGATTTTCACGCAAGTTACTTAGAACTACGGAAATATATTTGAGAAAATTGGAACAAAAAATAGAATCGGCATTTTTAACACTTTACAACAAAGTTGAAAAGTGACTTTGTGACTTGAGTGAAGACTTTGTTCATTCTGTCTGTCTCTGTCTGTCTGTCTGTCCGTTAGCACGATAACTGCCGTAAAAATGACTTAATCAAAATAAAATTTTAGTATGTTGTTCAGACGGTCTGTAGGACCTCTAGGATTATAAATGGATAATATCATCCAATTAGTTTTGGATTGAACCCGGGTTGAAAAAATGAAATACATTGAACCCTTTGGGACCTAATTTTTCAAACATTTTTTTAATGGATTTAAAATTCACAAATTGCTTCGAAAATTTTAGGTAATATTCAAATTGTTCTATAAAATGTATTAAAAAATTCAGCAAAATATATTCAGTAGTTTTTAAATAAAAATTAAAATAATAATTACACCTTTTATATGAAGCGATCACGTGACCATGATATGAAAAAATCACGTGACCCACTTCAAAATGAAACATGGCATCCATCTTGTCTCAAAATCGTGATTTTTGAAGTTCTTTTTAATTCATACTGAGTGTTGTATCCGTCCTAAAACCACTTTATTTTTGCTTGAAAACTGTTCATCTACATACTGAAACAACACAATGACAATATATTTGAGTTTAAATGATCATCCCAATTTGATTATTTCTACAACGAAGCCTATTTTTCACTTATGTAAAATGTAAACAGCAAAATATGTAGAATGAGTTGTATAAGAATTGCTGTATTTCTTTAACGTAAAATTATTTAGCTCATGGAGCCTGCATAGCTGATATGAATGAAATATTCATTGATTTTACAGAGAGAAGGACGAATTTTTTGATGAAGTTTTAAGCATAGAGTTTAATTACTTGTAGCTCCATGGTCTTAAGTTTTTAAATAAAATAAATTATTTTAGTACTGTGATGAATGAAATGAATGGGAAAATGTTATGAATGAAATGCTGCTTTTATAGAGAGAGCCAGCCGTGTTATTTTTTCTATGACGTCATTTGCATGAATTTCAATTATTTTCGATGAAGTTTTCAAATATAATAAATTATTGTAGTATTGTGATGATTTTAAAAATATTACCGAGGAATGTATCGTATTTTAGAGATGTTTAAACCAAGCAATTTATATTTCACTGTCGTCATTTGAATGAAGTTCATTTTTTTCGATGAAGGTTTAAGTTTTCAAATATAATAAATTAATGTGGTATTGTGATAAGTTTTAAAATATTACTTAGGAATGTATTGCATTTTAGAGATTTTTAAATAAAATTGCATTGAAGTTGGAAAGTGTTTTATAATCAATGCTTTAAGCATGATTGATCTTTCTTGTTTTTTTTTTTTTGCGCAAGGGCCCGCAGAAATCCCATGGTTGTAAGATAGTTAATAAAGGCTCCAATATTTATCTTTGCTTCTATATGTATACAGTAATGGAGGAAATATTTAACACCTGATAATGAAAAGTTAAACACTGCCAAATTTCGAGTGTAACTGTATAAACTGATCTCAATAGTTTGTCAATGTATTTTTCCCCTTATATACATAGTATAATATATAAGGAAAGTATTGTGACAGGATCGATAAATCGAATTCTAGTATTTGACGGGAGAGCACGTTTCAAGTATCACTGAGCACGAATCGAACGTTTTAGCAGTGATGTCTGTGTCTGTGTGTGTGTGTGCGTGTGTGTAAGGGATACCTGTGTGTGTGTGTGTGTGTGCGTGTGTGTAAGGGATACCTGTGTGTGTGTGTGTGTGTGCGTGCGTGCGTGTGTGTGGTGTGTGCGTGTGTGTGTGTAAGGGATGTCTGTGAAGACAATATCTTTCGAACGAATGGAGCGATTTGAAAGAAATTTGGTACAAAAATTACAATCAGTGAATACGGAAAACCTATTGATTTTAAATGCAATCAAATGTTCTGAGAATCCCCAAATTTTTTAATGAAATTTTGATAAAATCAAACATAATATCAAAACTTTCAATAAAGTTAAGTAAATAATTATTTCTTATGTAATTACTTTCCTTATATACATAGTATAATGTATAAGGGAAGCGATATGTATAAGGGAAGCGATATTTATAAGGGAAGCAATGTATAAGGGAGTCGAAAATTCGAATTCGAGTTCAGTTTTTGATGGGAGAGCACACTTCAAGCTTCCCTGAACACAAATCGAACGTTTTTTAGGTGATTTCTCCCTCTTTCTCTGTGTGTGTGTCTTCGGAGACGATATCTCACGAACGAACGGAATGATTCAAATGAAATTTGGTACAAAATTATAATTAGGGAATACTGTAAGTCTATTGTTTTTAAGCACAATGGAATATTTGGAAGCCACCAAACTTTTGAATGAAATTGTGAAAAAGATCATTAAAAGAATCAACACCTTCAATAAAGATACTCAATCATTTCTTATGTAAGTTTTCATTAGAAAATGATTTGCACAAATTTTAGAATGAACCGTTCCCTAGATATGTCACATTTTTTACATACATTTATCAAATAATCACATAAAATTAACAGGAAAGATCAATCATGCTTAAAGCATTGATTATGAAACACTTTCCAACTTCAATGCAATTTTATTTAGACAAGTCTAAAATGCTATACATTCCTTGGTTATATTTTGAAGCTTATCACAAAACTGCATTAATTTATTATATTGGAAAACTTAAACCCTCATTGAAAAAAATGAGCTTCATTCAAATGACGGCCTTGAAATATAAATTGCCTGGTTTAAACATTTCTAAAATGTTATACATTTCTCGGTAATAGTTTTAGAATTATCATAATACTACGATAATTTATTATATTTGAAAACTTCATCGAAAACAACTGAAATTAATTCAAATGACGTCATAGAAAAACTAACACGTCTGGATCTCTCTATAAAAACAGGATTTCATTCATCACTTTCTCCCATTCATTTCATTTATCACAATACTATAATAATTTATTTTATTTAAACATTTTGTTTAAGACCATGGAGCTACAAAAAAATTAAACTCTATGCTTGAAACTTCATCGAAAAAAATCGTCCTTCTCTTTATGAAATCAATTAATATTTCATTCATATCAGCCATGCAGACTCCATGGACTAAATTATTTTGTGTTAAAAAAATACAGGAATTCTAATACAACTTATTCTATATATTTTGCTGTTTACATTTTACATCGGTGAAAAATAGGTTTAGTTGTAGAAATAATCAAATTTAGATGAGCATTTAAACTCAAATATATTGTCATTGCGTTGTTTGAGTATGTAGATACTCAGAATTTAAGCAAAAATAAAGTAGTTTTAGGACGGATACAACACTCAATATGAATTAAAAAGAACTTAAAAACATCACGATTTTGAAACAAGATGGATGCCATATAGCATTTTGAAGTGGGTCATGTGATCGTTTCATATCATGGTCACGTGATCGTTTCATATAAGAGGTGTAATTATTATTTTAATTTTTATTTAAAAAACTACTGAATATATTTCGCTGAATTTTTTTTTATATATTTTATGGAACAATTTGAATATTACCTAAAATTTTCGAAGCAATTTGTGAATTTTAAATCCGCTTAAAAAATGTTTGAAAAATTTGGTTCCATAGGGCTCAATGTATTTCATTTTTTCGACCCGGGTTCAATCCAAAACAATTGGGTGATATTATTCATTTATATTCCCATAGGTTCTACAGACCGTCTGAACAACATACTAAAATTTCATTTGATTAAGTCATTTTACGGCAGTTATCGTGCTAACGGACGGACAGACAGACAGACAGACAGACAGACCGACAGACAGAATGAACAAAGTCATGAACACTTTTCAACTTTGTTGTAAAGTGTTAATAAAAGTGTATTAAGTACTGTGAAATGTGTTCACTTTTCATATGTAATATTATGCAATAAGTTAGTTAAAAACGTATGGACATCTTCTAATATCACTGTTTTATATTTCTGTATTATTTATTTATTATTTCATTACGTTTTCCTGGTAACCCTGTAGTTTTCGATCGCAAGGAAGGGATCGCGCTAAAATGGTTGCCTTATTTAAGGTGCGCTGAGGTTGAAGCTGCATAAGTACCAAGGATTTTGTCAGCTAAATATTGTGGTTATATTTTGTATTTTGTCATAAAAATTTGTGTACAAAACAATAATTACATCAACATATTTTTGAGCATATTTATTCTTTCATTTTAGTGTTGTTTTCTCAATGGTAATAGATCATTTTGGTAAAAGTGGAAAGATCAATTATGTGAATTTCTTATAAAATTTTATCAGTACTAGGAAGGCGCACCAGTCACATGACTATACATTTTATGAGAATTGGACGTCTTTACCTAGAGGCATGTAGCGTAATGACTCCGGGTAAAGACGTATATGTGTGGTCATACACGCCTTTACTTAGGTGTCTATTATCATTGCACGTTTCATATCATGTAGGGTAAATATAGTCTTTACCTGGAGTGGTTATATATATCTTACAAGCATGGATATAGAAGTTTTAAACTAAAGTTTCTGGGCATTCGAATGTACATATAATGTGCAAATGTATTGAATACCCTAATTTTTTACACCATCTCAACAATAGTTTCTATATATATTATACTAGTATGGCGGGGAAAGTAAATAATCATGGGGAATAATACAGATACCACCCAAATTGTTTTTCAAAGTAGCACATATTTTCTAAAATATCTCAAGTTCAAAATAACATCTTCTACTTTCATGAGCAAAATGAAAATTCTAAACAATCCCTTAATTGAATTCACGAAGGCATTGGCCAGCACCAAAAAGTACTCTCACATTATGTGATAGTGCAATTATTAAAAAGCAGTTAGTTTTTAAATCTTTACGAAAACGCAAAACGGGCGCCTTTTCTAAAAATACATGTATGTTTAGTGAGTGTAAGACAAACTTTGTTATTCTCAATTCATACTATTTGAGAAACAAAATGAACACAAATCACAGTCAAAAATCATTTCTGTACACACATTTTATCTGTCAATCATGGTTTCATAACATTTGTCATTTTATAAATATGTTCTGGAACATTAAAGAACGATGGTGAATAGTATTTTAGAGAAAATACTTTAAAGCGTAAACTTTTTAGGAAGTTTAAATCCCAAACGGCGTTGAGAGAAATTTTATTTCTATAATACAAAAACCTCATAAATATGTAACTTATCACAATTTTTCTGCCTTGATAAACATTTTTTTGCCTTTGCAAAACATAAAATTCTGTATACATTGATTCAATATTTTAATGGACACACGTTGCTATGTGACATTTTTGTATAATATGCATTTAACTGAAAAATAAGCTGATACATATTTAATAGATATTTACGTGAAGAAAAATGTAATGTTTTAAAATACACAAATAAGAATGCTCTTCTAAAAATATCGTTTGCTTCGGAATGATTCAGCTTACAAAAAAATCCTTTTCTACTGTAACATAAAAAGTCTTTTAATATAGATGTGTGGAACAGAACTGGAACTTCTATAAAATTACCTTTTCTCTTTTCCTACAAAAGAAATCAAAATTTAAGACATCATAATGCTTTTATAAACTGCAACATGAAAGGAATCTCATACAAATTACACATACAACCCAAGGGTTACCTTACACCTTTCTGGCAGGTCGGACGGTCTAGGTCTCAACAACAACATCAACAACAAACAACCCAAGGATGGGTTCAAACGAACAACTCTTTTGACAGACTACCTCAACATCAACCCAATTGAACTCCATATACTATATACTAATATGTGTTTTCCATTGCTAACCTAGTATTGGGCGCAAAGAAGCATGTCATTAGGTCCCATGTTGTCTAAATAATAAGACGCCCAGGCGTTACTCGAAGGTTGCTGTCTTGATTCTTACTATGCACGGTTGTAAGTTCCGTTAATGCTTGCCTCATGGTATTTCTTGTTTGTATTTAAGCGAACAAATGCTTTTATTTAAAAATATAGGTTAAGATTCACCGGTAGGGGCTGCTGTGTAATTATGTGCTTGCGATTGCAAAAATTTTATGAGATCTAAATTTAGAGCGATTCTGAATTACATATCTGATGATAGAATGGTAGGACATAACCGTTCTAGCTCTAAGATGGTTAGTTCGAGGTTAACTGGGGGTTGAAATTCTTTGGTTTTAGAATAATTGCCTTATAGCATTTCATGTGATGATTTTATTATTCAAGGGGGAGGGGTTCTAATTTCGGCATATGCGTAGAAATCGGGATCTTCTATCTTAGAATCACAACCTTCTATGTTAGAAAAATGTCAAAATCATCCTACACGTTACATCAATAATTTTTGACATAATTTTATAAATATATAATTATAAACATTAACCAGTACATATAAATTTCATTTTTTAACTGCTACCGTGCATTTAAACAAGGTCTTATTCATTAATATTATTAGTATTTGCCATTAAAACTAAATTTTAGGATATAATAGTACTGTTAAGGTCAAAATATTTCAGAGAAAAAAGTTTTTTGTAATTTATTCGTATAATATTACGATCTTGCGACAGTTAAATATCAGGTTTTCTAATATTAATTTTCTAATATTTACCAAACTCCATATATTTTTAAATAGATTTATTTGTTCTTTACACATGATATTGTAGTTAAAATTTTGCTGCAAAATTTTATTTCCCAATTCCATGAAACATATAAGTGCTATATATTTAAAATAAGACTGATCATAAATTGTCGACATTAACTTTATTGTGCGATTGTTTATAAAATGTAGTTTGATCTTTGTAAAAGTTATATTGCTTTGCTGAAATTGTTAAATTTGAAGTATTGTATAACTTCGAATATGAAATGTACACGTAACCACGTTATGTTTCGGTATGAATGCCTTTGTTTTTATATATTGCTTTTGTCCTTTAACTTTATATTCTTCATCTCTTTAGTAACTAATACAAATGAGGATGGGAATAACACAACTCAACTCCCAAAATGCCGGTTTTAAACAAAAATCGTTTCGGCACTCACTCATTTCCATTCGCAACAAAACTAATTGTATAACACAATTTGATAATAGCTGTAAAAATACTTCACCGCTTGAGGAAGATCCCATGTTTTCCGTATTTAAAGTGTGAGATTACACCGGATACGCGGGTGTGGCCTCAGTAGGTAGAACAGCTCTGGAAAAGGATCCGCTCAGTAATGGGGAAGCGTACGGTTCACTCAAAAAAGAAAAGTCATGACTGGGTTAAAAAAATCATAATTAATCAACGGATACGATTATGAAATTATTTTTTTCTGAAGTAGTCTGTGATATATTTAGGAACTGCTGTTAAATGATAAATGCTGGATGGCACGTCTTTTTATATCGCAATGTAAAAATCGGAAAGTATTAGAATTCATGAGAAGTAATATATATATATATATATATATATATGTGTGTGTGTATATATATTAATTTACAAGCTCTATCTGTATCCAATCCTAAGAAATACATGTTTCTAGGAGACTCAAAAAACCAGAATTGGAAATATATGTAATTCATCTTTCAATTCCCTCGCGAATTTAATGCTAAATCCATATCGGTCATCATCTAAGATCTATCATCTATAATCAATCTTGAGAAATCAAAGTTTCAAGAAAATTATTTGATCTGGAAGTGGAATTAGTGAATCCCCCCGGAAGTAAATGCTGAATCCATTCCATGTCAGTCATTATCAAAGCTATATCTATAGCAGATTCCGAGAAATATATGTTTCAAGGACAATGTATATTTTTAAATCGGAAGTGGCATCTCGAGAACAGGAATTGGAAACCCTTAGTGAATCTCTTAACCTCCTTCAGCTTTTGATACTGAATCCATACTCATTGTCTTGGCTTTATTTGTTGCCAATTCTGAAACATAGATGTTTCAATGAAAATTTTCAGATCAGAAGTGGAAAAGAAACCGGAAACGAAAACTCTTAGTGAACCATTTCATCTACTCCAGAATTTCATGCTGAATCCATATCAATTATCATTTAAGCTCTATCTATAGCCAATTTTAAGATATAGACTAGTCAATTATATTGAAAATATTAGAACCGATAATAGAAAAAGAGCGGAAAGTGGAAATCCTCAGTGAACACCAAAACCCCCTTTAAAGTTGATGCAGAATCCAATTCAGTCATCATCTGAGCTCTACCTATAGCAGATCCTGAGAAATAGATATTTCAAATAAAATTTTTCCCGAAAACAATTGTATGGCAAATCTTTTGTCACTAATAAAAAAAAAGGACAGCAAATGGTTCAGTAAAAGTTCCACTCTTGCGTTAAAAATAAATTTAAATATTGTGGCTTTTAGTAGAAGGAATAAAAATAGGAAATTCAATTTTGAGTTCAAAATAGTTTTCCAGTTATAAAGAAAACTCAATATTCGGGAGTTGCGTAAATATCTGCAATTCTTTATGTTGAAAGGCATGTCGCAACTTGAAAAACTATTTGTGAAATCAAGCCATTAAAATGTAAAGAAATATTTGTTTTTTAGCCCATTTAAGCAAAACACAGCACTAACACTCATAGTATCGATGAAGAGTTTAAAATTAACGCTCCACTTATTTATCTTTTTTAACTGAGCCTTATTGAATGCAATTTTAGGTGATTATCATCAATCACTGTTCAGTTGCTGTCTGCTTTGAAATCTAATTTCTTCTAATTTTCACTAGACAATAGAATCTGTTCAATTTGATCAGTTATAAATCTTTTCAATGCATCATTAA